>CAMQGK010000444.1:0-58089 GCA_947000775.1 Pterois miles | reverse complement strand
TATAACCTGTGACACCACTGATCAATGCAGATTTATTTCCACATGAATTAGTCTTCATAGTTGATTTTTTTTTTAATTGAAGTCTGGGAGACACTGACAGCAGACCAAGAGAAGGATCCACATTCCTGACTTGTTTCTGATCTCACAGGACAGGACTTTTCCCGGAGAGTGGACGTGAACCGAACCACACCAAGCCAGCAGCATCACACAACCAGTCTGATGTGAGGAAGTTCCAGCACCACAGCAGTCCACTCAACACACTGAACCGCCTTCAGCTCCACACTTTACACACTGGACTGATCTCATGTTTATATTAGTCAAAATAACAAAAACTCAGCCATGTAACATGATCCTGTGTTCAGTCTCATACTGATGTTGGTTAACATGAATCTTCTTCAGTAGTAAATCAGTTGAAGGTTATATAAAACACCATTATTCATTTGCATTTTTACAGACACTCGGACTGAGTGTTGCTGTAGTTCATCGGCTCCTTTACAGCAATGAAGAAATGCTGATTCCCGACCAGGTCAGATGGATGACGGACCACAAGACGGACAGAACGGACAGAAACGCCTGTGTTTTCGTGGACTAGGTAAGTAAGCTGCACATTAAAGGAACATTTTGTCATTTTGGGAAATATGCATATTGATTTTCTAGCCAACAGTTAAACAAGAAGATTGTCAACACTGTAAATATGTAGCTGCAGCCAGTTTCAGTTGTGTCAAAGATGAAGCCTACACATGTTTTCCAGACTCATATAACCTGTGACACCACTGATCAATGCAGATTTATTTCGACGTGAATTAGTCTTCGTAGTTGATTTTTATAGCTGAAGTCTGGGAGACACTGACAGCAGACCAAGAGAAGGATCCACATTCCTGACTTGTTTGTGATCTCACAGGACAGGACTCTTCCCAGAGAGTGGACGACAACCGAACCACACCAAGCCAGCAGCATCACACAACCAGTCTGATGTGAGGAAGCTCCAGCACCACAGCAGTCCACTCAACACACTGAACCGCCTTCAGCTCCACACTTTACACACTGGACTGATCTAATGTTTATATTAGTCAAAATAACAAAAACTCAGCCATGTAACATGATCCTGTGTTCAGTCTCATACTGATGTTAGTTAACATGAATCTTCTTCAGTAGTAAATTAGTTGAAGGTTATATAAAACACCATTATTTATTTGTATTTTTGCAGAGACTCGGACTGAGTGTTGCTGTAGATCAGTGGCCCCCTTACAACAATGAAGAAATGCTGATTCCCGACCAGGTCAGATGGATGACGGACCACAAGACGGACAGAACGGAAGGAAATGCCTGTGTTTTTGTGGACTAGGTAAGTAAGCTGCACTCTAAAGGAACATTTTGTCATTTTGGGAAATATGCATATTGATTTTTTAGCCAACAGTTAAACAAGAAGATTGTCACCACTGTAAATATGTAGCTGCACCCAGCTTCAGTAGTGTCAAAGATGAAGCCTACACTTGTTTTCCAGACTCATATAACCTGTGACACCACTGATCAATGCAGATCTATTTCGACATGAATTAGTCTTCGTAGTTGATTTTTATAGCTGAAGCCTGGGAGACACTGACAGCAGACCAAGACAAGGATCCACATTCCTGGCTTGTTTCTGATCTCACAGGACAGGACTCTTCCCGGAGAGTGGACGTGAACCGAACCACACCAAGCCAGCAGCATCACACAACCAGTCTGATGTGAGGAAGCTCCAGCACCACAGCAGTCCACTCAACACACTGAACTGCCTTCAGCTCCACACTTTACACACTGGACTGATCTCATGTTTATATTAGTCAAAATAACAAAAACTCAGCCATGTAACATGATCCTGTGTTCAGTCTCATACTGATGTTGGTTAACATGAATCTTCTTCAGTAGTAAATCAGTTGAAGTTTATATAAAACACCATCATTTATTTGTATTTTTGCAGAGACTCAGACTCAGTGTTGCTGTAGTTCAGCGGCTCCTTTACACCTTTACAACAATGACGATATGCTGATTCCCGACCAGGTCAGATGGATGACGGACCACAAGACGGACAGAACGGAAGGAAATGCCTGTGTTTTTGTGGACTAGGTAAGTAAGCTGCACTCTAAAGGAACATTTTGTCATTTTGGGAAATATGCATATTGATTTTTTTAGCAAACAGTTAAACAAGAAGATTTTTACCTCTGTAAATATGTAGCTGCAGCCAGCTTCAGTAGTGTCAAAGATGAAGCCTACACATGTTTTCCAGACTCATATAACCTGTGACACCACTGATCAATGCAGATTTAATTCCACATGAATTAGTCTTCGTAGTTGATTATTATAGCTGAAGTCTGGGAGACACTGACAGCAGACCAAGAGAAGGATCCACATTCCTGACTTGTTTCTGATCTCAGGACAGGACTCTTCCCGGAGAGTGGACGACAACCGAACCACACCAAGCCAGCAGCATCACACAACCAGTCTGATGTGAGGAAGCTCCAGCACCACAGCAGTCCACTCAACACACTGAACCACCTTCAGCTCCACAATGTACACACTGAACTGATCTCATGTTTATATTAGTCAAAATAACAAAATCTCAGCCATGTAACATGATCCTGTGTTCAGTCTCATACTGATGTTGGTTAACATGAATCTTCTTCAGTCATAAATCAGCTGAAGGTTATATAAAACACCATTATTTATTTGCATTTTCACAGAGACTCAGACTGAGTGTTGCTGTAGTTCAGCGGCTCCTTTACACCTTTACAACAATGAAGAAATGCTGATTCCCGACCAGGTCAGATGGATGACGGACCACAAGACGGACAGAACGGACGGAAACGCCTGTGTTTTCGTGGACTAGGTAAGTAAGCTGCACAATAAAGGAACATTTTGTCATTTTGGGAAATATGCATATTGATTTTCTAGCCAACAGTTAGATAAGAAGATTGTCACCACTGTAAATATGTAGCTGCAGCCAGCTTCAGTAGTGTCAAAGATGAAGCCTACACATGTTTTCCAGACTCATATAACCTGTGACACCACTGATCAATGCAGATTTAATTCCACATGAATTAGTCTTCATAGTTGGTTATTATAGCTGAAGTCTGGGAGACACTGACAGCAGACCAAGAGAAGGATCCACATTCCTGACTTGTTTCTGATCTCAGGACAGGTCTCTTCCCAGAGAGTGGACGACAACTGAACCACACCAAGCCAGCAGCATCACACAACCAATCTGATGTGAGGAAGCTCCAGCACCACAGCAGTCCACTCAACACACTGAACCACCTTCAGCTCCACAATGTACACACTGAACTGATCTCATGTTTATATTAGTCAAAATAACAAAAACTCCGCCATGTAACATGATCCTGTGTTCAGTCTCATACTGATGTTGGTTAACATGAATCTTCTAAAGTAGTAAATCAGTTGAAGGTTATATAAAACACCATTATTTATTTGTATTTTTGCAGAGACTCAGACTGAGTGTTGCTGTAGTTCAGTGGCTTCTTCACAACAATGAAGATATGCTGATTCCCGACCAGGTCAGATGGATGACGGACCACAAGACGGACAGAACGGAAGGAAATGCCTGTGTTTTTGTGGACTAGGTAAGTAAGCTGCACTCTAAAGGAACATTTTGTCATTTTGGGAAATATGCATATTGATTTTCTAGCCAACAGTTAGATAAGAAGATTGTCACCACTGTAAATATGTAGCTGCAGCCAGCTTCAGTCGTGTCAAAGATGAAGCCTACACATGTTTTCCAGACTTATATAACCTGTGACACCACTGATCAATGCAGATTTATTTTGACATGAATTAGTCTTCATAGTTGATTATTATAGCTGAAGTCTAGGAGACACTGACAGCAGACCAAGAGAAGGATCCACATTCCTGACTTGTTTCTGATCTCACAGGACAGGACTCTTCCCAGAGAGTGGACGTGAACCGAACCACAGCAAGCCAGCAGCATCACACAACCAGTCTGATGTGAGGAAGCTCCAGCACCACAGCAGTCCACTCAACACACTGAACCGCCTTCAGCTCCACACTTTACACACTGGACTGATCTCATGTTTATATTAGTCAAAATAACAAAAACTCAGCCATGTAACATGATCCTGTGTTCAGTCTCATACTGATGTTGGTTAACATGAATCTTCTTCAGTAGTAAATCAGTTGAAGGTTATATAAAACACCATTATTCATTTGTATTTTTACAGAGACTCAGACTCAGTGTTGCTGTAGTTCAGCGGCTCCTTTACACCTTTACAACAATGACGATATGCTGATTCCCGACCAGGTCAGATGGATGACGGACCACAAGACGGACAGAACGGAAGGAAATGCCTGTGTTTTTGTGGACTAGGTAAGTAAGCTGCACTCTAAAGGAACATTTTGTCATTTTGGGAAATATTTATATTGATTTTTTTAGCAAACAGTTAAACAAGAAGATTTTTACCTCTGTAAATATGTAGCTGCAGCCAGCTTCAGTAGTGTAAAGGATGAAGCCTACACATGTTTTCCAGACTCATATAACCTGTGACACCACTGATCAATGCAGATTTAATTCCACATGAATTAGTCTTCGTAGTTGATTATTATAGCTGAAGTCTGGGAGACACTGACAGCAGACTAAGAGAAGGATCCACATTCCTGACTTGTTTCTGATCTCAGGACAGGACTCTTCCCGGAGAGTGGACGACAACCGAACCACACCAAGCCAGCAGCATCACACAACCAGTCTGATGTGAGGAAGCTCCAGCACCACAGCAGTCCACTCAACACACTGAACCGCCTTCATCTCCACGCTGTACACACTGGACTGATCTCATGTTTATGTTAGTCAAAATAACAAAAACTTAGCCATGTAACATGATCCTGTGTTCAGTCTCATACTGATGTTGGTTAACATGAATCTTCTAAAGTAGTAAATCAGTTGAAGGTTATATAAAACACCATTATTTATTTGTATTTTTGCAGAGACTCGGACTGAGTGTTGCTGTAGTTCAGTGGCTCCTTTACAACAATGAAGATATGCTGATTCCCGACCAGGTCAGATGGATGACGGACCACAAGACGGACAGAACGGACGGAAACGCCTGTGTTTTTGTGGACTAGGTAAGTAAGCTGCACTCTAAAGGAACATTTTGTCATTTTGGGAAATATGCATATTGATTTTCTAGCCAACAGTTAAACAAGAAGATTGTCACCACTGTAAATATGTAGCTGCAGCCATCTTCAGTAGTGTCAAAGATGAAGCCTACACATGTTTTCCAGACTCGTATAACCTGTGACACCACTGATCAATGCAGATTTATTTCGACATGAATTAGTCTTCGTAGTTGATTTTTATAGCTGAAGTCTGGGAGACACTGACAGCAGACCAAGAGAAGGATCCACATTCCTGGCTTGTTTCTGATCTCACAGGACAGGACTCTTCCCGGAGAGTGGACGACAACCGAACCACACCAAGCCAGCAGCATCACACAACCAGTCTGATGTGAGTAAGCTCCAGCACCACAGCAGTCCACTCAACACACTGAACCGCCTTCAGCTCCACACTTTACACACTGGACTGATCTCATGTTTATATTAGTCAAAATAACAAAAACTCAGCCATGTAACATGATCCTGTGTTCAGTCTCATACTGATGTTGGTTAACATTAATCTCCTTCAGTAGTAAATCAGTTGAAGGTTATATAAAACACCATTATTTATTTGTTTATTTACAGAGACTCAGACTGAGTGTTGCTGTAGTTCAGTGGCTCCTTTACAACAATGAAGATATGCTGATTCCCGACCAGGTCAGATGGATGACGGACCACAAGACGGACAGAACGGACGGAAACGCCTGTGTTTACGTGGCCGACATAAGTAAGTTGCACTCTAAAGGAACATTTTGTCATTTTGGGAGATATGCATATTGATTTTTTAGCCAACAGTTAAACAAGAAGATTGTCACCACTGTAAATATGTAGCTGCAGCCAGTTTCAGTAGTGTCAACGATGAAGCCTACACATGTTTTCCAGACTCATATAACCTGTGACACAACTGATCAATGCTGTTTTATTTCGACATGAATTAGTCTTCGTAGTTGATTTTCATAGCTGAAATCAGGGAGACACTGACAGCAGACCAAGAGAAGGATCCACATTCCTGACTTGTTTCTGATCTCACAGGACAGGACTCTTCCCGGAGAGTGGACGTGAACCGAACCACACCAAGCCAGCAGCATCACACAACCAGTCTGATGTGAGGAAGCTCCAGCACCACAGCAGTCCACTCAACACACTGAACCACCTTCAGCTCCACACTTTACACACTGGACTGATCTCATGTTTATATTAGTCAAAATAACAAAAACTCAGCCATGTAACATGATCCTGTGTTCAATCTCATACTGATGTTGGTTAACATGAATCTTCTTCAGTAGTAAATCAGTTGAAGGTTATATAAAACACCATTATTTATTTGTATTTTTACAGAGACTAAGACTCAGTGTTGCTGTAGTTCAGCGGCTCCTCTACAACAATGAAGAAATGCTGATTCCCGACCAGGTCAGATGGATGACGGACCACAAGACGGACAGAACGGACGGAAACGCCTGTGTTTTTGTGGACTAGGTAAGTAAGCTGCACTCTAAAGGAACATTTTGTCATTTTGGGAAATATGCATATTGATTTTTTAGCCAACAGTTAAACAAGATTTTTACCACTGCAAATATGTAGCTGCAGCCAGCTTCAGTAGTGTCAAAGATGAAGCCTACACATGTTTTCCAGACTCATATAACCTGTGACACCACTGATCAATGCAGATTTAATTCCACATGAATTAGTCTTCATAGTTGATTATTATAGCTGAATCTCTGGGAGACATTGACAGCAGACCAAGAGAAGGATCCACTTTCCTGACTTGTTTCTGATTTCAGGACAGGACTCTTCCCGGAGAGTGGATGTGAACCGAACCACACCAAGCCAGCAGCATCACACAACCAGTCTGATGTGAGGAAGCTCCAGCACCACAGCAGTCCACTCAACACACTGAACCACCTTCAGCTCCACACTTTACACACTGGACTGATCTCATGTTTATGTCAGTCAAAATAACAAAAACTCAGCCATGTAACATGATCCTGTGTTCAGTCTCATACTGATGTTGGTTAACATGAATCTTCTTCAGTAGTAAATCAGTTGAAGGTTATATAAAACACCATTATTTATTTGTATTTTTGCAGAGACTCAGACTGAGTGTTGCTGTAGTTCAGTGGCTCCTTTACAACAATGAAGAAATGCTGATTCCCGACCAGGTCAGATGGATGACGGACCACAAGACGGACAGAACGGCAGGAAACGCCTGTGTTTACGTGGCCGACGTGAGTAAGCTGCACTCTAAAGGAACATTTTTTCATTTTGGGAAATATGCATATTGATTTTCTAGCCAACAGTTAAACAAGAAGATTGTCACCACTGTAAATATGTAGCTGCAGCCAGCTTCAGTAGTGTCAAAGATGAAGCCTACACATGTTTTCCAGACTCATATAACCTGTGACACCACTGATCAATGCAGATTTAATTCCACATGAATTAGTCTTCGTAGTTGATTTTTTTAATTGAAGTCTGGTTGACGCTGACAGCAGACCAAGAGAAGGATCCACATTCCTGACTTGTTTCTGATCTCACAGGACAGGACTCTTCCCGGAGAGTGGACGACAACCGAATCATACCCTGATCAATGCATATTTATTTAGTAATGAATTAGTCTTCATAGTTGATTATTATAGCTGAAGTCTGGGAGACACTGACAGCAGACTAAGAGAAGGATCCACATTCCTGTTCTCCCACCAACTAAACGCTGCACCCTTTTCTCAACTGATGATAAGAAGCTTCACACATTTAGTCTAGAGAGTCTTTCTGGGGCTTCAGGCTCTTCGGGGTGGTTCAGCTCTTAGAGCTGGGCCCCTCTGCATTCCCCCTCCATGGGCCCATAAACCACAAGAGGGTTGGGGGGGAACACTCCAAGGACACCAGCTCTCCATCCTGAGGACTCAGGTCCAGCACCTCACACCCAGATGATACCAGCACCCGGTCTACCTGAAAGGAGGCTCTGAGTTTGTTGTTGTTTGTTGTTGCCGCTCTGCCCTGACGGCTGAAACAGCTGCTGAAGCCTGAAGCAGCTCCGCTGTATCTACGTGCTGGTGAATCTCAGCCATTGTGAAGAGAAAAGACTGAAAGAAAGACTTTAGGTCCAGAATCTTTTGAATCCAGTGACCCATCCAGCTCCGAGGAGGGGGGTCTGAAGAAATGGCTCAGAGATGCCAGACAGAGAGAGACGAAGATGGAAACATGCATCGAGGTGACACGCCAGCCATCCAAAACGAGGGTGTCCGAGGAACCAAAGAGAGCCACTGAGGGGGAGAAACCAGCCAAGCCGGGTCGCACCGTTGGATCCAGAAGATCCAGACTGTTCCAGACAGAAGCTGCTGCCACTCTGCTCCAGACAGCACAACCTCCATCTAGCATCTACTCAGAGAGGCTGATGTATAGATGTATCTTCAGAGGAGAAAGAGTCTGATGACTAGACTAATGAACCAATTCATAGTCAATTAAGATTCATTCATTCATTCAATTATATTGTTAGTAGTGTAGTCCAGTAGTTAGTCCAATAAACACGTCATTTATAAAGAACTTGGTTACTTGATTTTCTGTATATATACAGTATATAAACTATTCAAATCTCTGTTCACTAGGCCAAGAACTCCGTAGCAACCATGAGATTAAGAGACGCAACTGATTAATATCAAGTTTAATTATTTTTCCCTGCTTTTATAAAACTGGGTGGTGCCCCGATTAAATCCTCATATTGAAGTGAACTGTGGGTAATATCTAAAGTTGAATGTTACCCCTTTCCTTCATATTTTATGATAATTTGTCTTACAATTAATAATTTGGGATCATTATTTGTGACTATGAATCTTGATATTAATGAATGATTAACTGTTAATCTGCTACCTGCTGACATGAAAACTTCTCAATGACTGGAACCGAATATACATTTGAAGTCACTGCTCCTTTCTCCTCACTGCACATTACTGTGGTTAACTAATGTATAGTAATACATTAGTTAACCACTGGATAATTCAAAAATGACAAGTTGCATTAGTGGAGCTGTTAAACACATCCACATTCAAGAAAGTCTGCATGACATTCAGGAGCGTCCACAGTGAGTTTAGTTTTTTTAACCTTGTTAAAATCATCACTCATGAAGTAAATTACATACCGTTGTCATTAAATTGCATAAAGTCATACTGTCCTCCAATCTCATCCAACTTCACATATTTCTGTAGTTGGTTGTACTGAACCTGGACCAGCATTTTTACTGAAACATGAAGATGGAAACGTAAAAACTAAGACAAAAGTGTATGACACGAGGAAAAAACTGGAGACGTCCTCACAATGTCTCCAACTGAACTACAGAGACTCAGTGGGAGGGGCTTCATTTAGAAATGAGCTCTCTACAGAGTTAAAGTGACACTGATGTGATCAACTCTCTCAAATAACTCCAACACTGAGCACCGTTTAACTCATAATGTGTTCAAATCTCACTCCCAGAGCTGATCTGAACTCTGAAATGTTGAACTCTGAAATTTCAACACTGTGTGGTATCAAGCCTCTCCTGAAGCAGACCCCATGTCAGAAGCCTCATACCTGGACTAAGGAGGAGAAGAACTGGACCACTGCAGTCAGTCCTCTATTCAGGTGAAAGTAAATGTTGCATTTCATTTGGAAATCCAGGTCCCAGAGTCTGGAGGGAGAGTGGGGAGGCCCAGAATCCAAGTTGCTTGAAGTCCAGTGTGAAGTTTCCACAGTGGGTGATGATTTGGGGGGCGCCATGTCATCTGCTGATGTGGGTCTACTGTGTTTCATCAAGTCCCAAATCAACGCAGCCGTCTAGCAGGAAACTTTAGAGCACTTTGTGCTTCCGTCTGCTGACAGGCTTTATGGAGATGCTGGTTTCCTGTTCCAGCAGGACTTAGCATCTGCCCACAGTGCCAACGCTACTACTAACTGCTCTGCTGACCATCATATTACTGTGCTGGACTGGCCAGCCAACTGGCCTGGCCTGAACCCCACAGAGGATCTATGGGGTGTTGTCAAGAGGAAGATGAGAAACACCCAACCCACAATCCAGATGAGCTGAAGGCTGCTATCAGAGCAACCTGAGCTTCAATAAGACCTCAGCAGAGCCACAGGCTGATGGCCTTCATGTCTCACCTCACTGATGCAGTAATTCATGCTGAAGGAAACCTGACCAAGCATTGCATGAAAAAACCCACAGACTTTTCAGAAGCTGGACATTTCTGTTTTGTTAATCTTTTTTTCCAGAGATGCCGTTTTCTTTCATTTTTGAGCTGTAGGCTGTAATTATTAAGATTACAACGAAAAAAAAAGCTTGAAACATTTTAGTTTACATTTTAGATAATATTCACTTTTCACTTTCTTAAATAACCGACAAACAATATTGAACTTTTTCACGATTTTTTTGCACCTTTTTGTCTCTTAGAGAAGTTATTTGTGGAAAAGCAGTATTACTGTATAATCTGCAATATTAAAATTGTAGTTTGGGTTTATTTATGTATTTTTTCAGGCCATTTAAATATAAATGTTAAATCTAAATGTTGAATATAAATCTCCATGTTCAATAAGGAAAATGTTGGTTCTCAGTTACATCCGTCCTTAAAATGGGCTGCACGGTGCCGTGGTTAGCACTGTGGCCTCACAGCGAGGTCGGATCCGGCTCGGGGCCCTCGTGTGTGGAGTTTGCATCTTCTCCCTGTGTAAGTGTGGGTTTTCTCCACGTTCTCCAGCCTCCTCCCACCATCCAAAGACATGGACGGGTGTCCTTCATGTTGCTGGCTGTTCAAAAAAGTAATTCATAATACATACAAAAATGTAAAAATGTCAGAGTCCACAGAAAAGCAGCTGGATTCAGGGTCTCTCCTTGAGGAGTGTTAGCTGAGCTGCACTCAGTAAGGACTGACAGTGAGGAAATGCTCTCACATTGCGTTTACTTACTACATTGAAAACTGTGTTCCTGGCTGATAAAACCAAAGATTGGAGCAGATGTACAGTGTCACTGGTTTTTATGCTCTTTATGAAACGTGTTTTCCATACAGATAATGACAAGGTGGACACACGATGCTCTGGTTCATTTGAGAAGACCTGACCGATGCCTGCCTGCTGTTATTATGTTATGTTACCCTGCTCACTGTTGGGAAATGCACATCCATAATCACTACGACCTTTTAAAATTACAGCCCAGTGTTGAATAATCATGGTACATAGCAACAGCTATCCTTAAATCTTCCCAATGCAGATTGTTTTGTATAATCTATTTGAAGGCTAAATGTGAAAGGGCTTGATCCTAGTCCCAGAGAAATATTCAAAATTAAATGGGAAGGGGACCCTTCTCATTGTCATCATCATAGTTGTTAGATCAATTTTGGAGCTGCTTCAGGCTTTTGTTTAAAAATGGTATTAGAAATATTACTATTACTAGAGCTGAGTTTAAAAACAAAACATGATACCTTTAATAACTAATCATCTCAAGGCCATTTCAATACATTATCAGACATTAGACGTTAGCAGTGATTTCTCTGGTTGTTGTTTTTCCAAATTAAAGTGGAGAACAAACTAAAGCTGTGAGGTTTTAGGGCTCAATAAACATCATTTGGACTGTGGTGTCATTAATGTGTAGGGAAGTTAAATCAAATGCAATCAAACAAGTATCACACTACCTGCAAATGATGGATTATTTCACGTTATGGTAACATCAATGAAAGTAAAAGAAGTCGCATACCACATTTTAGATGTCTGATGTTGTCTTTTATTGAATTCAACACCAAAACAGTCAAGTGGTAAAAAATAGTGATGAGGTAAAAACTCCCAAAAACCCTTTTAACAGGGAAAAACTGGGAGAAACCTCACGAAGAGCAACAGAGGAGGGCTCCCTCTTCCAGGATGGACATACAGAGTCCAGATGACTAAATGGATGTGTATAATGTGAACACATATGGAGGGATGGATCCAGGAGGATGTCAAGCAGCTTCCAGGTGTCACTAAACAGATGCAGCCTGAGCAACACACCCTCCTCTCCTTCATGTAACCTAGGGAGAGGACAAGATTGTTGGTTTTAGGTCACAGTTGCTTTGGTAATGTAAATGTATGTTTCCCATGTCAATAAGCCCCTTTGGACTGAACTGAATTGCCGGGGCAGAGGACAGACAGACGGACTCACTGGCTCTTCAGATAATGTTCGGGGTCTTGAAGCTAGCAGGCTGCTGACAGTGGTTTGGTGTGTTCAGTGGACCGCTGTGGTGCTCGGGTGTCCTGGGATGTTCGGCTGGTCCACATCCACTCTCAGATGCTCCAGGAATGCCAAAAACACAGGAAGAGTCCTGCCCTGTGATATCAAAAACAAGTCAGGATTTTTTTCTTTTATCACTACACTTCCTCCTTTGGGTTGACAGACATCACGATGTTCTTCCACATTTCTCCTGCAGACTCAGGAATCTCTAAATAAATCAACTTTGATCTGTGCCATATTTCAACTTTAGCTTATAACCACTTAATGTCACCTTTGCTAGTCTTGTAGTCTTAGTGAGGACTTACTTAGTTTGTTGGCTAAATCACAGGAGACCATCGCTCTCCAGCTCGTCTTGCGGTCGGCCATCCTTCTCATCTGTTCGGGAGGACCAACTTCTCCTCTGTCATCAAGGAAACTGCTGGACATCCTGCAGGAAAAAGTACAACATTGTCAGCAATATCAGTAATCATTAAAAATATTAAACTGATAAAAAATGTTATTCATCATTGCTTCTGTGGGGTTCAGTTTTCCATCATATGTAAAAAACAACTCAAAGAACAACAGTGAGTACGATAAGTGATCATTAACACGTACAAGACTCATTAAAACACTTGTTAATGTTAATAACTATAACCGCACTTTATCAGATAGCATCTACTAAAACTGAAGCACAACGTCAAAGAACAGAGAACCAGATTATTAAAAACCTGATGAAGATAATTGCAGGAGAAAATTGTTAATATCATTATTATTGCCTCATCTCTGTCTTCTCCAGTAAAAAGCAGAACAATTCAAAAACAAAAAGAATGAGTAGGATAATCATTGAACTACTAAAAGTGTGATGAGAAGAGCTGTAAGTTGCTTGCAGTTCTCCTCGCTGCTCCTCTTTGTAGAGGAGCTGAGGACAGAAGTCCATGGAACTGGGTCTCCAGAGCTTTCTGCCTCTCTGAGGTCCACTCTCAAAACCTCAGTGGCCTCTCAGCACTGACCTGCTGCTGCTCCTCTCACATCCTCATCATCCTCATCATCAGAAGAAAGAGGAGGGATATACTCACCTTCCTCAACCTTAGGCGCCTCATCCTCATCATCAGAGACCATGTAGAAGCAGAGGTCGTTGGGTCGGATCAGCCACGGGAGATCTTCGGCACAATCAGACACGTCAAATCACATTGGCTGGATTGTGTAGAACCGGACCTCCACCAGCAGCTCAGGTGGTGGAGCAAGAGAGGGAACAATACATAATGGTTAGGAAGTCCTTGAATTACCAAATAAGTGATATTACATGAACAAACTGATGTAAAACATACAGTTTGTAGTTGGCTTACATAATATTACTTTCTCTGTTTTTACATTAGACTATTTTACATCACCGTCTTCATCCTGAGTGAACAACAGCAGCTCAGGTGTTGGAAGAAGATATAAAGAATGGTTCGTAAAACAATATTTGAATTATTGAGTAATTATAATTAAGCAGACAATACAATAACACACATTTCCTACATTGCCTTTACATTAGAGACTACTCCAACTCCCTTTCTCAACAAAACAGAAGCTCATACTTACTTTTTTTGTCCATGCTCAAGTGGTGGAGTACAACAAGTGTAGAATAAGACAAACGTGGTTAGTAAGTAAAATAATCTCTAAATTACTGAATATTCTGAATATAATGTATATATTATATAATGATATAGATACCTTTTCCTGGATAGTTTGGGTTTTAAAGTGTGGTTGTATGAGGTACTAATCCATAATCAGTGTATTAGCTCCAGTAGACGATGGTCGGCGTGCCCCCAGTTTGGAGAACCAGACAGGAGTACGGACACTGGAGCAAAGCCATGACCTGCTGTGGACGGACCCGGCAGGAAAATACTGGATATTCATTTGTGTCCCTTGTTCATAATGGCAAGTCACATTTTCACTGCACAAACATTGTAATTTTAAAGCCAATTTTCCTAAACCTCAGCAAATGTTTTGTTAATTCACAGCATAACACGTGTTTACTATGACTGACAATTGACACAGCGGTCCGACAAAGTGTCAGTATGTGACGATCTTCGAAGCCACTAGACTCAGGTTAAAAAGACACCATAGATAAGTTTCACTTTCAGTTTGGTTCCCACTTGGACAATTTCGAAAATCTATACATACTAAAAATAAAAAAATACTGACTAAAATATGTTTGCCCGGTCCACAGCAGTACATTGCTTTGCTCCAGGGCTGGTACTCCTGTCTGGTGCTCCAGTTACTGGGGACGCACCGACCGTCATCTACTGTGGGTAATACACTGACGATGGATAAGTAACTCATAGAAGCACATTTCAAAACATCCAAACTATCCTTAGATGATGTGTTCATCTGAACACCAACCAGCTGACTCTTTAGTCAGCAGGAGGGAAAGCAGGAAGAAGACCACAAGAGTCAGGAGCAGGGAAGCGGGAAGAAGACCATAAGGGAAAGCGGGAGGAAGGACGAGGAAAAATGTAAGGGTCAACAAAAGGGAAAGCGGGAGGAAGACCATCAGTGTCAACAGTAAGGTCAACAAAAGGATCAGAAGGAAAACCAAAGAAGTCAGCAGGAAGGTCAGAAGGAGGGTCAGAAGGAGTGAAAGCAGGAGGAAGACCTAAAGGATCAGCAGGAGGGACAACAGGAGGAAGACCAGAAGGGTCAGCAGGAGGGAAAGTGAGAAGAAGACCACAAGAGTCAGGAGCAGGGAAGCGAGAAGAAGACCATAAGGGAAAGCGGGAGGAAGGACGAGGAAAAATGTAAGGGTCAACAAAAGGGAAAGCGGGAGGAAGACCATCAGTGTCAACAGTAAGGTCAACAAAAGGATCAGAAGGAAAACCAAAGAAGTCAGCAGCAGGAAGGTCAGAAGGAGGGTCAGAAGGAGTGAAAGCGGGAGGATGACCATAAGGGTCACCTTCACCGTTACCTCCCTGAGGCTCAGCCTCCTGAAGCCAGTCGAGCCAAACGGAGCCACCTGAGGAGGAAAAAAAGCATTAAAAAGTCACACTCTCCACCTTCATAAAACAGACAAAAACAGGAAAATCATTTTGACCAGATACATCACAGACACTTTGTAGAAAAGCCCCCAATAAACAGAGTGCTACTGTCACCTCTAAAAGTGATATGCAATATAGCGCAGTCCTGTTATTTGAGACATTATGACAGGATGACAGTGATCTGATGATGCATGGATGTTGTGATGATATCTAAAGTTTTGATTTTCAAGCTGTTGTGGCATATTTGAAATGCTGACGAAAGCTTTACACCGTTCTGACTTGTGGAAACAGTAATGAGGGACTGTTGGTGCAGAGCTCAGGAGAAAACTGCTTGTTTTAGTCTGGTTCAAAGAATAACTTTGTATTTCCTGTAATATTTAGAGGCAGGGTGGTGATCTTGAGAAACTAGCAAGACTACACTGGATTTTTAAAAATGATCCAGCAGAAAAAAATGAGCCAAGTGTTTCCAACTCTTTTCCAATGAATGCAGCTAGCAGCAATAGCTACGAACTAGCTCCAAAAGTGTCTAAATCTAGCCAGAAATTTGCCAAGTCTGCAAACACTGACAGTCTGTCCCCTCAGGCCTCCCTCTAAAGCAGGGGTGGGCTATTTTTCCTGGGGGGCCACATGAAAAACCAAGATTGTTGCTGGGGGCCAAACAAATACTGTCAGATGTAACCTCTATTTTAACACTATACTACTTTTAGATATATGTTGGTAAAAGCTGACACAATATCGTCCACACCTGATGGGAACCACTGCTGTGCTGTACACACTGCACAATATTACACAAAAACACCCCATCATGATCTTATACATCGTTATATACATTTAAAGATCATGTTGACTGGGCTGCAGAAGCACATGTTCAATTGTGATAAATTGATCCAAATCATGATATAGGTTGATCTGTATTCAGTCAGATTTAGTTCTGTGACAATCAGTACTTCTGTCTCTACTCAGTGAGAAAACACTATGGAGTCAAATCAATCTCAGTGTTAATGAATGCACACAGAAGGATTCAGAAATGGATTTTTCTTATTTATATAAAACTGACTCTACAAAAAATATTTTTCAACACACAGAAAGAGTTAAACTAGAAATTTAAAAATGATAATTAAAATGATTTAATAATAATACAAATATACAAAAAATACATTAAATATGCTCATATATATTATATTATATATATAATATATATTATATAACTACTTAAATTTGTATGTGTTTTAAATTTACACACAAACACACACATATACAGTATATATATAGTTATATAATAATAACAATAATAATAATTAACAATGTTATAATAGTATAATATATTATAAATATTAATATAATAGAAACAATATTTTTGTGGACAGAGTCATTCATATATAAATCACAAAACACATTTGTGGATATTTCCGTGTGCATTCATTAATACTGAGACTGATCTGACTCCATAGAAGAATCTATCTATTTAATCCTCGTTTACATAACACAAGTTCACACAACAACCTGTTCACATTCCTGTTTTTGCCTCTGAATACATATCTTGTTTCTTATAATCTCAACAAAGGTCAAACGAGTTTAACATTATTCAGAACAACAGGCTGTAATTCTGTCATGTTGCATCAGATTTCAGTCACGTTAAAATGGTGGAAACAGCTGGTTCTGACTCTATTCAGTGATGTCGCGAGAAAAGATGGTTGTTCACGGCACTGAGCTTTTTTAAGAGGATGCTGTTGCCTCCAAGATTCCCAATATGCTGTGAAAAACACTGATGATGCGCACAGACCCTCGTGCGTAATTACGCACGCTTAAACATGGGGACCTTCATTAATTCACGCGCACTCAACGACAGGGCTTCTCCAGAAATAACCGCACCAAAATATATGTGCAAAATAATCGATTATATTTAGATGCTGTCCTAAGTTGTAAATCACGCTGCGTGGAGGAGACGCAGACGCTGGGTGACAAACCGCTCTCATCTCTTCCCTTCATCAGAAAACAGCACATGAACTAGCAAAACATATTATAATATGATGACAGTACTATCATGTCAAGTAGAAGCTCTGAGTGATGACTGAGCACCTTTGATTTTAGGTCCAATAACTGTCAGACACTTTAGTTCACTTCATTCAGGCTCATAACAATATCGATCTGTTAGTGCACTTTGAGAAAACCGAAAAATGACTTCATAAATGTGATAAATGTGGACTTGAAAAGGACCCGACAACATGTCCAGATACATTTTAAGAAGTAATCTCAACTGTCCACACGGAGGAAGGTGTGCTGTGTTTACAACTCTGACTTCAACACCTTTGCTCCTAGACGTTACGTCGTCTCCATGACGCACAAATCAGCTTATTGTTTGGGCATTATTCAAAAAATGGCTGAGTCGCCATTTTGTTTCCTAAATGACTCAACGGAAAATTTGGAAAATATGTTGCAAACAAAAATAAGTGTTTTCAAATCACTACTGTTGTTAACATACTGCACAATTCTCCTGCCACACTTCACATCACACGTGTTACCAGATAATTATTATTTTACACCCAGAAAACATCAAGTTTCATCACAATCAGTGTTTTCCTAACAGGCCAACAAACAGTCTACTAATCACTTAACTATAAATTCAACAATTTAACATAATTTAAATATTAAAAGGTGTCTTACCTCCAAAAGGGGCGGTGGCCGGCAGGCCGTACACAGGGGGTCCAAAAAACACCATCTCCTCCAGGGGGGTAGATTTCAGCTGCGATCCGGTATCAAAGATAACCAGTCACCAAGTTTTCACAAGAGGTCAGCTCGTGTCCGAGTCCAAGTGTGAAAGGGGCTCCTAGACAGGTCCGCAGCCCTTATATCACCTCGGTACCACGTCAACATTCCGTTTCCATGACTTCGACGCACGAGCGTGAGCGAGTCCCATACAGTAACAGATGATGATCATGTTCATGATTTGGCCTCTTTATTCTGTTACAGTAGGTGTTTCCATCAATAATTATTGTGTACACACTTCACACCATCTTGACCCATCTAGATACAAAATAATATTAAATGATAGTGATAATAAATGTGAATCAATGCATGTTTCCATCTACATCATGAAAATATTGCATCATTAATTAATGTCCAAGTTCTAGCCTCTATCATGGCATCTCATTTCTCCTTAAGCGGTCTTGATTGTTTTTTCATGTCTTACATTTATTTATGCAAAATTCTTTTAATTTTGTTTCTTTTCTCTTCGTATTTATTTATTTATTTATTTATTTATATATGTATTTATTTCAGCAGGATCAGCAACCAAACCAACTAGTGCAGGCAGGTATGCAGCAGACACCTCATCTCTGGCTGAGGAGTTTTAACGCCGCTTTCGGGATTTTGCAGCTGTTGAAAAGGAGATCAGGCTTTTTAACTCTCCTTTCTCCTGGCGCTCCAGACCTCCTCCAGCTGGACCTCGTTGAGCTGCAGTGTGATGCGGAGAGTCGCGGTCGGCACCAGCAGCTCCCTTTGTCAACTTTTACCGCCAGCTGGATGAAGGCAGGTTCCCAGAGATTCAAACATTTGCTAAGAAAATGCTGAGCTCGTTTAGCTCGACATACATGCGAGAGGACATCCAAGAACCGCCTGAGGACCAGATTAAGAGACTCTCACCTGCGTGACATCTGCGCATCAGAACCACTGCTTTAGAGCCAGACCTGGTCTACTGACTGTAGTCCAGATCTCAGAGCCACCCTTCACATTAGTGCAGACAAGTTCTATGTTTAGTCTTCTGAGGTAAATCACTTCTATTTGTTTTCTTTTTTAATGAATATGCTCTGAGTCTTTTCAATCCAGGGATCATTTGTTCTTGTTTTTCAACTGACAATCAAACTGGGTCTTGTTACTGAATTGTGTTCATATTTATTGATAACAAACATTAGGGTCTTAAGAAACAAATATACAAATACTCAGCATTAAATATTAAAATCAAATTTGGTCCAGCACTCATTTTTCCATTTCATATTTTTGATCCAAGTCTAAAAGTGTCATAAATTTCGTGTTTGATATCTGATTCTAAATCAAATAACATAATTTGTTTTTTTGATTTTTGATGTTCAGTTGAAAAATGAAAGAAGGGGTGATTCACAGATTGATATGGTCCTGGAATAAGATAACTGTTATTCTGTTATCATGTTAATGGTTCAAAGAGTGTCAGGCTGAATGGTCGGCCCCCACACATTTAAATGTATATGTCCTGTTTAAGTATCAGCCTTAATTTATTTATTTCAATAGTTATTCATTTACTTCTATATATATTTCAACATTTATTTATTTTTATTTTGTTATTTTTTCCATGAATTTATTCTGTATTCATTCACTTATTCTTGTACTTATACATTTATTTATACAATTTTTTTCTGCAGAAAATGTAGGTAACAACTAAAAGCAAATGTCCTGTCTATCAATTTTTATTAAATTATTTCAATATTTATTAATTACTTTACATGTATGCATTTCTGTATTTATTAATTTATTCTTATATTTATTTATTCTTATATTTATACAATTATTTATGCAATTTTTCTTTTATTTATTTATTTATTTATTTATTTATTTATCGGATCAAGCCCCCCACAGCTCCTAATGGGATAAGCGGTTGAAGATGGATTAATGGATGGATTTATTTATGTAGCATCAACATAAGCAAAAAAAAGAAAAATGTGCTGAGTTACCTCACCTGGTAGAACAGGTGCCCCATGCATCGAGGATTAGCTCAGCAGCTGGAGGTTCAATTGATTTTTTTTTTATTTCAATTTTCAATTTAATTTTCAACTTTTATTTATTTATTTCAATATTTATTCAATTATTTACATTTACATTTAAGCATTTATTTATTCTTTTATTTATTTTTCCATGTATTTATGTCTGTACTTTTTCATTTATCCTTGTATTTCATTATACATTTTTTCATATAATTTTCTTTATTCTTTATTTATTCATTTATTTACTTATCTATGCGGCATCAATATCAGCAACAAAACCAGCATGACGCGAGGACGCTCAATTGTATATGTATATTTATTAATTTAGTCATTTATTTACTTATATGTTTAATCGTGCAATTTTCTTTTCTTTTTTCTGTATCTATTTATTTATTTAGTCATTTCAGCAGCATCATCAGCCACAACACCAACAAACAGGACTCTCTCTCTCCCACCACCGTCACTGCCTCTGTCAAACCAGCATCAGCTCTGTCCGGCCAGCACTGGATGTATTCCTCTATTCCACCATCGTCCTCTGACAACACGTCACCTCGTCAGATTTCACAATGAGGCTTGTCCTTGAGAAACACTCCTTCCATCAGGATGTGAGGTTAGAGGTAAAGATAAGTAAATCAACATTGGGGGAACACAGGAACGGAGCCTGATTTAAAATCTGTTGCTTTAAGTTATATAATTCTCATTATGTTTATCAGGAGACAGGCTAGTTGAGTTTGTCACATATTTTTTTAAGCGCCACTTGGCCTCCACAAGTAATATGTTTAATGCATTTACAGTATATAACACCTGTTCCGATGCCTCCGGTTCTGTTTGAGTCGACGCCACAGCCAGCACCTGTTCTGGTGCCTCCAGTTTTGGCTGGGTCGAAACCGCAGCCAGCGCTTGTTTCAGTGCCTCCCGTTCCGGTTGGGTCGACACCACAGCCAGAGCCTTTTCCGTTGCCTCCAGTTTCGGCCGGGTTGACGTCACAGCCAGCGCCTGTTCTGGTGCCTCAAGTTCTGGTGCCTTAAGTTCCAGTTGGGTCGACGCCACAGCCAGAGACTCAGGCTGAGTGTTGCTGTAGTTCAGTGGCTCCTTTACACCCTTACAACAATGAAGAAATGCTGATTCCTGACCAGGTCAGATGGATGACGGACCACAAGATGGACACAACGGAAGGACACGCCTGTCTGTTTTTGTTAAGTAAGTAAGCTGCACATTAAAGGAACATTTTGTCATTTTGGGAAATATGCATATTCACTTTCTAGCCAACAGTTAGACATGAAGATTGTTACCACTGTAAATATTTAGCTGCAGCCAGCTTCACATGCTACACATGTTTTCCAGACTCATATAACCTGTGACACCGCTGATTAATGCAGATTTATTTAGATATGAATTAGTCTTCGTAGTTGATTATTATAGCTGAAGTCTGGGAGACACTGACAGCAGACTAAGAGAAGGATCCACATTCCTGACTTGTTTCTGATCTCACAGGACAGGACTCTTCCCGGAGAGTGGACGTGAACCGAACCACACCAAGCCAGCAGCATCACACAACCAGTCTGATGTGAGGAAGCTCCAGCACCACAGCAGTCCACTCAACACACTGAACCACCTTCAGCTCCACACTTTACACACTGCACTGATTTAATGTTGAATTCAATCAAATAAAACAAAAACTCAGCCATGCAACATGATCCTGTGTTCAGTCTCATACTGATGTTGGTTAACATGAATCTTCTTCAGTAGTAAATCAGTTGAAGGTTACATTCAAGGTGTAGACGCTCCTCAACTTTGTCACCAGGAGCCTGTTTCAAGAAGCTGATATATACAAGTATATATGTATTTATAACAACAACAACAACACATGTAATTCCTCCTCCATCACACACAATGGTGGAATAAATATTTAGATCCTTTACTTTAGTAATAGGGCTGACTCTGAAAATAATCCACTACAACTAAATGTCTGGCAGTCAAATCAAGCAAAAGTATCTAATGTAGTATTTCAGCAAAATATACTTAAAGTACTTAAAGTAAAAGTACTCATTCAGCAGTAAAATGTTCCCTGTCAGTGTTTTACTATTACATCTGATGTTTCTGGGTTAATATTACTGCTGCATTAATGCTTATGTTGTATTTTACTGCTGTAGATGTTTAACTTTGTGCTAATTTTAACTCCTTCATATCTTGTTGGGTAATTTAATTTACAGCGATGCATCATGGGCTATAAGATCATATGTTTGTAGCATCGTTCCAGCTGATCTAAGAGGGTTTTTAATGAGTTTATTTAGCTCAAGAAGGAGGAAAATTTATTCAACACATAAAGGGACACGTCATCCTCTATCCCTAGGCCGTCATCCTTCAGTTTATCTCAAACATTAAAAAATCAGCACATCTGGAGTTATGTGGTTTTCACTGGACAGGAAGGAAACCTAAGCTGTAAAGTAACTAAAGCTGTCAGATAAATGTAGTGGAGTAAAAAGTACAGTATTTACCTCTGAGATGTAGTAGATAGAAGTATGTATATATCTATATTTATATATATGGCTTAGACCTATCATTACCATCTCATATTTTCTTGGTCAGGTTACAAAAAACATGAACAAGTGTTATTTTATATAACTTGTGAGTTTCAGGCGAAGCTACATGCATCATATGAAACTACAAAAACCTAAGGATTCCTACCAACCATGTCACACCTACGTGTCGCAAATGAGGTTAAAGAACGCTCCAAACTTGCCCTAAATGTTGGCAAGGAAAAGCTGTCATGGCCATTTTCAGACGTGTCCCGTGACCTCTGACCTCAAGGTATGTAAATGAAAATGGGTTCTATGGGTACCCACGAGACTGTTGAGCTTGAGTTTGCCATGTTATGATTTGAGTATATTTTTTTATGCTAAATGCAGTACTTAAAGCGGCATACTTGTCCACTCCTATTTTGAAAAGAGTTTTAAATGGGCAATCGTGACTGATTGCGATTGAATCTTTTTAATCGATCGACATTATTAATAATAATATAGTAATAAAACCACAGCTGATTATGACTGACACTGTAACAGGCTTAATGAATTAATAGGAAGGCGTTGCCAGAGATTACTGATACCGGCCGGTACACGTGCCAACATGTGAAAAAAAAAAAAGTACTGGCATTTATTTTTTTCCACTTCAAGCACTGTTGACAGTGTAATGAATACATGAGGGAGGAAGTTAGTAAATTTGTTCTCCCTGCGTATGATTCAGGGCGTTCGTCTCTGAGAGAATCCAGTGATACAGAGGTCATATTGTTGCTGAAGCCATCTTATACATGGCAAATTCTTCTAGTGGCCATAAGGCCTTCATTCATCCATCTCTCAGGCTGAAGAAGGTACCACAACTCTGGAAGACCTCCTGCATCGTCCCAGTGCTCAAGAAAGGACTCCCTAGCACCCCCAATGACCACAGGCCAGTCGCTCTGACATTACACGTCATGAAGATCTTGGAGAGACTGGCCCTGCAGCACCTCAGGCCCCTGGTGAGCGACTCCCTGGACCCCCTACAGTTTGCATACCAGGCAAACATTGGCGTGGACGACGCCATCATCTACATGCTCCACAGAGCCTACACGCACCCGGAGAAGCCGCAGAGCACAGTGAGAATCATGTTCTTCGACTTCTCCAGTGCATTCAACACAGTCCAACCGCACCGGCTAGCTGAGAAGCTCTCAGCTATGCAGGTAGACCACGACCTGGTGGACTGGATTACGGACTACCTCACCAGCAGACCACAGTATGTCAGACTGCAGGGCAGCCTGTCTGACGTGCTGGTGAGCAACATCGGTGCTCCCCAGGGAACTGTGCTGTCACCGTTCCTGTTAACCACGATGCTATGCTATGCATATGCAATACCCACCCATCTGCTGCACTTTACTTATTACTGTTTTACTTATCTTATTTATTTTATTGCCAGTTTCCTTCATTGCACCTTCTTTTCCTTCATTGCACCTTCTCTTTTACTTTTTACTTATTGTATTCATCTGTACTGTTGTTGCTGCTGCGATGACACCCGATTTCCCTCCGGGGATTAATAAAGGTTCATCTTATCTTATCTTATCTTATCTTACTCCTCCCATTTTACACATGAAAGAAGGGCCCACCGCTGATTTTAGCACAGGACTCCCCCCAAGCCGGACAGAGAAAGCCACAATAACAGCACAGGAAGAAATATGGTGATTTCAAAATAAAGATTTTTTTATTATTATTATTATCAGTTGTTACAGCACAAATGATAGCCAATTGTTTTTAAAATATCCAGCGAGGATGTGTAAGTGCAAAAATTCTGACTTTTAACGCTGTTTAAGTGTGTAAGCGGCAGTGGTTGTATCTGAAAGTACAGATACAGATACAATAAAGATATTGAGAATGCATCTACAGCTTACAGTGTTTATGCAAAACGCTTTACAAACTTACTCCCATTTTCCTATTCACACACTGGTTATTGTAAATAACTACTTGTTTAACAGTGTAACAGATGTTGTGTTGAGTACTGTCTCCCATCGATGTGTTTCACCCTACCTCAACCTGAACCTACCCTGTTTTATGTCAGTGCAACCCTTTAACCCTGACAGATGCTGCAAGGACGACCGATTTTTATAGGCCAACCAGGAGGTTAGCATCGCCCTGATTCCCTCAACAAACAATCTCTGCGGCAAACAAATGTTTGTGAAACTTGTACATTTATTTCAGCAAAGATAATCTTCCCAAATGAACACCGCTTTTATGATTTTTCAAGTGTGAAAAAGCTAATGTTACGCTATAAACGAACTACAAGTTGGCGTGATGACGTTTTGTAATTAATCTCTTTTAGCCACTACTGATGTATTTTATATCATAAAAAAATAAAATCTCTTAAATTTGTGTAAACAGCAGACCTGTGTAATGCTTCTAACTAAACCCCCCCATTCAAAAACCGGAAACGGAAGTGCTAAATGCCAACTCATTTCCTGTCGCTCTCCATTTTATATATATATATATATATATATATATATATATATATATATATATATATATATATATATATATATATATATATATATATATATATATATATATATATATATATATATATATATATATATATATATACAAGGAGCTCCCTCTCCCTGTAAAATTGAGGGGTTTGCTCCAAACTACACTCGTTAGCTAACGTGGTCCTGTACAGTAAGGTAAGTCTGTCAGTCTGTGTTTAGCTCTGTTTAAATAGTGCAATAATTCGTTTTTTTGCCGGTAAAAACTGTGTATGTTGTAGGTTAAAGGGTAACGTTACCACAGCAAATGCTTCTGTGACAATACTGACCGCGAGTAATGTGTTGTTAACTTGTTTAGCACACGATAGCTAATGTTAGCTAGCTAATGTTTTAGCTTGTTTCTGCTTCCTTTTCATGAGGATTCTCCGTGGTGCAACGTTAGCCTGCTCGCTAACCAACTGTTAGTTTGTACTTTTACACCACAGTAATTATAAAAACGCATTTTAAAATTATTTTCTGTCCAATTTCAGTGGCAAAACACGAATTAGCGCAATACGTCGACAAATAATGCAACCTTTATTTTGAAGTCAGTAACCGGAAGTTACTTTCTTTCTTTCTAAAGTGACTTAACAGCTGTCCCCTCCTCTCCAGCATCACACACCGGCTCCCAGCTCTCCGCAGAGCCGAGCAGGAGTGCACCGCCGCGGGGAAGATGGCCTCAGTTTCCAGTAATAGTCCGAGCAGAGTGCGGTGGTGAATCCTGGCGGGTTTCGGGTTTCCTCCCAGTGTTTTCCTCCCTGAGCATGAGAAGACAGCCCGCAGCAGCGGTCGCTCTCAGACGACTACAGGACAGACTGCACTGCGTGATGCAGACCAGAGTCCAAGAGTTGACATCCTGCTGCCAGGAGGTGATGCTCTCCTCCTCGCTCCTCTGCTCACCTGTTGCTCTGTCACACTTGATTCATTTGCTTTTGGTGCAACTCTGTGCGTCAAACTGCACATTCTCCGGGGCTGTTGTGTGTTTGTTTTTCTCTTATAGGACATCTAACGCTGGGACTGTTTGTATTTAATCCCGGAGGAGTTCAGCTGTAATTTCAACAATGATCTGACGGCTGTAAAGTGAGACAAACATTAGTAGAAGTCACCTGGCGTCGCCATCTAATTGGCTGTCTGCGCGGCTCATGATGGCCAATAACAGCGAGCTACAAGTGAGTTTCTCAACTTTGACATTTGTCATTACTTACTGCGTTAACGCTGCTGTGTTGATGTGTATACAAGATCCAAATGTGGTGAAACATCTGGAGAGGAGATCTTTTCAATTGACTCCTGTTGATGGTTGTAGTGGTGGGAGGAGGTCTGGTGGTGGAAATACTCTGATGAGGGATAGTCTTCTCAAAAGGGCTATTTTGTATGATTTAGTATTGCATTTCCATACGGTAAGACAGCTTCAAACTGAAGCTGCCGAGGCCAAGGCAGCCTGACTTTTGTAATAATTTTGTCATGATACTGGAATGTCTAACCTCAATACAAGACCGTGAAAAAAATGACAGCATAAAAGTTGTGACTTTTATTGAAGGATAAATAGCAGAATGTGTGTCAACGCATTGTCGGAGAGAAGAGAGAGTAGAAAGGGTACCTGTGTATTGATACTGGGGAAAATGAGAATTAAAACCGCTCAGTATTAGTAGTGTTTGTTTTTTTGGAACCCCACAAGTAACTCTCAAATAAATAGAATGGCGAAATAGTACAGAAAACCATTTATTAGAAGAAGAAGAAGATATTCCTTTATTAGTCCCACAGTGGGGAAATTCAGTTTTACACTCTGTTGTTCACACAGTACATATATATATATATATATTATGAATGTAAATGTGAAGCAGAATAATATTGAAGTAAAAAAGGAGGAGTGCTGCCAGCTCCTCTAAATGTGTGCACTCCCAATCAGACTGAAGTTCCATTACTAGTTTGACATTTTGATTTCACACACAATAAGAGGATAAACACACAGATAACATGACCACTACAGCCACTACTTCCTATTTCCAAATTAGATGCAATGATTTCCCATCCGTGACCCAGTAGTTGCCCTCAAGTGTAGTCCGGGGTGAGTCATGGAAGGTGTTATGGTGACAGAGCCTCTGGTCTAATGAAGAGAGGTTGGGTTACAGTTCCCCCGGCGTCAACCTATTTAAGATAAGATAAGATAAGATCTGGATGCATTGGAGGGAAATGTTAAAAATTAAAGGCTGAGTGGCAGATCAGTTCAAGTCAGCAGGCATCACTCTTTAGTTAGTGACCCCTGTCACAAGGTTAAACTGCTGCAGAGAGACCGTGCAGTGGTCGACGCAGATGAAATGGAAATGCATGTGATTAATTAGAAGAAGAAGAAGAAGATATTCCTTTATTGGTCCCACAGTGGGGAAATTCATTTATCCCCACAACCCACTCATATCTCCTGTATCACACATTAGGTTGTGTGGGTTTGGTTTCACACAACTCATATGGGGGGAGAGCAAAAAGTGTGAAGAAGTAAAGAAAAGTCAGGCACAGACTAAGAGAAGGATCCACATCCCGGAGAGTGGACTTGAACCGAACCACACCAAGCCAGCAGCATCACACAACCAGTCTGATGTGAGGAAGCTCCAGCACCACAGCAGTCCACTCAACACACTGAACCTCCTTCAGCTCCACACTTTACACACTGGACTGATCTCATGTTTATATTAGTCAAAATAACAAAAACTCAGCCATGTAACATGATCCTGTGTTCAGTCTCATACTGATGTTGGTTAACATGAATCTTCTTCAGTCATAAATCAGTTGAAGGTTATATAAAACACCATTATTCATTTAAATTTTTACAGAGACTCAGACTGAGTGTTGGTGTAGTTCAGCGGCTCCTTTACAACAATGAAGAAATGCTGATTCCCGACCAGGTCAGATGGATGACGGACCACAAGACAGACAGAACGGCAGGAAACGCCTGTGTTTTCGTGGACTAGGTAAGTAAGCTGCACATTAAAGGAACATTTTGTCATTTTGGGAAATATGCATATTGATTTCCTAGCCAACAGTTAGATAAGAAGATTGTCACCACTGTAAATATGTAGCTGCAGCCAGCTTCAGTAGTGTCAAAGATGAAGCCTACACATGTTTTCCAGACTCATATAACCTGTGACACCACTGATCAGTGCAGATTTATTTATACATGAATTAGTCTTCATAGTTGATTATTATAGCTGAAGTCTGGGAGACACTGACAGCAGACCAAGAGAAGGATCCACATTCCTGACTTTTTTCTGATCTCAGGACAGGACTCTTCCCAGATAGTGGACGACAACCGAACCACACCAAGCCAGCAGCATCACACAACCAGTCTGATGTGAGGAAACTCCAGCACCACAGCAGTCCACTCAACACACTGAACCGCCTTCAGCTCCACACTTTACACACTGGACTGATGTCATGTTTATATTAGTCAAAAAAACAAAAACTCAGCCATGTAACATGATCCTGTGTTCAGTCTCATGCTGATGTTGGTTAACATGAATCTTCTTCAGTAGTAAATCAGTTGAAGGTTATATAAAACACCATTATTTATTTGTATTTTTACAGAGACTCAGACTGAGTGTTGCTGTAGCTCCTTTACAACAATGAAGAAATGCTGATTCCCGACCAGGTCAGATGGATGACGGACCACAAGACAGACAGAACGGAAGGAAACGGCTGTGTTTTTGTGGACGACATAAGTAAGCTGCACTCTAAAGGAACATTTTGTCATTTTGGGAAATATGCATATTGATTTTTCAGCCAACAGTTAAACATGAAGATTTTTACCTCTGCAAATATGTAGCTGCAGCCAGTTTCAGTAGTGTCAAAGATGAAGCCTACACATGTTTTCCAGACTCATATAACTTGTGACAACACTGATCAATGCAGATTTATTTCGACATGAATTAGTCTTCGTAGTTGATTATTATAGCTGAAGTCTGGGAGACACAGACAGCAGACCAATAGAAGGATCCACATTCCTGACTTGTTTCTGATCTCACAGGACAGGACTCTTCCCAGATAGTGGACGACAACTGAACCACACCAAGCCAGCAGCATCACACAACCAGTCTGATGTGAGGAAGCTCCAGCACCACAGCAGTCCACTCAACACACTAACCACCTTCACTCCACACTTACACACTGACTTCTCATTTATATTAGTCAAAACACCGCCCATCCTCCCTCCCCCACCCCCCAGCGCCCCCATGAATCTATTCCCACCAGCAATGGGGACGACCACAAACAGACAGAACGGCAGGAAACGCCTTGTTTTCGTGGACTAGGTAAGAAGCTGCACATTAAAGAACATTTTTCATTTTGGGAAATATGCATATTATTTCCTAGCCAACAGTAGACAAGAAGATTGTCACCACTTAAATATGTAGCTGCAGCCAGCTTCAGTAGTGTCAAAATGAAGCCTACACATGTTTTCCAGACTCATATAACCTTGACACCACTATCAATGCAGATTTATTTATACATGAATTAGTCTTCGTAGTTGATTATTATAGCTGAAGTCTGGGAGACACTGACAGCAACGGACCCCCCCCGCCCCGGGCCCCCCCCACCGCATGGGAGCCCCCCCCACCCCCCCCCCCCACCCCCCCCCCCCCCCCCCCAAAAGATCCACATTCCTACTTTTTCTATCTCACAGACTCTTCCCAGTCGAACCACCCACACCAGCCAGCAGCATCACACAACCAGTCTATTAGCAAACTCCAGCACCACAGCAGCCACTCAACACCTAACCCTTCACTCCCACTTACACCTGACTATCCATTTCACTCACACAACCACCTCTACCTTTCATCCTTTTGCTACTCCAGACTAACTATATTTTATTTTTCCCACCATGTCTTACACGCCCTTTACACAATAACTATTCCCACCACATCACCACAACCAACACCCTGTTTTCGTGCCCAAAGCTGCACACTTTTCATTTAGCATTATTTCACCACACAATACCACTAACCACCCTTCAAGTGCACCACACATTTTCCCACCATAAACCTTCCCCTACACATTATCCTATACCGATATTTATACTCCACAGCACCAAGGACCACTCCTACTTTCTATCTCAGCACTCTTCCCAATGGCACAACCAACCACCCAAGCCAGCAGCATCACACAACCAGTCTATGTAGAAGCCCAGCACCACCAGTCCACTCAACACACTAACCACCTTCACTCCACACTTTACACCTACTATCTCATTTTATATTAGCAAAAAACAACCAGCCATAACATACCTTTTCAGCCATATATTAACATAACTTCTCAGTAGAAATCAGTAGTAACCCTTATTATTTTATTTTCCTCCCTAGTGTGCTGTAGTTCAGCTCCTTTACACTTTCACAATAAAATGCTATTCCTACCAGCAATATACGACCACACACAACAGAGGAAACGCCTGTGTTTTCGTGGACAAAGAAGCGCACATAAAACATTTTTCATTTTGAAATATGCATATTATTTCCACCAACAGTTAAAAATTGTCACCACTGTAAATATGTAGCTGCAGCCAGCTCAGTAGTGTCAAAATAAGCCTACACATGTTTTCCAGACTCATATAACCTGTGACACCACTATCAATGCAATTATTTCAATATTAGTCTTCATATATATTAAGCTGAAGTCTGGGACACTACACAACCAAAGGATCCACATTCCTACTTTTTCTATCTCACAACTCTTCCCACCAACCCCACACCAGCCAGCAGCACACACAACCAGTCTATTAGACTCCACCCACAGCAGCCACTCAACACCAACCGCCTTCAGCTCCCACTTTACACACTACTATCTCATTTATTCAGCAAAACAAAACTCAGCCTAACTACCTTTCATCTCATCTATTGAACATAACTTCTTCAGAAAACACCCCCCCAACACCCCCCTCCCACCTTCCCAACCACACCACACCAAGCCAGCACCCCAACCAGCTAAGCTCCAGCACCACAGCAGTCCACTCAACACACTAACCACCTTCAGCTCCACACTTTACACACTGGACTGATCTCATGTTTATATTAGTCAAAATAACAAAAACTCAGCCATGTAACATGATCCTGTGTTCAGTCTCATACCGATGTTGGTTGACATGAATCTTCTTCAGTAGTAAATCAGTTGAAGGTTATATAAAACACCATTATTTGTTTGTATTTTTACAGAGACTCAGACTGAGTGTTGCTGTAGTTCAGCAGCTCCTTTACTACAATGAAGAAATGCTGATTCCCGACCAGGTCAGATGGATGACGGACCACAAGACGGACAGAACGGCAGGAAACGCCTGTGTTTTCGTGGACTAGGTAAGTAAGCTGCACATTAAAGGAACATTTTGTTATTTTGGGAAATATGCATATTGATTTTCTAGCCAACAGTTAGACAAGAAGATTGTCACCACTGTAAATATGTAGCTGCAGCCAGCTTCAGTAGTGTCAAAGATGAAGACTACACATGTTTTCCAGACTCGTATAACCTGTGATACCAATGATCAATGCAGATTTATTTTGACATGAATTAGTCTTCATAGTTGATTATTATAGCTGAAGTCTGGGAGACACTGACAGCAGACCAAGAGAAGGATCCACATTCCTGACTTGTTTCTGATCTCACAGGACAAGACTCTTCCCAGAGAGTGGACCTGAACCGAACCACACCAAGCCAGCAGCATCACACAACCAGTCTGATGTGAGGAAGCTCCAGCACCACTGCAGTCCACTCAACGCACTCAACCACATTCAGCTCCACACTTTACACACTGGACTGATCTCATGTTTATATTAGTCAAAATAACAAAAACTCAGCCATGAAACATGATTCTGTGTTCAGTCTCATACTGATGTTGGTTAACATTAATCTTCTTCAGTAGTAAATCAGTTGAAGGTTATATAAAACACCATTATTTATTTGTATTTTTACAGAGACTCGGACTGAGTGTTGCTGTAGTTCAGTGGCACCTTTACAACAATGAAGAAATGCTGATTCCCAACCAGGTCAGATGGATGACGGACCACAAGACGGACATAATGGCAGGAAACGCCTGTGTTTACGTGGCCGACATAAGTAAGCTGCACTCTCTAAAGGAACATTTTGTCATTTTGGGAAATATGCATATTGATTTTCTAGCCAACAGTTAAACAAGAAGATTGTCACCACTGTAAATATGTAGCTGCAGCCAGTTTCAGTAGTGTCAAAGATGAAGCCTACACATGTTTTCCAGACTCATATAACCTGTGACACCACTGATCAATGCAGATTTATTTTGACATGAATTAGTCTTCATAGTTGATTATTATAGCTGAAGTCTGGGAGACACTGACAGCAGACCAAGAGAAGGATCCACATTCCTGACTTGTTTCTGATCTCACAGGACAGGACTCTTCCCAGAGAGTGGATGTGAACCGAACCACACCAAGCCAGCAGCATCACACAACCAGTCTGATGTGAGGAAGCTCCAGCACCACAGCAGTCCACTCAACACACTGAACCGCCTTCATCTCCACACTTTACACACTGGACTGATGTCATGTTTATATTAGTCAAAATAACAAAAACTCAGCCATGTAACATGATCCTGTGTTCAGCATCATACTGATGTTGTTTAACATGAATCTTCTTCAGTAGTAAATCAGTTGAAGGTTATATAAAACACCATTATTTGTTTGTATTTTTACAGACACTCAGACTGAGTGTTGCTGTAGTTCAGTGGCTCCTTTACAACAACTAAGAAATGCTGATTCCCGACCAGGTCAGATGGATGACGGACCACAAGACAGACAGAACGGCAGGAAACGCCTGTGTTTTCGTGGACTAGGTAAGTAAGCTGCACTCTAAAGGAACATTTTGTCATTTTGGGAAATATGCATATTGATTTTTCAGCCAACAGTTAAACATGAAGATTTTTACCTCTGCAAATATGTAGCTGCAGCAAGTTTCAGTAGTGTCAATAATGAAGCCTACACATGTTTTCCAGACTCATATAACCTGTGACAACACTGATCAATGCAGATTTATTTCGACATTAATTAGTCTTCGTAGTTGATTTTTTTTAATTGAAGTCTGGGAGACACTGACAGCAGACCAAGAGAAGGATCCACATTCCTGACTTGTTTCTGATCTCACAGGACAGGACTCTTCCCGGAGAGTGGACGTCAACTGAACCACACCAAGCCAGCAGCATCACACAACCAGTCTGATGTGAGGAAGCTCCAGCACCACAGCAGTCCACTCAACACACTGAACCGCCTTCAGCTCCACACTTTACACACTGGACTGATCTCATGTTTATATTAGTCAAAATAACAAAAACTCAGCCATGTAACATGATCCTGTGTTCAGCATCATATTTATGTTGTTTAACATGAATCTTCTTCAGTAGTAAATCAGTTGAAGGTTATATAAAACACCATTATTTATTTGCATTTTTACAGAGACTCAGACTGAGTGTTGCTGTAGTTCAGCGGCTCCTTTACAGCAATGAAGAAATGCTGATTCCCGACCAGGTCAGATGGATGACGGACCACAAGACGGACAGAACGGACAGAAATGCCTGTGTTTACGTGGCCGACGTAAGTAAGCTGCACATTAAAGGAACATTTTGTCATTTTGGGAAATATGCATATTGATTTTCTAGCCAACAGTTAGACAAGAAGATTGTCACCACTGAAAATATGTAGCTGCAGCCAGCTTCAGTAGTGTCAAAGATGAAGCCTACACATGTTTTCCAGACTCATATAACCAGTGACACCACTGATCAATGCAGATTTTTTCCAACATGAATTAGTCTTCATAGTTGATTATTTTATTTGGAGTCTGGGAGACACTGACAGCAGACTAAGAGAAGGATCCACATTCCTGACTTGTTTCTGATCTCACAGGACAGGACTCTTCCCAGAGAGTGGATGTGAACCGACCCACACCAAGCCAGCAGCATCACACAACCAGTCTGATGTGAGGAAGCTCCAGCACCACAGCAGTCCACTCAACAGGAAAACTTAGCTCCACCTTTACACTGAACTGCCTTCAGCTCCACACTTTACACACTGAACTGATCTCATGTTCACTTCAGTCAAAAAACACAAAAACTCAGCCATGTAACATGATCCTGTGTTCAGTCTCATACTGATGTTGGTTAACATGAATCTTCTTCAGTAGTAAATTAGTTGAAGTTTATATAAAACACCATTATTTATTTGTATTTTTGCAGAGACTCGGACTGAGTGTTGCTGTAGTTCAGCGGCACCTTTACAACAATGAAGAAATGCTGATTCCCAACCAGGTCAGATGGATGACGGACCACAAAACGGACAGAATGGCAGGAAACGCCTGTGTTTACGTGGCCGACATAAGTAAGCTGCACTCTAAAGGAACATTTTTGTCATTTTGGGAAATATGCATATTGATTTTCTAGCAAACAGTTAAACAAGAAGATTGTCACCACTGTAAATATGTAGCTGCAGCCAGTTTCAGTAGTGTCAAAGATGAAGCATACACATGTTTTCCAGACTCATATAACCTGTGACACAACTGATCAATGCAGATTTATTTATACAGGACAGGACTCTTCCCGGAGAGTGGACGACAACCGAACCACACCAAGCCAGCAGCATCACACAACCAGTCTGATGTGAGGAAGCTCCAGCGCCACAGTAGTCCACTCAACACACTGAACCGCCTTCAGCTCCACACTTTACACACTGGACTGATCTCATGTGTATATCAGTCAACAAAACAAAAACTCAGCCATGTAACATGATCCTGTGTTCAGTCTCATACTGATGTTGGTTAACATGAATCTTCTTCAGTCATAAATCAGCTGAAGGTTATATAAAACACCATTATTTATTTGTATTTTTGCAGAGACTCGGACTGAGTGTTGCTGTAGTTCAGTGGCTCCTTTACAACAATGAAGAAATGCTGATTCCCGACCAGAGAGGGCAGACCACCCGACTCCGTCCTGCCTGGCAACCAGCACCTCCTTCCGCTTCTGAGCCTCCTCTGCCTCCCCCTGCTGTGTCGGAGGAGCCGATGCAGCTGGGACGCACCAAGCTGACTGCAGAGGAACGACAGCGCAGACTACTGGAAGGCAGGTGTATCTACTGTGGCCAGCTGGGACACTTCCTCGCCCACTGTCCATTAAAAGGCAGGGCTCACCAGTAAAGGAGAGGGTCCTGGTGAGTCAGAACTCTTTTCCCCTCTCATCCCCTCGTCCACTAACTGTTATCTCCATTCAGTCTCTTTCCCAGTCATTGGAACACCCGGCGTTGGTGGATTCTGACGCTGACGCCAACTTTATGGACAGCGGGCTGGTGAAAGCGCTAGGTCTCCGGAGATATCCGCTTCCTGAGCTACTGGAGGCGAACGCTCTCGATGGTCGCCTCCTCTGTAAGATAACTCAGCGTACCCAACCGGTCAGCATCCTCATTAACGGTAACAACTCTGAGACTTTACAGTTTCACATTTTTGACTCTCCCCTTCATCCCATTATTTTGGGTTTGCCCTGGCTTATGCAACATAACCCCACGCATTGACTGGGTTACCGGGCGGGTAGTTGAGTGGGGGGGGGGGTCGTGTGCTAATTCCTGCCTCTCTGAGTTGTCTGTTTCCACGGTGGAGTCTGCGGGAGCTAAGCCGGGAGTGTTGATTGGAACTGCTGAAGCTGCCGGTCCGTCTGCCATCTGTTCGACCCCAGACCTATCCCGTGTTCCTACCTGCTACCACGACCTCAAGGAGGTATTTAGTAAGAGTCGGGCTACAGCCCTCCCTCCCCACCGGGAGTATGACTGTGCTATTGACATTCTCCCTGGCTCTACGCTCCCCAAGGGGAGGCTGTACTCCCTGTCCGCTCCTGAGGAAGATGCTATGCGGGAGTATATTGATACCTCCCTCGCCGCAGGAATAATTAGGCCGTCTTCCTCTCCTGCCGGAGCGGGGGTTTTTTTTTGTCGACAAAAAGGATAAGACTCTCCGCCCCTGTATTGACTATCGCGGGCTAAATGACATAACTATAAAGAACAGATACCCACTTCCACTCATCTCCTCCGCGTTCGAACAGTTAAAAGGGGCTAAGCTTTTCACTAAGCTTGATCTAAGGAACGCGTACCATTTGGTAAGAATTAAAGAAGGAGATGAGTGGAAGACCGCTTTCAACACACCCAGTGGCCACTATGAATATCTAGTGATGCCTTTTGGTCTTGCTAACGCCCGAGCGGTTTTTCAGTCATTAGTAAACGACGTTCTCCGCGACATGCTGTACCAGTATGTTTTCGTCTATTTAGATGACATTCTTATTTTTTCTCCTGACTTACAAACACACATTCAGCATGTCCGCCATGTTCTCCAGCGCCTCCTCGACCACCATCTGTTTGTAAAACCCGATAAGTGTGAGTTTCATGTCGATACCGTTACCTTCTTGGGCTTTGTGGTCTCCCCGAACCATCTTCAGATGGACCCGGAGAAGGTAAGCGCGGTAGCTAATTGGCCTACTCCAACTAACAGAAAACTAGTTCAGCGCTTCCTTGGTTTCGCTAACTTCTACCGAAGATTTATCAGGAACTTTAGCTCCGTCGCTGCCCCTTTACATGCACTCACGTCTCCCCAGGTCAAGTTTGTTTGGACCCCTCTGGCTGATCAGGCTTTCCGCCGGCTTAAATCTTGTTTCACCTCTGCTCCCATTCTCACTCTTCCAGATCTGAGACGTCAGTTTGTGGTGGAGGTGGATGCTTCAGACACCGGGATCGGAGCCGTGTTATCTCAACGTTCTGAGGGGGATAACAAGCTCCATCCCTGCGCCTACCTGTCCCGCAAACTAAGCCCGGCTGAGCGTAATTATGATGTGGGTAATCGCGAGCTGCTAGCAGTTAAGTCGGCATTAGAGGAGTGGAGACACTGGCTAGAGGGAGCAGAGCAGCCTTTCTTGGTATGGACTGATCATAAAAACCTCGAATATATTCGCACTGCTAAGAGACTGAACTCCCGCCAAGCCAGATGGGCGTTATTCTTCACGCGTTTCAACTTTACACTGTCTTATCGCCCCGGTTCAAAGAACGTTAAGCCTGATGCTCTGTCTCGCCTTTTTGACCCTGACCCGGCCCCTAAGGCCCCTGAACACATTGTGCCTCCCTCCTGCATAGTGGGACCTGTTACCTGGGGTATCGAGGGTAAAGTGAGGGAGGCTTTAAGGGGGGTGTCTGTTCCTGAGGGCTGCCCACCTAATAGACTGTTTGTACCAGTTCCTCTTCGTGCTCAGGTGATCCACTGGGCCCACACCTCCCGCATCTCTTGCCACCCAGGAACGAGGAGAACTACGTTTGTAAGCAAACAGCGTTTCTGGTGGCCTTCCATGGAGAGAGAGGTGGGAGAGTATGTGTCCTCCTGCCCGGTCTGTGCTCAGAATAAGTCCTCTCATCGCCCTCCTGCTGGACTTCTTCATCCTCTTCCAGTTCCTCTACGCCCCTGGTCCGACATCTCCCTGGACTTTGTGACTGGTCTCCCCGTCTCTCAAGGTAACACCACTGTTCTGACAGTGGTTGACAGATTCTCTAAAATGGTTCATTTCATACCTTTGGCAAAGTTACCCTCCGCCAAGAAAACGGCGGAGGTGATGCTCTCCCATGTTTTTCGACTACATGGTTTCCCTAGAGACGTGGTGTCGGACCGGGGGCCCCAATTCATCTCGAGGTTCTGGAGAGAGTTCTGCACCCTCATAGGAGCCACCGTAAGCCTCTCATCCGGCTACCACCCTCAGTCCAACGGGCAGACGGAGCGGCTTAATCAGGAGCTGGAGACGGGTCTGCGCTGTTTGGTCTCCCAGAACCCGTCCACCTGGAGCAGGAACCTGATCTGGGTGGAGTACGCGCACAACACGCTTCCCTGCTCCTCCTCTGGCCTGTCGCCGTTCCAGTGTGCCTACGGCTACCAACCCCCGCTGTTCCCTGAGTGTGAAAAGGAGGTCAGCGTCCCCTCGGCTCACGCCCTCATTCGCCGGTGTCGCCGGGTGTTGAGGGGCGCTCGGCAAATGCTGCTCAGGAGCGGAGCCCGCTGCAAGACCGCGACAGACCGCCACCGGACCCCAGCACCCACCTACCGTCCTGGTCAAAGGGTATGGCTCTCAACTAAAGACTTACCTTTAAAAGTTGAATCCAAGAAATTAGCTCCTCGTTTTGTTGGTCCATTCCCTGTGTCAAAAGTTATTAACCCTGTTGCTATGAGACTACAACTTCCCAGATCAATGAGAGTGCACCCCACCTTCCATGTGGGACGTCTCAAGCCTGTCAGGCCCAGCCCTCTGGTCCCAGCCTCCAGACCCCCACCACCCCCCCGGATCGTGGACGGAGGCCCAGTCTACACGGTCAAGCGCCTCCTTGCTGTTCGCCGTCGGGGTCGAGGTCTTCAGTACCTGGTGGACTGGGAGGGTTATGGTCCGGAAGAGAGGTCCTGGGAATCCTCCAGGAACATCATGGACCAGGACCTCATCAAAGACTTCCACCGTCGTCATCCTAACCTCCCGGGGACGTCAGGTGCCGTCCCTAGAGGGGGGGGTCCTGTGACCATCTGTTTTCTAAGTTACGTTTGTATTTTGTTTCCTCTTTACTTTAATTTCTTCTATTTCCATTTCCTGTTTTATTTTGAAGTTACTAACCTCCCTCTCGTTTCAGATCACTGCACTTCCTGCCCTCATGTGTTCCACGCCCCCGTGACCTACTTCCCTACTCTGCACGGGTGTTTCGAGTTGTCTGGGCCCCGCCCCTGATTGTGTCCACCTGTGTAGCGTTCAATCACTCCTCTTGTATTTAATGTGTCTGCTCCCCTCCTCATGTTGCCAGTTCGTATTTGATCCTCGGAGAGAATAGTCCTCGCGTTTGTTTCCTCGTGCTTTCTACCAGAGATTCTTGACCCACTGCCTGTTTTCAGACCCTGCCTCTAGCCTAGCCCTTGTCGGAGTTCTTTGCCGGTTGGACTGATTTTTGTGTACCGAACCCTGCTTATTAAAGCTTTTTCTGAACTTGATCTGAGTCGTGCGTTTGAGTCCAGTTCTGTGCCTGACCTGGGCATTACAACACTGGACTGATCTCATGTTCACTTCAGTCAAAAAACACAAAAACTCAGCCATGTAACATGATCCTGTGTTCAGTCTCATACTGATGTTGGTTAACATGAATCTTCTTCAGTCATAAATCAGCTGAAGGTTATATAAAACACCATTATTTATTTGTATTTTTACAGAGTCTCAGACTGAGTGTTGCTGTAGTTCAGCAGCTCCTTTACTACAATGAAGAAATGCTGATTCCCGACCAGGTCAGATGGATGACGGACCACAAGACGGACAGAAGGGACGGAAACGCCTGTGTTTTCGAGGACTAGGTAAGTAAGCTGCACATTAAAGGAACATTTTGTCATTTTGGGAAATATGCATATTGATTTTCTAGCCAACAGTTGGATGAGAAGATTGTCACCACTGTAAATATGTAGCTGCAGCCAGTTTCAGTAGTGTCAAAGATGAAACCTACACATTTTTCCAGACTCATATAACCTGTGACACCACTGATCAATGCAGATTTAATTCTACATGAATTAGTCTTCGTAGTTGATTTTTTTTTAATTGAAGTCTGGTAGACACTGACAGCAGACCAAGAGAAGGATCCACATTCCTGACTTGTTTTTGATCTCACAGGACAGGACTCTTCCCTGTCACGACGCGACACGGAAGTGCTGCAACGCGCGTCCTTCGCTACACTCAGTGTTACAGAAAGTGAACCAAAGTCTTGTGTTGGTGGTTTAATAACCAGTATTTTGTGACAAAGAAATGACTTTTGAGGTTTTAGCGTTTCAGCGTTGTGAGTGTAAGCTCTCACCACCAAACGAGAGGAATCGATCGCCGTCAAAACCTGCTTACCGAGGCTGATACAACGCAGCAGGCCCAGTCTATGGGCCTGTGCCGGTAAGTTTTGATCTGGACTCCAAAACCCTGTGTGTGCAGTTAAATCGGTCAAGTCTACTCTCCGCTGTGGGCTCCCGTTGTGGAGCCCCTGCGAGTAAGTCCTGCCCTGTGTCACTTCAACTGCTAACTCTAGCCGACCTCCACCTCCAACAAAACTAGTATCCCTCTCATCGCAACACCTTTACTGGCCACAGCTGTTTTCTCTCCCAGCAACCACCACCAAACACAACGAGACATGCCTCCACTCACCTCACCCGAATGCGACGGCTGCCTTCGTCTGACCCAGAGGATCTCCGAGCTGAAGAGAGAATGTCCACCTTATATCAGCTGAGGGATGAAGAGCGGATCATCGATTCGATGGTCGTCGCCGTGGGTCCCGTCGCCAGCACTGCAACCGCTGGAGAAATGGACTCAACTGTTTCCCTCACATACGCGGATGTCGTTGCTGCTACAGAGCACTGGTCCCGGCTAGGCGCCATGTCCAAAGCTCTGGTTAGCTCCACTCTCCACTCCCCGTCAGAGAGGAGCGGTGGTGTACTGCCCGTAGAGGTAAACATGGTGGGAAGCCCCGTCTCTTCCTCACCTCCGTCTCTCAGCCTCCTCTTGCTGAACAACAAATTCTCCATCTTGGACGAGCAGTACCTTCCCCCACTCACCCATTCTCCACACCACTCCTCCGTCACCGAAGCCCGAAAACCTCCCCAAAAAGTGTCGTCTTTCCACGTCGGCATCTCAGTCCAGCTGGTCATCCACTGCTCTGGCTCCCCGCCGACGTCTAGATGCCACCGGTAAACCCGGCCGGCCCAGTACTCGCTACCCCAAGCCTCTGTTTACTCCTGCACCTCGGGCCCCGTCCTCCTCCCCGCGCCCTGACTGCTCCGTCGCGCACCTCCACGACCCCGCCTCCACCGCTGCCCCTCGGTCTCCGCTGCATCACCCCAAACACCGAGCCTCAGTCCAACCACTCTCGTCATCGGGATTCCATAATAATGAAATGTCCGCAGAAAATCTGCTAAGTGTTTTTGCTTTCCTGGTGCAAAGGTGGCTGATATTATGGACAAATGCACTAGCCTTCTAGCCGAATATCCCCGAGCACGCTGCATCATCATTCACGCTGGATACAACAATGTTCCGGAGCAGGGGTCTGAAACTTAAAACAGGACTTTTAAAGTTGTTTGACTCCCTGAAACCCTGTGGCAGGAGAATCTTATTTCCGGACCTCTTCCTCCTTTCAAACGAGGATGTGAACGCTTCAGTCGGACTCTGGCACTCCACACCTGGCTCCAATCGGCCTGTGCGCTGCACAATGCATCTTTTATCGACAATTTCACCCTTTTTTTGAATCGTCCCTCACCTTATAGAAACGATGGAATTCACCCCAGTACCCTTGGCGGGCGCATCTTAACTGAGAACATGTTTTTATATCGCTCTTTAAACACTCCTCGCTCAGTCGCGGTCCTGACACGCGTTCGCCACCGGTCACTTCCCGACCCTCAGCCGAGTGATTGCTTTCTCCGCTACACTGCTGCGATTCCCACTGCCAGACCCCCACTAGCTCCACCCTGTGGCCGGGTGCCCTCAATCACTCGCTACTCTTTACCATCAACTCTCCCAGCGTCCATCCAGACAATAATAACTACCAGGCCCCCCCTATCATTAACCGCTCTAGGGGCGTAAACCCTTTGAATCACAGGGTTATTTCTGTTTGCTCAAACAGAACGTTCATTGATCCCTGTATTATCAGTGTTAAAATGGGTTTGATTAACACGAGATCACTCTCAAACAAATCTTTCATTTTTAATGACATTATTATTTCCTCTAACCTTGACTTTCTATTCCTGACTGAAACTTGGCTAAGATGTGATGAGCACAGTCAGTTGATTGAACTGTGCCCCTAAACTATAAGTTCATTAACTCTCCCAGATCCCATGCCCGGGGTGGTGGACTAGCCGCTGTTTTTAGGAGCCATTTCAATTGCAGCTCTGTAAATTTGGGTACTTTCACCACGTTTGAATCACTTGCTTTTAAGATTATCTGCACCACAAACTCTAGCCTCTTCTATTATTATTTACCGTCCACCAAAAAAATATAAAGCATGGTTTCCTTGAGGAGTTCTCCGAGCTGTTATCAAAAATGTCTACAGAATTTGACTAGGCTATCATCTCAGGGGACTTTAATTTTCATGTTGACAATCCGAGCGACCGTGATTCAAAAGGATTCATGAACCTGCTGGAGGCTTTTGGCTTCATACAGCATGTATCTGGACCTACCCATCACCGGCCCATACCCTGGATCTGATAATTGGTAAGGGACTTGATATTACAGTCACCTCCATTAAGGATATTACGGTATCAGATCATTTCTGCATCTCTTTTGATGCTTCATTTCCTCCGCAAAAACTACTAAGGACACAGACACTTACAAAGCGCTATATTAGTACTGACACCGCTGAATCCTTCATTGAACTCTTCACCAAATCTACATCCAACCAGAATCCATCCATGCCTTTATCCCCAGACAACCTGGTAAACAACTTCAATTCGAAAATAAAATATATTATGGATAACATTGCACCTTTGAAAACAAAAAACAATCTCCCAGAAAACAAAAGCTCCATGGACAAATGATACTCCCTTTGTAAAGCAACTAAAACAACAAAGCAGACGAGCAGAGCGTAAATGGAGAAAAACCAAGCTTCAAATCCACCATGACATCTACAAAGACTGCCTCATCGACTATAACAATGCAATAAAAAATGCCAGACAATCTTTTTTCTCTAATATCATAAACAATAAATTTGAACAATGCACACGTACTGTTCTCCACTGTTGATCGGCTAATTAACCCAGCACCACCTTCTCATCCCGAACTACTCTCCCCGACGAAATGTAATGAATTTGCAACATTTTTCAATAATAAAATCACCACCATCAGAAAAAACATAAGCTGCTTGAGTTCAGGCCAAAGTGTGTTTCCCACACAAGGAAACAGAAACTTGTCACCTGTCACATTCCGCCCTTGTGGACTCTGCTACACTCCAGATGCTGTATGGGAGCTCAAGTCCTCCACCTGCTGTCTGGACCCAATTTCCAACCACCTTCTTTAAAATTGTTCCCAGCTGTCTAAGCACAGAGGTACTACAAATTGTCACCCCCTCCATCCAGTCTGGTGTCTTCCCGAGCGCTCTCAGAACCGCTGTTATAAAACCGTTGCTAAAAAAGACCAGTCTAGATCCCTCAATCCTGTGCAATTATAGACCCATCTCAAATCTCCCCTTCCTAAGCAAGATCCTTGAAAAAATCGTGTACAGTCAGTTGAACAACTACCTGTCATCAAATAACCTGTTTGATGTCTTTCAGTCTGGCTTTAGATCCCACCACAGCACAGAAACCGCCCTTGTCAAAGTTTTAAATGATCTTCACATAAACATGGACTCTGGTAAATGCTCAATCCTTGTCCTACTAGACCTCAGTGCCGCATTTGACACTGTTGATCATGAGATCTTGTTAAATAGACTGCATAATTGGGTGGGTCTCTCTGGTCCTGTTCTAAACTGGCTCACTACTTACTCTCTACTTAACAGAGACTTCCTTTGTCACTATCAATAGTTTTAAATCTGACATCCCCGCTGTAACCTGTGGGGTTCCCCAGGGCTCAATCCTTGGTCCACTTCTTCCCAATTTATATCCGCTTCCACTTGGTCACATCATAAAGAATCATAATATGCAATACCATAATAGCGTGGATGACACACAACTCTACATCTCCCTGTCTCCTGATGACTTGAGCCCTGTGGAAGCATTAGTCAAATGTTTGAAGGACATTAATTTATGGATGAACCAAAACTTTCTGCAACTAAACAGTGACAAAACAGAAACTATCATTATAGGTGCAAAAGCAAAGAGACAGCAAATTGCAGCTCACGTCAGTTCCTTCTTTCTTAGAGTAAGGAATATGCCAGAAATCTTGGTGTCATTATTGATGCTGATCTTACTTTTCACTGTCATATCAGTAATGTCACGAGATCATCCTTCTTCCATCTAAGAAACATCTCAAAAATTAGAGGCTTTCTGTCACTTCCAGATGCTGACAAACTGGTGCACGGCCTTTGTAACAAGTGTGCTCGACTACTGCAACAGTTTCTTCTCTGGTCTCCCCTCAAACCATCAAACGGCTGCAGCTCATCCAAAATGCTGCTGCACGCATTTTAACCAGGACCAAGAAAAACTCCCACATTACCCCAGTTCTTAAATCCTTGCATTGGCTCCCAGTATACGCCAGAATTGATTTTAAAATTCTTCTTATTGTCTATAAGGCACTGAATAGCCCTGCTCCAGACTACATTAAGGACTTGCTTGTCCCATATGAGCCAACAAGAAATTCTCTCAGATCATCAGCCAGTGGTCTCCTTCTTGTCCCACGCATTTACTCTAAAGCAGGAGAAGCTGCTTTCAGTCACTATGCTCCCAGCAGGTGGAATGCCCTTCCAAGTGGTGTTAGGGAGGCACCGACACTGAGCTCTTTTAAACCAGACTGAAAAACATTTCTTTTCACTGCTGCTTTTAACTAGAATGCGATACTTTTATTTTATTTTATTTTTATTTTTATTTTATTTTACTTGCTGTTTTAACCATTGCCTTCTATGTGAATACGTGTGCCTGTTTTACCTGCTTGTCTGTTTAAACTGCATAACTGCTTCCTGAATTGTATGTGTGCATGTGTATGCATATGTGTATATATGTATATACATATATATTATATTTTATTTTCCTATCTCGTGTCTGCACATGTAAAGCACATTGTGCTGCTTTCTGCATGAAATGTGCTATATAAATAAATATTCTTCTTCTTCTTCTTCTTCTTCCCGGAGAGTGGACGTGAACCGAACCACACCAAGCCAGCAGCATCACACAACCAGTCTGATGTGAGGAAGCTCCAGCATCACAGCAGTCCACTCAACACACTGAACCGCCTTCAGCTCCACACTTTACACACTGGACTGATCTCATGTTTATATTAGTCAAAATAACAAAAACTCAGCCATGTAACATGATCCTGTGTTCAGCCTCATACTGATGTTGGTTAACATGAATCTCCTTCAGTAGTAAATCAGTTGAAGGTTATATAAAACACCATTATTTATTTGTATTTTTGCAGAGACTCAGACTGAGTGTTGCTGTAGTTCAGAGGCTCCTTTACACCTTTACAACAATGAAGATATGCTGATGATGATGACGGACCACAAGACGGACAGAACGGACGGAAACGCCTGTGTTTTCGTGGACTAGGTAAGTAAGCTGCACATTAAAGGAACATTTTGTCATTTTGGGAAATATGCATATTGATTTCCTAGCCAACAGTTGGATAAGAAGATTGTCACCACTGCAAATATGTAGCTGCAGCCAGCTTCAGTAGTGTCAAAGATGAAGCCTACACATGTTTTCCAGACTCATATAACCTGTGACACCACTGATCAATGCAGATTTATTTATACATGAATTAGTCTTCGTAGTTGATTATAGCAGCTGAAGTCTGGGAGGCACTGACAGCAGACCAAGAGAAGGATCCACATTCCTGACTTGTTTCTGATCTCACAGGACAGGACTCTTCCCAGAGAGTGGACGACAACCGAACCACACCAAGCCAGCAGCATCACACAACCAGTCTGATGTGAGGAAGCTCCAGCACCACAGCAGTCCACTCAACACACTGAACCGCCTTAAGCTCCGCACTTTACACACTGGACTGATCTCATGTTTATATTAGTCAAAATAACAAAAACTCAGCCATGTAACATGATCCTGTGTTCAGTCTCATACTGATGTTGGTTAACATGAATCTTCTTCAGTAGTAAATCAGTTGAAGGTTATATAAAACAACATTATTCATTTGTATTTTTGCAGAGACTCGGACTGAGTGTTGCTGTAGTTCAGTGGCTCCTTTACAACAATGAAGAAATGCTGATTCCCGACCAGGTCAGATGGGTGACGGACCACAAGACGGACAGAACGGCAGGAAACGCCTGTGTTTACGTGGCCGACATAAGTAAGCTGCACTCTAAAGGAACATTTTGTCATTTTGGGAAATATGCATATTGATTTTCTAGCCAACAGTTGGATAAGAAGATTGTCACCACTGTAAATATGTAGCCGCAGCCAGCTTCAGTAGTGTCAAAGATGAAGCCTACACATGTTTTCCAGACTCATATAACCTGTGACACCACTGATCAATGCAGATTTAATTCCACATGAATTAGTCTTCATAGTTGATTATTATAGCTGAAGTCTGGGAGACACTGACAGCAGACCAAGAGAAGGATCCACATTCCTGACTTGTTTCTGATCTCACAGGACAGGACTGTTCCCGGAGAGTGGACGTGAACCGAACCACACCAAGCCAGCAGCAAGACACAACCAGTCTGATGTGAGGAAGCTCCAGCACCACAGCAGTCCACTCAACACACTGAACCTCCTTCAGCTCCACACTTTACACACTGGACTGTTGTCATGTTTATATTAGTCAAAATAACAAAAACTCAGCCATGTAACATGATCCTGTGTTCAGTCTCATACTGATGTTGGTTAACATGAATCTTCTTCAGTGGTAAATCAGTTGAAGTTTGTATAAAACACCATTATTTATTTGTATTTTTTCAGAGACTCAGACTCAGTGTTGCTGTAGTTCAGCGGCTCCTTTACAACAATGAATACTACTACTTTGGTGTTCCAAACCACATCACTGAACTGGTCAAGGGTGGCAGTAGCTCAGTCTGTAGGGAGTTGGCTTGGGAACCGGAGGGTCACCGGTTCAAGTCCCGACATGGACCAAAAACTGAGTGTGAACTGGTAGCTGGAGAGGTGCCAGTTTACCTCTTGGGCACTGCCGAGGTGCCCCTGAGCAAGGCACCAAACCCCCAACTGCTCGGGGCGCTTGTCAGGAGCAGCCCCCTCACTCTGACACCTCTCCAATTGTTGCATGTGTATGGACCTGTTTGTGCATGTGTGTGTATTAGTTAACAGAGTGAAAAAAAATTGAATTTCCCCTAGCGGGACTAATAAAGGACTATCTTCTTCTTCTTCTACTTTCAGGATCTCCAGTTCTGTGTAACAGCTGAGAACAACATCACTGCCTGGGAGCATCTGGAAGTCGGCATCATGGCGGGCTGCACAATTTCCCCTCTGGCTTTCGTCATGGCAATGGAGCTGGTCATAAGGGCATCCCGCTGGGTAGTGGGAGGTGAGAGGACCAGGAGTGGCCTGCGTCCAACAAAACCATGCGCCAGGTGCTTGTTGCAGAAACTCCAGGAAAACATTCAGTGGGCACGAATGGAGTTCAAGCCAAGCAAGTCACGCAGCATTTCCATCGTCAAAGGCCAACTCACAGGTGAGCGGTTCCACATCAACAACGAACCAATTCCAACACTCCTAGAGAAGCCCATCAAGAGCCTCGGACGGTGGTATAATGCAGACCTGAGAGACACCCAGCAAACTCGAACAACTACGAGAGGACACGGCTAACGGTCTCAGGCAGATCAACAACACGGCACTACCAGGGATACTGAAGCTCTGGTGCCTTCAGTTTGGGTTGCTACCCAGACTCCAGTGGCCCTTAACTATGTATGAGGCCTCAATATGTCATGCCAATCGTTTGGAAAGGCTAGTGAACTCCCACGTGAGGAAGTGGCTTGGACTCCCAAAGTGTTTCAGCAGCATTAAGATAAGATAAGATAAGATATTCCTTTATTAGTCCCACAGTGGGGAAATTTACAATTTAAAATTTAAAATTTAAAATTTACAATTGGACTCTACAGCATCGGAGCCCTGGCACTGCCAATTTCTAGCCTGGTTTAAGAGTTAAGATGTGCCAAGGTGAGGCTGGACATGTCCCTTACTGACTCCCGGGACCCTGTAGTGAGAGGCACAGCTCCTACCCTAGTAACAGGGAAGAAGTGGACCCCAGCCTCTGCTGTACTACAGGCCAAATCTGCTCTCCTCCATCGCGACATAGTGGGCCATGTTCAACAAGGCAGAGGAGGCTTTGGCCTTGGAACCATAGCTCCTCTCTGGCAAAAGGCATCTGCATCCGAACAGCGAACCATGGTGGTAGAGGAGGTGCGCCGACAGGAGGAAGCAGCCAGACGTTCCAAAGCCATAACACTAGCCAAACAGGGTGGCTGGATGAGGTGGGAGGGTATCGAAAAGAAGAGACTCACATGGAGTGAAATCTGGGGCATGGAATCCAACAGGTTGAGCTTCATTGTCCGAGCTACATACGACATGCTACCATCTCCCACAAATCTGCAACTATGGTTTGGAAAGGATCCATCATGCCCCCTGTGTACAGCTCCAGCAACGCTCAAGCACATCATGGTTGGCTGCAGAACCAGCCTCACTCAAGGCAGATACACATGGAGACATAACCAGGTCCTCAGATGCTTAGCTGACAAACTTGAGTGCAAGAGGGTATCCATCAACGCCCAACCCACCAGCAACCAGAAAGTGGGCCGACACCCACCGTTTGTTCCGGAGGGAGAAAAGCTGAGGACTAAACCCTCAGATCCTGATCTGGGTCCACTGAATGCAGCCAGGGACTGGCAAATGTGCGGCGACTTGGATCAGAGGCTCATTTTTCCCCCAGAGATTGCAACAACCACCCTGCGACCAGACCTCGTCCTATGGTCCAATACCTGCCAGCTTGTTTACATCATAGAGCTGACAGTTCCTTGGGAGGACGCCATCGAAGAAGCGTACGAACGTAAGAAGCTGAGGTACTCCAACATAGCAGCTGAGGCAGAGGACAGAGGCTGGAAAGTACGGGTGCGTCCGGTGGAGGTGGGTTGTCGGGGCTTTGTAGCCAGTACAGCAGCAAAGCTCCTTAGGGAGGTTGGAGTCAGGGGACACGCTCATAGACAGGCCATCGAAGAGCTGGCCAACACTGCCGAGAGGACGAGCCACTGGCTGTGGTTGAAGAGGAGTGACACCAGCTGGGCTGTTAAGGCAAACACCTAACCACGGGACACACACCCAGGCTTGATCAACCTGTGGTGGGCCTGCCTCAGCGGAGGGTGTATTGTGATAAATGGCCGAAACACCCGGTGATGCAGAGGTACACAACTGACGATGTGTCCCAGTGGTAAAGCCTTAAAGCAGCCCGTTTCTCTCCTCTTTTTTCCTTTCCTCAAGGACTCCCCATTAGAAGCGGTAGAACACTAGGGATTGTAACAGCTAGTCCTTTCAACGAATCAACCTGCTGATTCCCGACCAGGTCAGATGGATGACGGACCACAAGACGGACAGAACGGACGGAAACGCCTGTGTTTTCGTGGACTAGGTTAGTAAGCTGCACATTAAAGGAAAATTTTGTCATTTTGGGAAATATGCATATTGATTTCCTTGCCAACAGTTAGACAAGAAGATTGTCACCACTGTAAATATGTAGCTGCAGCCAGCTTCAGTAGTGTCAAAGATGAAGCCTACACATGTTTTCCAGACTCATATAACCTGTGACACCACTGATCAATGCTGATTTATTTCGACATGAATTAGTCTTCGTAGTTGATTTTCATAGCTGAAGTCTGGGAGACACTGACAGCAGACCAAGAGAAGGATCCACATTCCTGACTTGTTTCTGATCTCACAGGACAGGACTCTTCCCAGAGAGTGGACGTGAACCGAACCACACCAAGCCAGCAGCAAGACACAACCAGTCTGATGTGAGGAAGCTCCAGCACCACAGCAGTCCACTCAACACACTGAACCACCTTCAGCTCCACACTTTACACACTGGACTGATCTCATGTTTATATCAGTCAAAATAACAAAAACTCAGCCATGTAACATGATCCTGTGTTCAGCATCATATTTATGTTGGTTAACATGAATCTTCTTCAGTAGTAAATCAGTTGAAGGTTATATAAAACACCATTATTTTTTTGTATTTTTACAGAGACTCAGACTCAGTGTTGCTGTAGTTCAGCGGCTCCTTTACACCTTTACAACAATGAAGATATGCTGATTCCCGACCAGGTCAGATGGATGACGGACCACAAGACGGACAGAACGGACGGAAACGCCTGTGTTTTCGTGGACTAGCTAAGTAAACTGCACATTAAAGGAACATTTTGTCATTTTGGGAAATATGCATATTGATTTCCTAGCCAACAGTTGGATAAGAAGATTGTCACCACTGTAAATATGTAGCCGCAGCCAGCTTCAGTAGTGTCAAAGATGAAGCCTACACATGTTTTCCAGACTCATATAACCTGTGACACCACTGATCAAGGCAGATTTAATTCCACATGAATTAATCTTTGTAGTTGATTATTTTAATTGAAGTCTGGGAGACGCTGACAGCAGACCAAGAGAAGGATCCACATTCCTGACTTGTTTCTGATCTCAGGACAGGACTCTTCCCGGAGAGTGGACGACAACCGAACCACACCAAGCCAGCAGCATCACACAACCAGTCTGATGTGAGGAAGCTCCAGCACCACAGCAGTCCACTCATCACACTGAACCGCCTTCAGCTCCACACTTTACACACTGGACTGATCTCATGTTTATATTAGTCAGAAAAAACAAAAACTCAGCCATGTAACATGATCTGTTGTTCAGTCTCATACTGATGTTGATTAACACGAATCTTCTTCAGTAGTAAATCAGTTGAAGGTTATATAAAACACCATTATTTATTTGTATTTTTACAGAGACTCAGACTGAGTGTTGCTGTAGTTCAGTGGCTCTTTTACAACAATGAAGAAATGCTGATTCCCGACCAGGTCAGATGGATGACGGACCACAAGACGGACAGAACAGAAGGAAACGCCTGTATTTATGAGGAATAGCGTGTCTTAGCGTTCTGTGTTTCATGTTGCATGTTCTGTTTTGCACTTCCTGTTTTATTTTGGCATGTTAACCTCTCCTCTCGTTTCAGATCACCTCATTTCCTGCCCCGCATGCTTCCCGCCTTCACGTTTGAGCACCACTACACCATTCACCTGCGTCCTGTTGTCATCTCCCCGCCCTGTTTCCACCTGTGCAGCGTCTATCACTCCCTCACTAGTATTTAATGTGTGCTCCCCGTTCCCTCTGTGCCAGATCGTCTTGTTCTGTGCGTCAAGAGTTCCAGCGTTTTTTCCCAGTGAGTGATTAGACTACCGGTATTTGAATTCCTGCCTGTCCCTTTGACTTAAGCCCTAGCCTGCCGTTTTTGATGTGTCTGCCTTATCGATTTCCTTCTGTGTACCAAACCATTTCTGATATTAAAGACGCCGTTTTTTGCCCAAGCCCTGCTGTGACGTGTTGTGCATTTGAGTCCTCCGCTGCCTTTGTTCTGAGCCATAACACTACGATCTTGCCAGATATGGACTCAGCCAACACCGAACAGGTCCGTACTGCGATCCTCGCCCAGGAGAAGAGGATTCACCAACACGAAGCTCACCGCCGTCTGCCACGGGGTAAAAGAACTAACCGAGCGACAGGAGAACTTCCGCGTCTCAATCGGTGAGCAAGTTAATCAGCTTGGTACACAAATGCAATCTCTTTTGATTTTTTTGGAAAATCACCAGGCCACCGGCCCCAGGGCGAGCGCCTCACCTCCATCACCACCGCCGGCGTCAGCGCCTCTCCTGTCCAGCTCCCCCCCACCTGGCGATGCCGGAGAGATTCTCAGGGGATTCCCACAATTGCCGCTATTTCCTAGCCCAGTGCGGTCTTCATTTTTAGTTGCAGGCGGCACACTTCCCTTCTGAACGAGCGAAGGTGGCGTTCATTATCACCCACCTCTCCGGCAGAGCTGAAGCATGGGCTACGGCAGAGTGGGCCAGGAATTCGCCGGTATGTTTCTCCGTGTCTCTTTTTACTGACACCTTAAAGAAAAATTTTCTGCTCCAGGGAGAGAAGCGGCTCGAGCCCTGGTCGGGCTACGCCAGGGAAAACGCCGGGTCGCGGACTACGCCATAGAGTTCCTAAGCTTAGCAGCCGACAGCGGATGGAACGACGCTTCGCTCCTCGACAAGTTTCTACACGGGTTGGCAGACCCCGTAAAGGACCAGATGGCTCTGCTGGACCTTCCTATGGATCTCGATTCAGTCATCGCCCTGGCCATTAGGATCGATTACCAACTCTGGGAGAGGGAAAAGGAGAGGAGAACCGCTGCAGTTCCACCGCCGTTCCTGCCGAGGCACTACAACTCCCAGTGGGCATCGGGGCTGCCCGCGTCACCACCTGCATCCGAGGGCCCTTCGACTCCCCCTGGTGATACTGCTGAGCCAATGCAGTTGGGGAGGACGCGCCTCTCGCCGGAGGGGCGCCAATGTCGTCTAAGGTAGGGCAGGTGTATTTACGGTGCTCAACTGGGACACTTTTTGATGTCGTGTCTGTTAAAAGAAAGGGCTCATCAGTGATAGAGAGGACACAGGTGAGCCAAACCATCTCAAATAACAATTCCTCTCGGGCTCTAACCCAGGCTCAAATTGTCTTTTCAAACAGGTCTCTCCCTCTTCCAGTGCTGGTGGACTCTGGGGCGGATGAAAGTTTCATTAACCAGGAGCTGGTGGAGAGACTGGACATCCCAACAGAGCTACTGGAGGAGCCCATGGAGGCCAGCGCCCTCGACGGTAGACTTCTCTGCCGGATTACGCAGCGGACGCAACCTGTGACTCTTCTCTTCTCCGGTAATCAATCTGAGACGGTTTATTTCCATGTAATAGAGTCATCAGTACACCCTGTGATTCTGGGCCTGCCTTGGCTGAAGAAGCATAACCCCTATATGAACTGGGCCACAGGGGAGGTCTTGAGCTGGGGGGGTAATTGCAAAATAACCTGTCGTCCTTCTGTTCATCCTCGGGAGCTCTCTGAGAACCCTAGTGCACCCCTGGCGGAGACGAGGAGAACCACACCTTCCACTGCGCCACCTGAACTAAAAGGCGTTCCCATCTGTTACCGTGACCTCAGCGAGGTTTTCAACAAGTCTCGTGCCACATCTCTGCCTCCTCACCGAGAATACGATTGTGGCATAGACCTACTGCCAGGTAAACCCCCCCTAAGGGGAGACTGTATTCCCTCTCTGTGCCCGAACAGATTACCGTGGACTGAATGACATCACCATAAAGAACAGGTACCCCCTCCCTTTGATTTCTTCAGCTTTTGAACGATTAAAGGGGTCGAAGATCTTTACGAAGCTAGATCTCCGTAATGCTTACCATTTGGTCAGAATCAGGGAGGGGGACGAATGGAAGACGGCCTTCAACACCCCCAGTGGACACTACGAGTATCTTGTCATGCCTTTCGGTCTAACCCAGGGGTCGGCAACCTTTAACACTCAAAGAGCCATTTCGACCCGGTTTCCACGGAAAAGACAACACTGGGAGCCGCAAACACTTTTTGACATCTGAAATGATGTTAGCTTATATATATCTTTACACTTGTAAAATAGTGGGTTGCTTGTGAAATCCATGCAGTCTGAACATGTTTCAGAAAATTAAATTTTATTTATTAAATGAACACATTTTAAACTCTTACAAAAAAAATAAAAATCGAAGAGTTGAAGGTCTCTTTCAAATAAATTAAAAAGCTGAACTTAAATTATCCATCTAGCAAACAAAAATGCCGTGAGCCGTCAACCTTTGGGCTTTCAGAGCGCGTAGCGGAGCCTTGACCTGAATTTAAAAATACAATGGAAAAACGAACACTATTTCACTGAACAATAAAAATAAATATTTGCAAAATAACTGCCTGAATATTTATTTTACCTGGTTAATGGGACTTCTGCTCCTGAACCTCTGCGCACAGCGTCTGCAAATCAGGACTGTAGGACGTCACTTTCATCTTTACGCAGGACTGTAAGCTGCCCTCTGTGAGGCGTGAGCTGTGTTTGTTTTTAACATAGTTCATAATTTTATTCTAATATTTCCAGATCACAATAATCTTACAATTTACAGCTATAATTAAACAAACAAATAAAATACTTTGTTCAGATATTGGGCAGTTTTGGTGTCGCTGGGCTTTCTGCGCATGCCGGCTGCCTGCTGACACGTCAAGTGCTGTCAAACGCCTCTGAAGAAGGCGAACGCTGATCACCGAAATTGCACAAGGTGCAAGAAAGAAGTTTAAAACTTTGATTTAATAAGATGACATGACACGCGTTTTTGAGACAAATAAAATACACTTCAATCGGACCCTTATAATTTATTTTCCCAAGCCACGCAGAGCCGCAACATAAGGATGAGAGAGCCGCATGCGGCTCCGGAGCCACGGGTTGCCGACCCCTGGTCTAACCAATGCCCCTGCTGTATTTCAGGCCTTGGTTAATGATGTATTGCGTGATATGTTAAACCTGTTTGTTTTTGTTTATGCTTGATGATATTCTCATCTTCTCCCCTGACAAACAGACCCACACTCGGCACGTTCGAAGGGTTTTCCAGAGGCTTCTGGAGAATCGGCTGTACGTAAAGACGGGAGAAATGTTTTTTTTTTTTTTTTCCCCCTGATAATATTCAAATGGACCCCGCTAAGGTTAAAGCTGTCATTGATTGGCCTTCTCCCACCAGCCGCAAGCTGGTTCAGAAATTCCTCGGGCTTGCTAACTTCTACAAGCGTTTCATTAGGAACTTTAGCACCCTCGCTGCTCCACTTCATGCCATTGACCTCTCCTAAAGTTCGTTTGGTCTCCGGAGGCTGACAGAACCTTTAGTCAGCTCAAGAAAACCTTCTGCTCAGCTCCTATTCTCATTTTACCGGAGCTCGATTGCTTCCAATTCATTGTCGAGGTCGGCAGCTTCCGACACAGGCATAGGGGCTGTTACATTGCAACGCGAGCGGCTGCGGACAATAAACTCCACCCCTGTAAGTTCCTCTCGCGGGGCCTGACTGCCGCCGAGAGGAATTCCGACATAGGTAATCGGGAGTTACTGGCGTTTAAAGCAGCATTAGAAGAGTGGCGACATTGGTTGGAGAAGTCAAAACAACCATTTTTAGTCTGGACCGTCCACAAAAATTTGGAATACATGCCAACTGCGAAGCGTCTTAACTCTCGACAGGCTCGGTGGGCGCTGTTTTTCAACAGATTCAATTTCACACTGTCCTACCGCCCTGGTTCTAAAAATGGCAAACCAGACGCACTGTCCAGACTACACGACCCCGAACACATTCCCAAGACCCCCTCATGTATCCTCCCTTCTTCGTGCTTTATTGGTGCAGTCACCTGGGAAATTGAGGCGAAGATTAAGGGTGCGTTAACTCAGGTTACGATCCCCGAAGGGGTCCCACATAACCAGCTTTTTGTTCCAGACACGATGCGGTCCCAGGTGATCCACTGGGCGCACACCTCCAGGGTGGCCTGCCATCCTGGCGCCAGAGAGAACTGCCTTCGTCATCAGGCAGCGCTTCTGAGTGTCAACCATTGGAGAAGCAGGTTAAAGAGTATGTGGCGGCCTGTCCGGTGTGCACCCGGGAAATCCTCGCATCAGCCCCCTTCAGGCTTGCTCCACCCTCTTCCGATTCCCCATCGCCATGGTCCGACATCTCCGTGGATTTTGTCACAGGCCTCCCTACCTCAGAAGGTAACACTACCATCCTTATTATTGTGGACAGATTTTCTAAAATGGTACATTTCGTGGCATTACCCAAATTACCCTCTGCCAAGGAAACGGCGGAGCTGATGCTTTCTCATGTTTTCCGTATCCATGGCTTTTCTAGGGATGTGGTGTCAGACGGGGGCCCCCAATTCATCTCCCAGTTTTCGAGGGAATTTTGCAGCCTGTTGGGGGCATCAGTGAGCCTCTCCTCTGGTCATCATTCTGAATCCAATGGCCAGACGGAGAGGCTCAACCAGGAGTTAGGAACCGGATCAAAAGTCAGTTGAAGGTTATATAAAACACGATTATTTATTTGTATTTTTACAGAGACTCAGACTGAGTGTTGCTGTAGTTCAGCGGCTCCTTTACACCTTTACAACAGTGAAGACATGCTGATTCCCGACCAGGTCAGATGGATGACGGACCACAAGACGGACAGAACGGGTGGAAACGCCTGTGTTTTTGTGGACTAGGTAGAGTAAGCTGCACTCTAAAGGAACATTTTGTCATTTTTGGAAATATGCATATTGATTTTTTGGCCAACAGTTAGACAAGAAGATTATTACCACTGTAAATATGTAGCTGCACCCAGCTAGTGATGGCCGAACGAGGCTTTGTTGAAGCTTCGACACTTTTTCTAAAACCTGGTTCATTGCTCGAGGCTCCAATGAGACAGTGCTCGGGGGATGACATCTGGTGGTCATTAAAATGAAGTGCAAACTAGACGTGTCGAAGAGTCAAACTTCTTTCCGTTCTGCAGCATACGTATTTAATGCACAACACATCCCAGTGGTTCATGGATTGTTTTGGATTTGATTGTCCATGCACATTCCTGCTTGACTACACTAGATGATTATATGTTTGTAGCGGACGCAATAATAATATTACAGTAATTATGACAATAATTATTGAAAACCATGTTCCTAATTTGGAATATCTGTATGTAACCCTCAATAGATCTTCACTTGTGGTATGGGATATTTAAATATTGCTGCTACATTCATGAGATGTACAAATTGAGACTGGTGCCATTTCACATGGGGTTGGTGCAAATACAGATCATATTATGGATTTGGGCAAAGTATGTTTTCAGGTTCATTGATAAATGGGTTCATGTGTGTGTGGGTAAAGTGGCTGTGCTTGAAAGACAGGGCAGTGACAATGCTTGTGTAACTTTTATGAGTTTTTATTTAAGAAATAATAGTTTCTCCATGCCTTAGCATGGACGAGATGTTGTTGCTGTATGACAGCCTCGCATCACACAGCATACACTGGACCTGTGAAACAGTCCGTTAGAGAGAAGCCTAAGGAGTTTTCCAATGTAAATACAGCTGAAATCAAAATAAAACCTTATTATCATCCAGCAACATTTGGAAACCCCTGCTCCATACACGGGACCTTTTCCTTGATGGCTTCATCTATCTATGTATCTAACTACGTATCTCACTATCTATCTATGAATCTACAGTATCTATCTGTCTGTCTGTGTGTCTGTGTGTGTGTCTGTCTAAATATGCAATCAATCTGGAACAACACTACTAACTGTCAAAGCAACGAACTGAAACGACACAAAACCAACCTACTCTGCGAAACAAAAATTCTAATGAACGCCATTAAATAGGGACTCCAATCCCAGCACACATTCGATCCCGTCAAGTGACTCACATGACAAACCAAACCAATCAGGTGATTCGAAGCACTCAGCTGCTTCATACGTCACTCAAGTGTGTCGAACGTCACAAGTCACATGACCAAACCACGCCTCGGCACTGTGCTTCGATACATCTGCTTCATGAGCTACGACGCGTGCACCGGAGCTTCTCGTGTCAGCAGTCCATCACTACAGCCAGCTTCAGTAGTGTCAAAGATGAAGCCTACACATGTTTTCCAGACTCATATAACCTGTGACACCACTGATGCAGATTTAATTCCACATGAATTAGTCTTCGTAGTTGATTATTATAGCTGAAGTCTGGGAGACACTGACAGCAGACAACCGAACCACACCAAGCCAGCAGCATCACACAACCAGTCTGATGTGAGGAAGCTCCAGCACCACAGCAGTACACTCAACACACTGAACCGGCTTCAGCTCCACACTTTACACACTGGACTGATGTAATGTTTCATATTTCAGTCAAAAAAACACAAAAACTCAGCCATGTAACATGATCCTGTGTTCAGTCTCATACTGATGTTGTTTAACATGAATCTTCTTCAGTCAGTAAATCAGCTGAAGGTTATATAAAACAACATTATTTATTTGTATTTTTGCAGAGACTCGGACTGAGTGTTGCTGTAGTTGAGCGGCTCCTTTACAACAATGAAGAAATGCTGATTCCCGACCAGGTCAGATGGATGACGGACCACAAGACGGACAGAACGGACAGAAACGCCTGTG
>CAMQGK010000442.1:0-309806 GCA_947000775.1 Pterois miles | reverse complement strand
ACGTAGCTTTCACATGAACGTAAGCACAGAATGTAGCTTTCAACACTAGAGCACTGTTTAATGCTGGAAACATAGCTTTCACATGAAACTAAGCAGATAATGTGGATTTCTCCACTGGAGGTCAGTCTACAGACCAAAACCTGGCTTTTACATGAAAGTGACAACAGAATGTAGTTTTCATCACGGGAGGCCTGTTTAATGCTGGAAACGTTCCTTTTACATGAAAGTAAGCATATAATGTAATTGTCATCACGGGAGGCCTGTTTAATGCTGCAAACGTTCCTTTTACATGAAAGTGACAGCAGAATGAAGTTTTCATCACGGGAGGCCTGTTTGATGGTGTAAACGTAGCTTTTACTTGAAATTAAGCATATAATGTGGATTTCGTCACGGGAGGCCTGTTTGATGGTGTAAACGTAGCTTTTACACAAAAGTGAACACAAAATGTAGTTTACAACACTAGAGGCCTGTTTAATGTTGGAAACATAGCTTTTACATAAAATTGACAACAGAATGTAGTTTTCATCACGGGAGGCCTGTTTAATGCTGGAAACGTTCCTTTTACATGAAAGTGACAGAAGAATGTAGTTTTCATCATGGGAGGCCTGTTTGATAGTGTAAACGTAGCTTTTACTTGAAAGTAAGCATATAATGTGGATTTCGTCACGGGAGGCCTATTTGATGGTGTAAACGTAGCTTTTCCATGAAAGTGACAGCAGAATGTAGTTTTCAACACTAGAGCACTCTTTAATGCTGGAAACAAGGCTTTTACATGAAACTAAGCATATAATGTGAATTTCATCACAGGAGGCCAGTTTGATGGTGTAAACGTAGCTTTTACATGAAAGTAAGCACAGAATGTTATTTTCAACACTAGAGCACTGTGTAATGCTGTAAAAATAGCTTTTACATGAAACTAAGTAGGTCATGTGGTTTTCATCACAGGAGGTCAGTTTACTGCCTAAAACCTAGCTTTTACATGACAGTGACAACAGAATGTAGTTTTCATCACGGGAGGCCTGTTTAATGCTGGAAACGTTCCTTTTACATGAAAGTGACAGCAGAATGTAGTTTTCATCATGGGAGGCCTGTTTGATAGTGTAAACGTAGCTTTTACATGAAAGTAAGCACAGAATGTAGTTTTCAACACTAGAGCACTGTTTAATGCTGGAAACATAGCTTTTACATGAAACTAAGCAGATAATGTGGATTTCTCCACTGGAGGTCAGTCTACAGACCAAAACCTGGCTTTTACATGAAATTGACAACAGAATGTAGTTTTCATCACTAGAGGCCTGTTTAATGTTGGAAACATAGCTTTTACATGAAAGTGACAACAGAATGTAGTTTTCATCACAGGAGGCCTGTTTAATGCTGGAAACGTTCCTTTTACATGAAAGTAATCATATAATGTAGTTTTCATCACAGGAGGCCTGTTTAATGCTGGAAACGTTCCTTTTACATGAACGTGACAGCAGAATGTAGTTTTCATCATGGGAGGCCTGTTTGAGAGAGTCAACGTAGCTTTTACATGAAAGTAAGCACAGAATGTAGTTTTCAACACTAGAGCACTGTTTAATGCTGGAAACATAGCTTTTACATGAAACTAAGCAGATAATGTGGATTTCTCCACTGGAGGTCAGTCTACAGACCAAAACCTGGCTTTTACATGAAAGTGACAACAGAATGTAGTTTTCATCACGGGAGGCCTGTTTAATGCTGCAAACGTTCCTTTTACATGAAAGTGACAGCAGAATGAAGTTTTCATCACGGGAGGCCTGTTTGATGGTGTAAACGTAGCTTTTACATGAAAGTAAGCATATAATGTGGATTTCGTCACGGGAGGCCTGTTTGATGGTGTAAACGTAGCTTTTACACAAAAGTGAACACAGAATGTAGTTTACAACACTAGAGGCCTGTTTAATGTTGGAAACATAGCTTTTACATAAAATTGACAACAGAATGTAGTTTTCATCACGGGAGGCCTGTTTAATGCTGGAAACGTTCCTTTTACATGAAAGTGACAGAAGAATGTAGTTTTCATCATGGGAGGCCTGTTTGATAGTGTAAACGTAGCTTTTACTTGAAAGTAAGCATATAATGTGGATTTCGTCACGGGAGGCCTATTTGATGGTGTAAACGTAGCTTTTCCATGAAAGTGACAGCAGAATGTAGTTTTCAACACTAGAGCACTCTTTAATGCTGGAAACAAGGCTTTTACATGAAACTAAGCATATAATGTGAATTTCATCACAGGAGGCCAGTTTGATGGTGTAAACGTAGCTTTTACATGAGAGTAAGCACAGAATGTTATTTTCAACACTAGAGCACTGTGTAATGCTGTAAAAATAGCTTTTACATGAAACTAAGTAGGTCATGTGGTTTTCATCACAGGAGGTCAGTTTACTGCCTAAAACCTGGCTTTTACATGACAGTGACAACAGAATGTAGTTTTCATCACGGGAGGCCTGTTTAATGCTGGAAACGTTCCTTTTACATGAAAGTGACAGCAGAATGTAGTTTTCATCATGGGAGGCCTGTTTGATAGTGTAAACGTAGCTTTTACATGAAAGTAAGCACAGAATGTAGTTTTCAACACTAGAGCACTGTTTAATGCTGGAAACATAGCTTTTACATGAAACTAAGCAGATAATGTGGATTTCTCCACTGGAGGTCAGTCTACAGACCAAAACCTGGCTTTTACATGAAATTGACAACAGAATGTAGTTTTCATCACTAGAGGCCTGTTTAATGTTGGAAACATAGCTTTTACATGAAAGTGACAACAGAATGTAGTTTTCATCACAGGAGGCCTGTTTAATGCTGGAAACGTTCCTTTTACATGAAAGTAATCATATAATGTAGTTTTCATCACAGGAGGCCTGTTTAATGCTGGAAACGTTCCTTTTACATGAACGTGACAGCAGAATGTAGTTTTCATCATGGGAGGCCTGTTTGAGAGAGTCAACGTAGCTTTTACATGAAAGTAAGCACAGAATGTAGTTTTCAACACTAGAGCACTGTTTAATGCTGGAAACATAGCTTTTACATGAAACTAAGCAGATAATGTGGATTTCTCCACGGGAGGTCAGTTTACAGACCAAAACCTGGCTTTTACATGAAAGTGACAACAGAATGTAGTTTTCATCACGGGAGGCCTGTTTAATGCTGGAAACGTTCCTTTTACATGAAAGTAAGCATATAATGTAGTTTTCATCACGGGAGGCCTGTTTGATAGTGTAAACGTAGCTTTTACATGAAAGTAAGCACAGAATGTAGTTTTCAACACTAGAGCACTGTTTAATGCTGGAAACATAGCTTTTACATGAAACTAAGCAGATAATGTGGATTTCTCCACGGGAGGTCAGTTTACAGACCAAAACCTGGCTTTTACATGAAAGTGACAACAGAATGTAGTTTTCATCACGGGAGGCCTGTTTAATGCTGGAAACGTTCCTTTTACATGAAAGTGACAGCAGAATGAAGTTTTCATCACGGGAGGCCTGTTTAATGCTGGAAACGTTCCTTTTACATGAAAGTGACAGAAGAATGTAGTTTTCATCATGGGAGGCCTGTTTGATAGTGTAAACGTAGCTTTTACTTGAAACTAAGCATATAATGTGGATTTCGTCACGGGAGGTCAGTTTACAGACCAAAACCTGGCTTTTACATGAAAGTGACAACAGAATGTAGTTTTCATCACGGGAGGCCTGTTTAATGCTGGAAACGTTCCTTTTACATGAAAGTAATCATATAATGTAGTTTTCATCACGGAAGGCCTGTTTAATGCTGGTAACGTTCCTTTTACATGAAAGTGACAGCAGAATGAAGTTTTTATCACGGGACGCCTGTTTGATGGTGTAAACGTAGCTTTTACTTGAAAGTAAGCACAGAATGTAGTTTTCAACACAAGAGAACTGTTTGATGGTGTAAACGTAGCTTTCACATGAAAGTAAGCACAGAATGTAGTTTTCAACACTAGAGCACTGTTTAATGCTGGAAACATAGCTTTTACATGAAAGTGACAACAGAATGTAGTTTTCATCACGGGAGGCCTGTTTAATGCTGGAAACGTTCCTTTTACATGAAAGTGACAGAAGAATGTAGTTTTCATCATTGGAGGCCTGTTTGATAGTGTAAACGTAGCTTTTATTTGAAAGTAAGCATATAATGTGGATTTCGTCACGGGAGGCCTGTTTGATGGTGTAAACGTAGCTTTTCGATGAAAGTGACAGCAGAATGTAGTTTTCAACACTAGAGCACTCTTTAATACTGGAAACAAGGCTTTTACATGAAACTAAGCATATAATGTGAATTTCATCACAGGAGGCCAGTTTGATGGTGTAAACGTAGCTTTTACATGAAAGTAAGCACAGAATGTAGTTTTCAACACTAGAGCACTGTTTAATGCTGGAAACATAGCTTTTACATGAAACTAAGCAGATATAGTGGATTTCTCCACTGGAGGTCAGTTTACAGACCAAAACCTGGCTTTTACATGAAAGTGACAACAGAATGTAGTTTTCATCACGGGAGGCCTGTTTAATGCTGGAAACGTTCCTTTTACATGAAAGTAAGCATATAATGTAGTTTTCATCACGGGAGGACTGTTTAATGCTGCAAACGTTCCTTTTACATGAAAGTGACAGCAGAATGAAGTTTTCATCACGGGAGGCCTGTTTGATGGTGTAAACGTAGCTTTTACTTGAAAGTAAGCATATAATGTGGATTTCGTCACGGGAGGCCTGTTTGATGGTGTAAACGTAGCTTTCACATGAATGTAAGCACAGAATGTAGTTTTCAACACTAGAGCACTGTTTAATGCTGGAAACATAGCTTTTACATGAAACTAAGCAGATAATGTGGATTTCTCCACTGGAGGTCAGTCTACAGACCAAAACCTGGCTTTTACATGAAAGTGACAACAGAATGTAGTTTTCATCACGGGAGGCCTGTTTAATGCTGGAAACGTTCCTTTTACATGAAAGTAACAGCAGAATGTAGTTTTCATCACGGGAGGCCTGTTTGATAGTGTAAACGTAGCTTTTACATGAAAGTAAGCACAGAATGTATTTTTCAACACTAGAGCACTGTTTAATGCTGGAAACATAGCTTTTACATGAAACTAAGCAGATAATGTGGATTTCTCCACGGGAGGTCAGTTTACAGACCAAAACCTGGCTTTTTACATGAAAGTGACAAGAGAATGTAGTTTTCATCACGGGAGGCCTGTTTAATGCTGGAAACATAGCTTTTACATGAAACTAAGCAGATAATGTGGATTTCTCCACTGGAGGTCAGTTTACAGACCAAAACCTGGCTTTTACATGAAAGTGACAACAGAATGTAGTTTTCATCACGGGAGGCCTGTTTAATACTGGAAACGTTCCTTTTACATGAAAGTAAGCATATAATGTAGTTTTCATCACGGGAGGCCTGTTTAATGCTGCAAACGTTCCTTTTACATGAAAGTGACAGCAGAATGAAGTTTTCATCACGGGAGGCCTGTTTGATGGTGTAAACGTAGCTTTTACTTGAAAGTAAGCATATAATGTGGATTTCGTCACGGGAGGCCTGTTTGATGGTGTAAACGTAGCTTTCACATGAAAGTAAGCACAGAATGTAGTTTTCAACACTAGAGCACTGTTTAATGCTGGAAACATAGCTTTTACATGAAAATAAGCAGATAATGTGAATTTCATCACAGGAGGCCAGTTTGATGGTGTAAACGTAGCTTTTACATGAAAGTAAGCACAGAATGTTATTTTCAACACTAGAGCACTGTTTAATGCTGTAAAAATAGCTTTTACATGAAACTAAGTAGGTCATGTGGTTTTCATCACAGGAGGTCAGTTTACTGCCTAAAACCTGGCTTTTACATGACAGTGACAACAGAATGTAGTTTTCATCACGGGAGGCCTGTTTAATGCTGGAAACGTTCCTTTTACATGAAAGTAAACATATAATGTAGTTTTCATCACGGGAGGCCTGTTTAATGCTGCAAACGTTCCTTTTACATGAAAGTGACAGCAGAATGAAGTTTTCATCACGGGAGGCCTGTTTGATGGTGTAAACGTAGCTTTTACTTGAAAGTAAGCATATAATGTGAATTTCGTCACGGGAGGCCTGTTTGATGGTGTAAACGTAGCTTTCACATGCAAGTAAGCACAGAATGTAGTTTTCAACACAAGAGCACTGTTTAATGCTGGAAACATAGCTTTTACATGAAACTAAGCAGATAATGTGGATTTCTCCACTGAGGTCAGTTTACAGACCAAAACCTGGCTTTTACATGAAAGTGACAACAGAATGTAGTTTTCATCACGGGAGGCCTGTTTAATGCTGGAAACGTTCCTTTTACATGAAAGTAATCATATAATGTAGTTTTCATCACGGGAGGCCTGTTTAATGCTGGAAACGTTCCTTTTACATGAAAGTGACAGCAGAATGAAGTTTTTATCACGGGACGCCTGTTTGATGGTGTAAACGTAGCTTTCACATGAAAGTAAGCACAGAATGTAGTTTTCAACACAAGAGAACTGTTTAATGCTATAAACATAGCTTTTACATGAAAGTAAGCACAGAATGTAGTTTTCAACACTAGAGCACTGTTTAATGCTGGAAACATAGCTTTTACATGAAACTAAGCAGATAATGTGGATTTCTCCACGGGAGGTCAGTTTACAGACCAAAACCTGGCTTTTACATGAAAGTGACAACAGAATGTAGTTTTCATCACGGGAGGCCTGTTTAATGCTGGAAACGTTCCTTTTACATGAAAGTGACAGAAGAATGTAGTTTTCATCATGGGAGGCCTGTTTGATAGTGTAAACGTAGCTTTTACTTGAAAGTAAGCATATAATGTGGATTTCGTCACGGGAGGCCTGTTTGATGGTGTAAACGTAGCTTTCACATGAAAGTAAGCACAGAATGTAGTTTTCAACACAAGAGAACTCTTTAATGCTGGAAACGTAGCTTTCACATGAAAGTAAGCACAGAATGTAGTTTTCAACACTAGAGCACTGTTTAATGCTGGAAACATAGCTTTTACATGAAACTAAGCAGATAATGTGGATTTCTCCACAGGAGGTCAGTTTACAGACCAAAACCTGGCTTTTACATGAAAGTGACAACAGAATGTAGTTTTCATCACGGGAGGCCTGTTTAATGCTGGAAACGTTCCTTTTACATGAAAGTCAGCATATAATGTAGTTTTCATCACGGGAGGCCTGTGTAATGCTGGTAACGTTCCTTTTACATGAAAGTGACAGCAGAATGAAGTTTTTATCACGGGACGCCTGTTTGATGGTGTAAACGTAGCTTTTACTTGAAAGTAAGCACAGAATGTAGTTTTCAACACAAGAGAACTGTTTGATGGTGTAAACGTAGCTTTCACATGAAAGTAAGCACAGAATGTAGTTTTCAACACTAGAGCACTGTTTAATGCTGGAAACATAGCTTTTACATGAAAGTGACAACAGAATGTAGTTTTCATCACGGGAGGCCTGTTTAATGCTGGAAACGTTCCTTTTACATGAAAGTGACAGAAGAATGTAGTTTTCATCATTGGAGGCCTGTTTGATAGTGTAAACGTAGCTTTTATTTGAAAGTAAGCATATAATGTGGATTTCGTTACGGGAGGCCTGTTTGATGGTGTAAACGTAGCTTTTCCATGAAAGTGACAGCAGAATGTAGTTTTCAACACTAGAGCACTCTTTAATGCTGGAAACAAGGCTTTTACATGAAACTAAGCATATAATGTGAATTTCATCACAGGAGGCCAGTTTGATGGTGTAAACGTAGCTTTTACATGAAAGTAAGCACAGAATGTTATTTTCAACACTAGAGCACTGTTTAATGCTGGAAAAATAGCTTTTTACATGAAACTAAGTAGGTCATGTGAATTTCATCACAGGAGGTCAGTTTACTGCCTAAAACCTGGCTTTTACATGAAAGTGACAACAGAATGTAGTTTTCATCACGGGAGGCCTGTTTAATGCTGGAAACGTTCCTTTTACATGAAAGTGACAGCAGAATGTAGTTTTCATCATGGGAGGCCTGTTTGATAGTGTAAACGTAGCTTTTACATGAAAGTAAGCACAGAATGTAGTTTTCAACACTAGAGCACTGTTTAATGCTGGAAACATAGCTTTTACATGAAACTAAGCAGATATAGTGGATTTCTCCACTGGAGGTCAGTTTACAGACCACAACCTGGCTTTTACATGAAAGTGACAACAGAATGTAGTTTTCATCACGGGAGGCCTGTTTAATGCTGGAAACGTTCCTTTTACATGAAAGTGACAGCAGAATGTAGTTTTCATCATGGGAGGCCTGTTTGATAGTGTAAACGTAGCTTTTACATGAAAGTAAGCACAGAATGTAGTTTTCAACACTAGAGCACTGTTTAATGCTGGAAACATAGCTTTTACATGAAACTAAGCAGATAATGTGGATTTCTCCACTGGAGGTCAGTCTACAGACCAAAACCTGGCTTTTACATGAAATTGACAACAGAATGTAGTTTTCATCACTAGAGGCCTGTTTAATGTTGGAAACATAGCTTTTACATGAAAGTGACAACAGAATGTAGTTTTCATCACGGGAGGCCTGTTTGATAGTGTAAACGTAGCTTTTACATGAAAGTAAGCACAGAATGTAGTTTTCAACACTAGAGCACTGTTTAATGCTGGAAACATAGCTTTTACATGAAACTAAGTAGGTCATGTGGATTTCATCACAGGAGGTCAATTTACTGCCCAAAACCTGGCTTTTACATGAAAGTGACAACAGAATGTAGTTTTCATCACAGGAGGCCTGTTTAATGCTGGAAACGTTCCTTTTACATGAAAGTAAACATATAATGTAGTTTTCATCACGGGAGGCCTGTTTAATGCTGCAAACGTTCCTTTTACATGAAAGTGACAGCAGAATGAAGTTTTCATCACGGGAGGCCTGTTTGATGGTGTAAACGTAGCTTTTACTTGAAAGTAAGCATATAATGTGAATTTCGTCACGGGAGGCCTGTTTGATGGTGTAAACGTAGCTTTCACATGCAAGTAAGCACAGAATGTAGTTTTCAACACAAGAGCACTGTTTAATGCTGGAAACATAGCTTTTACATGAAACTAAGCAGATAATGTGGATTTCTCCACTGGAGGTCAGTTTACAGACCAAAACCTGGCTTTTACATGAAAGTGACAACAGAATGTAGTTTTCATCACGGGAGGCCTGTTTAATGCTGGAAACGTTCCTTTTACATGAAAGTAATCATATAATGTAGTTTTCATCACGGGAGGCCTGTTTAATGCTGGAAACGTTCCTTTTACATGAAAGTGACAGCAGAATGAAGTTTTTATCACGGGACGCCTGTTTGATGGTGTAAACGTAGCTTTCACATGAAAGTAAGCACAGAATGTAGTTTTCAACACAAGAGAACTGTTTAATGCTATAAACATAGCTTTTACATGAAAGTAAGCACAGAATGTAGTTTTCAACACTAGAGCACTGTTTAATGCTGGAAACATAGCTTTTACATGAAACTAAGCAGATAATGTGGATTTCTCCACGGGAGGTCAGTTTACAGACCAAAACCTGGCTTTTACATGAAAGTGACAACAGAATGTAGTTTTCATCACGGGAGGCCTGTTTAATGCTGGAAACGTTCCTTTTACATGAAAGTGACAGAAGAATGTAGTTTTCATCATGGGAGGCCTGTTTGATAGTGTAAACGTAGCTTTTACTTGAAAGTAAGCATATAATGTGGATTTCGTCACGGGAGGCCTGTTTGATGGTGTAAACGTAGCTTTCACATGAAAGTAAGCACAGAATGTAGTTTTCAACACAAGAGAACTGTTTGATGGTGTAAACGTAGCTTTCACATGAAAGTAAGCACAGAATGTAGTTTTCAACACTAGAGCACTGTTTAATGCTGGAAACATAGCTTTTACATGAAAGTGACAACAGAATGTAGTTTTCATCACGGGAGGCCTGTTTAATGCTGGAAACGTTCCTTTTACATGAAAGTGACAGAAGAATGTAGTTTTCATCATTGGAGGCCTGTTTGATAGTGTAAACGTAGCTTTTATTTGAAAGTAAGCATATAATGTGGATTTCGTTACGGGAGGCCTGTTTGATGGTGTAAACGTAGCTTTTCCATGAAAGTGACAGCAGAATGTAGTTTTCAACACTAGAGCACTCTTTAATGCTGGAAACAAGGCTTTTACATGAAACTAAGCATATAATGTGAATTTCATCACAAGAGGCCAGTTTGATGGTGTAAACGTAGCTTTTACATGAAAGTAAGCACAGAATGTTATTTTCAACACTAGAGCACTGTTTAATGCTAGAAAAATAGCTTTTACATGAAACTAAGTAGGTCATGTGAATTTCATCACAGGAGGTCAGTTTACTGCCTAAAACCTGGCTTTTACATGAAAGTGACAACAGAATGTAGTTTTCATCACGGGAGGCCTGTTTAATGCTGGAAACGTTCCTTTTACATGAAAGTGACAGCAGAATGTAGTTTTCATCATGGGAGGCCTGTTTGATAGTGTAAACGTAGCTTTTACATGAAAGTAAGCACAGAATGTAGTTTTCAACACTAGAGCACTGTTTAATGCTGGAAACATAGCTTTTACATGAAACTAAGCAGATATAGTGGATTTCTCCACTGGAGGTCAGTTTACAGACCACAACCTGGCTTTTACATGAAAGTGACAACAGAATGTAGTTTTCATCACGGGAGGCCTGTTTAATGCTGGAAACGTTCCTTTTACATGAAAGTAAGCATATAATGTAGTTTTCATCACGGGAGGCCTGTTTAATGCTGCAAACGTTCCTTTTACATGAAAGTGACAGCAGAATGAAGTTTTCATCACGGGAGGCCTGTTTGATGGTGTAAACGTAGCTTTTACTTGAAAGTAAGCATATAATGTGGATTTCGTCACGCGAGGCCTGTTTGATGGTGTAAACGTAGCTTTCACATGAAAGTAAGCACAGAATGTAGTTTTCAACACAAGAGAACTGTTTAATGCTGGAAACATAGCTTTTACATGAAATTAAGCAGATAATGTGGATTTCTCCACTGGAGGTCAGTTTACAGACCAAAACCTGGCTTTTACATGAAAGTGACAACAGAATGTAGTTTTCATCACGGGAGGCCTGTTTAATGCTGGAAACGTTCCTTTTACATGAAAGTGACAGCAGAATGAAGTTTTCATCACGGGAGGCCTGTTTAATGCTGGAAACGTTCCTTTTACATGAAAGTAAGCATATAATGTACTTTTCATCACGGGAGGCCTGTTTAATGCTGCAAACGTTCCTTTTACATGAAAGTGACAGCAGAATGAAGTTTTTATCACGGGAGGCCTGTTTGATGGTGTAAACGTAGCTTTTACACAAAAGTGACCACAGAATGTAGTTTACAACACTAGAGGCCTGTTTAATGTTGGAAACATAGCTTTTACATGAAAGCGACAACAGAATGAAGTTTTCATCACGGGACGCCTGTTTGATGGTGTAAACGTAGCTTTCACATGAAAGTAAGCACAGAATGTAGTTTTCAACACAAGAGAACTGTTTAATGCTGTAAACATAGCTTTTACATGAAATTAAGCACAGAATGTAGTTTTCAACAGTAGAGCACTGTTTAATGCTGGAAACATACCTTTTAAATGAAACTAAGCAGATAATGTGGATTTCTCCACGTGAGGCCTGTGTAATGCTGCAAACGTTCCTTTTACATGAAAGTGACAGCAGAATGAAGTTTTCATCACGGGAGGCCTGTTTGATGGTGTAAACGTAGCTTTTACTTGAAAGTAAGCATATAATGTGGATTTCGTCACGGGAGGCCTGTTTGATGGTGTAAACTTAGCTTTCACATGCAAGTAAGCAAAGAATGTAGTTTTCAACACAAGAGCACTGTTTAATGCTGGAAACAAGGCTTTTACATGAAACTAAGCAGATAATGTGGATTTCTCCACTGGAGGTCAGTTTACAGACCAAAACCTGGCTTTTACATGAAAGTGACAACAGAATGTAGTTTTCATCACGGGAGGCCTGTTTAATGCTGGAAACGTTCCTTTTACATGAAAGTAATCATATAATGTAGTTTTCATCACGGGAGGCCTGTTTAATGCTGGAAACGTTCCTTTTACATGAAAGTGACAGCAGAATGAAGTTTTTATCACGGGACGCCTGTTTGATGGTGTAAATGTAGCTTTCACATGAAAGTAAGCACAGAATGTAGTTTTCAACACAAGAGAACTGTTTAATGCTGTAAACATAGCTTTTACATGAAATTAAGCACAGAATGTAGTTTTCAACAGTAGAGCACTGTTTAATGCTGGAAACATAGCTTTTACATGAAACTAAGCAGATAATGTGGATTTCTCCACTGGAGGTCAGTTTACAGACCAAAACCTGGCTTTTACATGAAAGTGACAACAGAATGTAGTTTTCATCACGGGAGGCCTGTTTAATGCTGGAAACGTTCCTTTTACATGAAAGTAAGCATATAATGTAATTGTCATCACGGGAGGCCTGTTTAATGCTGCAAACGTTCCTTTTACATGAAAGTGACAGCAGAATGAAGTTTTCATCACGGGAGGCCTGTTTGATGGTGTAAACGTAGCTTTTACTTGAAAGTAAGCATATAATGTGGATTTCGTCACGGGAGGCCTGTTTGATGGTGTAAACGTAGCTTTTACACAAAAGTGAACACAGAATGTAGTTTACAACACTAGAGGCCTGTTTAATGTTGGAAACATAGCTTTTACATAAAATTGACAACAGAATGTAGTTTTCAACACTAGAGCACTCTTTAATGCTGGAAACAAGGCTTTTACATGAAACTAAGCATATAATGTGAATTTCATCACAGGAGGCCAGTTTGATGGTGTAAACGTAGCTTTTACATGAAAGTAAGCACAGAATGTTATTTTCAACACTAGAGCACTGTGTAATGCTGTAAAAATAGCTTTTACATGAAACTAAGTAGGTCATGTGGTTTTCATCACAGGAGGTCAGTTTACTGCCTAAAACCTGGCTTTTACATGACAGTGACAACAGAATGTAGTTTTCATCACGGGAGGCCTGTTTAATGCTGGAAACGTTCCTTTTACATGAAAGTGACAGCAGAATGTAGTTTTCATCATGGGAGGCCTGTTTGATAGTGTAAACGTAGCTTTTACATGAAAGTAAGCACAGAATGTAGTTTTCAACACTAGAGCACTGTTTAATGCTGGAAACATAGCTTTTACATGAAACTAAGCAGATAATGTGGATTTCTCCACTGGAGGTCAGTCTACAGACCAAAACCTGGCTTTTACATGAAATTGACAACAGAATGTAGTTTTCATCACTAGAGGCCTGTTTAATGTTGGAAACATAGCTTTTACATGAAAGTGACAACAGAATGTAGTTTTCATCACAGGAGGCCTGTTTAATGCTGGAAACGTTCCTTTTACATGAAAGTAATCATATAATGTAGTTTTCATCACAGGAGGCCTGTTTAATGCTGGAAACGTTCCTTTTACATGAACGTGACAGCAGAATGTAGTTTTCATCATGGGAGGCCTGTTTGAGAGAGTCAACGTAGCTTTTACATGAAAGTAAGCACAGAATGTAGTTTTCAACACTAGAGCACTGTTTAATGCTGGAAACATAGCTTTTACATGAAACTAAGCAGATAATGTGGATTTCTCCACGGGAGGTCAGTTTACAGACCAAAACCTGGCTTTTACATGAAAGTGACAACAGAATGTAGTTTTCATCACGGGAGGCCTGTTTAATGCTGGAAACGTTCCTTTTACATGAAAGTAAGCATATAATGTAGTTTTCATCACGGGAGGCCTGTTTGATAGTGTAAACGTAGCTTTTACATGAAAGTAAGCACAGAATGTAGTTTTCAACACTAGAGCACTGTTTAATGCTGGAAACATAGCTTTTACATGAAACTAAGCAGATAATGTGGATTTCTCCACGGGAGGTCAGTTTACAGACCAAAACCTGGCTTTTACATGAAAGTGACAACAGAATGTAGTTTTCATCACGGGAGGCCTGTTTAATGCTGGAAACGTTCCTTTTACATGAAAGTGACAGCAGAATGAAGTTTTCATCACGGGAGGCCTGTTTAATGCTGGAAACGTTCCTTTTACATGAAAGTGACAGAAGAATGTAGTTTTCATCATGGGAGGCCTGTTTGATAGTGTAAACGTAGCTTTTACTTGAAACTAAGCATATAATGTGGATTTCGTCACGGGAGGTCAGTTTACAGACCAAAACCTGGCTTTTACATGAAAGTGACAACAGAATGTAGTTTTCATCACGGGAGGCCTGTTTAATGCTGGAAACGTTCCTTTTACATGAAAGTAATCATATAATGTAGTTTTCATCACGGAAGGCCTGTTTAATGCTGGTAACGTTCCTTTTATATGAAAGTGACAGCAGAATGAAGTTTTTATCACGGGACGCCTGTTTGATGGTGTAAACGTAGCTTTTACTTGAAAGTAAGCACAGAATGTAGTTTTCAACACAAGAGAACTGTTTGATGGTGTAAACGTAGCTTTCACATGAAAGTAAGCACAGAATGTAGTTTTCAACACTAGAGCACTGTTTAATGCTGGAAACATAGCTTTTACATGAAAGTGACAACAGAATGTAGTTTTCATCACGGGAGGCCTGTTTAATGCTGGAAACGTTCCTTTTACATGAAAGTGACAGAAGAATGTAGTTTTCATCATTGGAGGCCTGTTTGATAGTGTAAACGTAGCTTTTATTTGAAAGTAAGCATATAATGTGGATTTCGTCACGGGAGGCCTGTTTGATGGTGTAAACGTAGCTTTTCGATGAAAGTGACAGCAGAATGTAGTTTTCAACACTAGAGCACTCTTTAATACTGGAAACAAGGCTTTTACATGAAACTAAGCATATAATGTGAATTTCATCACAGGAGGCCAGTTTGATGGTGTAAACGTAGCTTTTACATGAAAGTAAGCACAGAATGTAGTTTTCAACACTAGAGCACTGTTTAATGCTGGAAACATAGCTTTTACATGAAACTAAGCAGATATAGTGGATTTCTCCACTGGAGGTCAGTTTACAGACCAAAACCTGGCTTTTACATGAAAGTGACAACAGAATGTAGTTTTCATCACGGGAGGCCTGTTTAATGCTGGAAACGTTCCTTTTACATGAAAGTAAGCATATAATGTAGTTTTCATCACGGGAGGACTGTTTAATGCTGCAAACGTTCCTTTTACATGAAAGTGACAGCAGAATGAAGTTTTCATCACGGGAGGCCTGTTTGATGGTGTAAACGTAGCTTTTACTTGAAAGTAAGCATATAATGTGGATTTCGTCACGGGAGGCCTGTTTGATGGTGTAAACGTAGCTTTCACATGAATGTAAGCACAGAATGTAGTTTTCAACACTAGAGCACTGTTTAATGCTGGAAACATAGCTTTTACATGAAACTAAGCAGATAATGTGGATTTCTCCACTGGAGGTCAGTCTACAGACCAAAACCTGGCTTTTACATGAAAGTGACAACAGAATGTAGTTTTCATCACGGGAGGCCTGTTTAATGCTGGAAACGTTCCTTTTACATGAAAGTAACAGCAGAATGTAGTTTTCATCACGGGAGGCCTGTTTGATAGTGTAAACGTAGCTTTTACATGAAAGTAAGCACAGAATGTATTTTTCAACACTAGAGCACTGTTTAATGCTGGAAACATAGCTTTTACATGAAACTAAGCAGATAATGTGGATTTCTCCACGGGAGGTCAGTTTACAGACCAAAACCTGGCTTTTTACATGAAAGTGACAAGAGAATGTAGTTTTCATCACGGGAGGCCTGTTTGATGGTGTAAACGTAGCTTTCACATGAAAGTAAGCACAGAATGTAGTTTTCAACACTAGAGCACTGTTTAATGCTGGAAACATAGCTTTTACATGAAACTAAGCAGATAATGTGGATTTCTCCACTGGAGGTCAGTTTACAGACCAAAACCTGGCTTTTACATGAAAGTGACAACAGAATGTAGTTTTCATCACGGGAGGCCTGTTTAATGCTGGAAACGTTCCTTTTACATGAAAGTAACAGCAGAATGTAGTTTTCATCACGGGAGGCCTGTTTGATAGTGTAAACGTAGCTTTTACATGAAAGTAAGCACAGAATGTATTTTTCAACACTAGAGCACTGTTTAATGCTGGAAACATAGCTTTTACATGAAACTAAGCAGATAATGTGGATTTCTCCACTGGAGGTCAGTTTACAGACCAAAACCTGGCTTTTACATGAAAGTGACAACAGAATGTAGTTTTCATCACGGGAGGCCTGTTTAATGCTGGAAACGTTCCTTTTACATGAAAGTAATCATATAATGTAGTTTTCATCACGGGAGGCCTGTTTAATGCTGGAAACGTTCCTTTTACATGAAAGTGACAGCAGAATGAAGTTTTTATCACGGGACGCCTGTTTGATGGTGTAAACGTAGCTTTCACATGAAAGTAAGCACAGAATGTAGTTTTCAACACAAGAGAACTGTTTAATGCTATAAACATAGCTTTTACATGAAAGTAAGCACAGAATGTAGTTTTCAACACTAGAGCACTGTTTAATGCTGGAAACATAGCTTTTACATGAAAGTGACAACAGAATGTAGTTTTCATCACGGGAGGCCTGTTTAATGCTGGAAACGTTCCTTTTACATGAAAGTGACAGAAGAATGTAGTTTTCATCATTGGAGGCCTGTTTGATAGTGTAAACGTAGCTTTTATTTGAAAGTAAGCATATAATGTGGATTTCGTTACGGGAGGCCTGTTTGATGGTGTAAACGTAGCTTTTCCATGAAAGTGACAGCAGAATGTAGTTTTCAACACTAGAGCACTCTTTAATGCTGGAAACAAGGCTTTTACATGAAACTAAGCATATAATGTGAATTTCATCACAGGAGGCCAGTTTGATGGTGTAAACGTAGCTTTTACATGAAAGTAAGCACAGAATGTTATTTTCAACACTAGAGCACTGTTTAATGCTGGAAAAATAGCTTTTACATGAAACTAAGTAGGTCATGTGAATTTCATCACAGGAGGTCAGTTTACTGCCTAAAACCTGGCTTTTACATGAAAGTGACAACAGAATGTAGTTTTCATCACGGGAGGCCTGTTTAATGCTGGAAACGTTCCTTTTACATGAAAGTGACAGCAGAATGTAGTTTTCATCATGGGAGGCCTGTTTGATAGTGTAAACGTAGCTTTTACATGAAAGTAAGCACAGAATGTAGTTTTCAACACTAGAGCACTGTTTAATGCTGGAAACATAGCTTTTACATGAAACTAAGCAGATATAGTGGATTTCTCCACTGGAGGTCAGTTTACAGACCACAACCTGGCTTTTACATGAAAGTGACAACAGAATGTAGTTTTCATCACGGGAGGCCTGTTTAATGCTGGAAACGTTCCTTTTACATGAAAGTGACAGCAGAATGTAGTTTTCATCATGGGAGGCCTGTTTGATAGTGTAAACGTAGCTTTTACATGAAAGTAAGCACAGAATGTAGTTTTCAACACTAGAGCACTGTTTAATGCTGGAAACATAGCTTTTACATGAAACTAAGCAGATAATGTGGATTTCTCCACTGGAGGTCAGTCTACAGACCAATACCTGGCTTTTACATGAAATTGACAACAGAATGTAGTTTTCATCACTAGAGGCCTGTTTAATGTTGGAAACATAGCTTTTACATGAAAGTGACAACAGAATGTAGTTTTCATCACAGGAGGCCTGTTTAATGCTGGAAACGTTCCTTTTACATGAAAGTAAACATATAATGTAGTTTTCATCACGGGAGGCCTGTTTAATGCTGCAAACGTTCCTTTTACATGAAAGTGACAGCAGAATGAAGTTTTCATCACGGGAGGCCTGTTTGATGGTGTAAACGTAGCTTTTACTTGAAAGTAAGCATATAATGTGAATTTCGTCACGGGAGGCCTGTTTGATGGTGTAAACGTAGCTTTCACATGCAAGTAAGCACAGAATGTAGTTTTCAACACAAGAGCACTGTTTAATGCTGGAAACATAGCTTTTACATGAAACTAAGCAGATAATGTGGATTTCTCCACTGGAGGTCAGTTTACAGACCAAAACCTGGCTTTTACATGAAAGTGACAACAGAATGTAGTTTTCATCACGGGAGGCCTGTTTAATGCTGGAAACGTTCCTTTTACATGAAAGTAATCATATAATGTAGTTTTCATCACGGGAGGCCTGTTTAATGCTGGAAACGTTCCTTTTACATGAAAGTGACAGCAGAATGAAGTTTTTATCACGGGACGCCTGTTTGATGGTGTAAACGTAGCTTTCACATGAAAGTAAGCACAGAATGTAGTTTTCAACACAAGAGAACTGTTTAATGCTATAAACATAGCTTTTACATGAAAGTAAGCACAGAATGTAGTTTTCAACACTAGAGCACTGTTTAATGCTGGAAACATAGCTTTTACATGAAACTAAGCAGATAATGTGGATTTCTCCACGGGAGGTCAGTTTACAGACCAAAACCTGGCTTTTACATGAAAGTGACAACAGAATGTAGTTTTCATCACGGGAGGCCTGTTTAATGCTGGAAACGTTCCTTTTACATGAAAGTGACAGAAGAATGTAGTTTTCATCATGGGAGGCCTGTTTGATAGTGTAAACGTAGCTTTTACTTGAAAGTAAGCATATAATGTGGATTTCGTCACGGGAGGCCTGTTTGATGGTGTAAACGTAGCTTTCACATGAAAGTAAGCACAGAATGTAGTTTTCAACACAAGAGAACTCTTTAATGCTGGAAACGTAGCTTTCACATGAAAGTAAGCACAGAATGTAGTTTTCAACACTAGAGCACTGTTTAATGCTGGAAACATAGCTTTTACATGAAACTAAGCAGATAATGTGGATTTCTCCACAGGAGGTCAGTTTACAGACCAAAACCTGGCTTTTACATGAAAGTGACAACAGAATGTAGTTTTCATCACGGGAGGCCTGTTTAATGCTGGAAACGTTCCTTTTACATGAAAGTCAGCATATAATGTAGTTTTCATCACGGGAGGCCTGTGTAATGCTGGTAACGTTCCTTTTACATGAAAGTGACAGCAGAATGAAGTTTTTATCACGGGACGCCTGTTTGATGGTGTAAACGTAGCTTTTACTTGAAAGTAAGCACAGAATGTAGTTTTCAACACAAGAGAACTGTTTGATGGTGTAAACGTAGCTTTCACATGAAAGTAAGCACAGAATGTAGTTTTCAACACTAGAGCACTGTTTAATGCTGGAAACATAGCTTTTACATGAAAGTGACAACAGAATGTAGTTTTCATCACGGGAGGCCTGTTTAATGCTGGAAACGTTCCTTTTACATGAAAGTGACAGAAGAATGTAGTTTTCATCATTGGAGGCCTGTTTGATAGTGTAAACGTAGCTTTTATTTGAAAGTAAGCATATAATGTGGATTTCGTTACGGGAGGCCTGTTTGATGGTGTAAACGTAGCTTTTCCATGAAAGTGACAGCAGAATGTAGTTTTCAACACTAGAGCACTCTTTAATGCTGGAAACAAGGCTTTTACATGAAACTAAGCATATAATGTGAATTTCATCACAAGAGGCCAGTTTGATGGTGTAAACGTAGCTTTTACATGAAAGTAAGCACAGAATGTTATTTTCAACACTAGAGCACTGTTTAATGCTGGAAAAATAGCTTTTACATGAAACTAAGTAGGTCATGTGAATTTCATCACAGGAGGTCAGTTTACTGCCTAAAACCTGGCTTTTACATGAAAGTGACAACAGAATGTAGTTTTCATCACGGGAGGCCTGTTTAATGCTGGAAACGTTCCTTTTACATGAAAGTGACAGCAGAATGTAGTTTTCATCATGGGAGGCCTGTTTGATAGTGTAAACGTAGCTTTTACATGAAAGTAAGCACAGAATGTAGTTTTCAACACTAGAGCACTGTTTAATGCTGGAAACATAGCTTTTACATGAAACTAAGCAGATATAGTGGATTTCTCCACTGGAGGTCAGTTTACAGACCACAACCTGGCTTTTACATGAAAGTGACAACAGAATGTAGTTTTCATCACGGGAGGCCTGTTTAATGCTGGAAACGTTCCTTTTACATGAAAGTAAGCATATAATGTACTTTTCATCACGGGAGGCCTGTTTAATGCTGCAAACGTTCCTTTTACATGAAAGTGACAGCAGAATGAAGTTTTTATCACGGGAGGCCTGTTTGATGGTGTAAACGTAGCTTTTACACAAAAGTGACCACAGAATGTAGTTTACAACACTAGAGGCCTGTTTAATGTTGGAAACATAGCTTTTACATGAAAGCGACAACAGAATGAAGTTTTCATCACGGGACGCCTGTTTGATGGTGTAAACGTAGCTTTCACATGAAAGTAAGCACAGAATGTAGTTTTCAACACAAGAGAACTGTTTAATGCTGTAAACATAGCTTTTACATGAAATTAAGCACAGAATGTAGTTTTCAACAGTAGAGCACTGTTTAATGCTGGAAACATACCTTTTAAATGAAACTAAGCAGATAATGTGGATTTCTCCACGTGAGGCCTGTGTAATGCTGCAAACGTTCCTTTTACATGAAAGTGACAGCAGAATGAAGTTTTCATCACGGGAGGCCTGTTTGATGGTGTAAACGTAGCTTTTACTTGAAAGTAAGCATATAATGTGGATTTCGTCACGGGAGGCCTGTTTGATGGTGTAAACGTAGCTTTCACATGCAAGTAAGCAAAGAATGTAGTTTTCAACACAAGAGCACTGTTTAATGCTGGAAACAAGGCTTTTACATGAAACTAAGCAGATAATGTGGATTTCTCCACTGGAGGTCAGTTTACAGACCAAAACCTGGCTTTTACATGAAAGTGACAACAGAATGTAGTTTTCATCACGGGAGGCCTGTTTAATGCTGGAAACGTTCCTTTTACATGAAAGTAATCATATAATGTAGTTTTCATCACGGGAGGCCTGTTTAATGCTGGAAACGTTCCTTTTACATGAAAGTGACAGCAGAATGAAGTTTTTATCACGGGACGCCTGTTTGATGGTGTAAATGTAGCTTTCACATGAAAGTAAGCACAGAATGTAGTTTTCAACACAAGAGAACTGTTTAATGCTGTAAACATAGCTTTTACATGAAATTAAGCACAGAATGTAGTTTTCAACAGTAGAGCACTGTTTAATGCTGGAAACATAGCTTTTACATGAAACTAAGCAGATAATGTGGATTTCTCCACTGGAGGTCAGTTTACAGACCAAAACCTGGCTTTTACATGAAAATGACAACAGAATGTAGTTTTCATCACGGGAGGCCTGTTTAATGCTGGAAACGTTCCTTTTACATGAAAGTAAGCATATAATGTAATTGTCATCACGGGAGGCCTGTTTAATGCTGCAAACGTTCCTTTTACATGAAAGTGACAGCAGAATGAAGTTTTCATCACGGGAGGCCTGTTTGATGGTGTAAACGTAGCTTTTACTTGAAAGTAAGCATATAATGTGGATTTCGTCACGGGAGGCCTGTTTGATGGTGTAAACGTAGCTTTTACACAAAAGTGAACACAGAATGTAGTTTACAACACTAGAGGCCTGTTTAATGTTGGAAACATAGCTTTTACATAAAATTGACAACAGAATGTAGTTTTCATCACGGGAGGCCTGTTTAATGCTGGAAACGTTCCTTTTACATGAAAGTGACAGAAGAATGTAGTTTTCATCATGGGAGGCCTGTTTGATAGTGTAAACGTAGCTTTTACTTGAAAGTAAGCATATAATGTGGATTTCGTCACGGGAGGCCTATTTGATGGTGTAAACGTAGCTTTTCCATGAAAGTGACAGCAGAATGTAGTTTTCAACACTAGAGCACTCTTTAATGCTGGAAACAAGGCTTTTACATGAAACTAAGCATATAATGTGAATTTCATCACAGGAGGCCAGTTTGATGGTGTAAACGTAGCTTTTACATGAAAGTAAGCACAGAATGTTATTTTCAACACTAGAGCACTGTGTAATGCTGTAAAAATAGCTTTTACATGAAACTAAGTAGGTCATGTGGTTTTCATCACAGGAGGTCAGTTTACTGCCTAAAACCTGGCTTTTACATGACAGTGACAACAGAATGTAGTTTTCATCACGGGAGGCCTGTTTAATGCTGGAAACGTTCCTTTTACATGAAAGTGACAGCAGAATGTAGTTTTCATCATGGGAGGCCTGTTTGATAGTGTAAACGTAGCTTTTACATGAAAGTAAGCACAGAATGTAGTTTTCAACACTAGAGCACTGTTTAATGCTGGAAACATAGCTTTTACATGAAACTAAGCAGATAATGTGGATTTCTCCACTGGAGGTCAGTCTACAGACCAAAACCTGGCTTTTACATGAAATTGACAACAGAATGTAGTTTTCATCACTAGAGGCCTGTTTAATGTTGGAAACATAGCTTTTACATGAAAGTGACAACAGAATGTAGTTTTCATCACAGGAGGCCTGTTTAATGCTGGAAACGTTCCTTTTACATGAAAGTAATCATATAATGTAGTTTTCATCACAGGAGGCCTGTTTAATGCTGGAAACGTTCCTTTTACATGAACGTGACAGCAGAATGTAGTTTTCATCATGGGAGGCCTGTTTGAGAGAGTCAACGTAGCTTTTACATGAAAGTAAGCACAGAATGTAGTTTTCAACACTAGAGCACTGTTTAATGCTGGAAACATAGCTTTTACATGAAACTAAGCAGATAATGTGGATTTCTCCACGGGAGGTCAGTTTACAGACCAAAACCTGGCTTTTACATGAAAGTGACAACAGAATGTAGTTTTCATCACGGGAGGCCTGTTTAATGCTGGAAACGTTCCTTTTACATGAAAGTAAGCATATAATGTAGTTTTCATCACGGGAGGCCTGTTTGATAGTGTAAACGTAGCTTTTACATGAAAGTAAGCACAGAATGTAGTTTTCAACACTAGAGCACTGTTTAATGCTGGAAACATAGCTTTTACATGAAACTAAGCAGATAATGTGGATTTCTCCACGGGAGGTCAGTTTACAGACCAAAACCTGGCTTTTACATGAAAGTGACAACAGAATGTAGTTTTCATCACGGGAGGCCTGTTTAATGCTGGAAACGTTCCTTTTACATGAAAGTGACAGCAGAATGAAGTTTTCATCACGGGAGGCCTGTTTAATGCTGGAAACGTTCCTTTTACATGAAAGTGACAGAAGAATGTAGTTTTCATCATGGGAGGCCTGTTTGATAGTGTAAACGTAGCTTTTACTTGAAACTAAGCATATAATGTGGATTTCGTCACGGGAGGTCAGTTTACAGACCAAAACCTGGCTTTTACATGAAAGTGACAACAGAATGTAGTTTTCATCACGGGAGGCCTGTTTAATGCTGGAAACGTTCCTTTTACATGAAAGTAATCATATAATGTAGTTTTCATCACGGAAGGCCTGTTTAATGCTGGTAACGTTCCTTTTATATGAAAGTGACAGCAGAATGAAGTTTTTATCACGGGACGCCTGTTTGATGGTGTAAACGTAGCTTTTACTTGAAAGTAAGCACAGAATGTAGTTTTCAACACAAGAGAACTGTTTGATGGTGTAAACGTAGCTTTCACATGAAAGTAAGCACAGAATGTAGTTTTCAACACTAGAGCACTGTTTAATGCTGGAAACATAGCTTTTACATGAAAGTGACAACAGAATGTAGTTTTCATCACGGGAGGCCTGTTTAATGCTGGAAACGTTCCTTTTACATGAAAGTGACAGAAGAATGTAGTTTTCATCATTGGAGGCCTGTTTGATAGTGTAAACGTAGCTTTTATTTGAAAGTAAGCATATAATGTGGATTTCGTGACGGGAGGCCTGTTTGATGGTGTAAACGTAGCTTTTCGATGAAAGTGACAGCAGAATGTAGTTTTCAACACTAGAGCACTCTTTAATACTGGAAACAAGGCTTTTACATGAAACTAAGCATATAATGTGAATTTCATCACAGGAGGCCAGTTTGATGGTGTAAACGTAGCTTTTACATGAAAGTAAGCACAGAATGTAGTTTTCAACACTAGAGCACTGTTTAATGCTGGAAACATAGCTTTTACATGAAACTAAGCAGATATAGTGGATTTCTCCACTGGAGGTCAGTCTACAGACCAAAACCTGGCTTTTACATGAAAGTGACAACAGAATGTAGTTTTCATCACGGGAGGCCTGTTTAATGCTGGAAACGTTCCTTTTACATGAAAGTAACAGCAGAATGTAGTTTTCATCACGGGAGGCCTGTTTGATAGTGTAAACGTAGCTTTTACATGAAAGTAAGCACAGAATGTATTTTTCAACACTAGAGCACTGTTTAATGCTGGAAACATAGCTTTTACATGAAACTAAGCAGATAATGTGGATTTCTCCACGGGAGGTCAGTTTACAGACCAAAACCTGGCTTTTTACATGAAAGTGACAAGAGAATGTAGTTTTCATCACGGGAGGCCTGTTTGATGGTGTAAACGTAGCTTTCACATGAAAGTAAGCACAGAATGTAGTTTTCAACACTAGAGCACTGTTTAATGCTGGAAACATAGCTTTTACATGAAACTAAGCAGATAATGTGGATTTCTCCACTGGAGGTCAGTTTACAGACCAAAACCTGGCTTTTACATGAAAGTGACAACAGAATGTAGTTTTCATCACGGGAGGCCTGTTTAATGCTGGAAACGTTCCTTTTACATGAAAGTAATCATATAATGTAGTTTTCATCACGGGAGGCCTGTTTAATGCTGGAAACGTTCCTTTTACATGAAAGTGACAGCAGAATGAAGTTTTTATCACGGGACGCCTGTTTGATGGTGTAAACGTAGCTTTCACATGAAAGTAAGCACAGAATGTAGTTTTCAACACAAGAGAACTGTTTAATGCTATAAACATAGCTTTTACATGAAAGTAAGCACAGAATGTAGTTTTCAACACTAGAGCACTGTTTAATGCTGGAAACATAGCTTTTACATGAAAGTGACAACAGAATGTAGTTTTCATCACGGGAGGCCTGTTTAATGCTGGAAACGTTCCTTTTACATGAAAGTGACAGAAGAATGTAGTTTTCATCATTGGAGGCCTGTTTGATAGTGTAAACGTAGCTTTTATTTGAAAGTAAGCATATAATGTGGATTTCGTTACGGGAGGCCTGTTTGATGGTGTAAACGTAGCTTTTCCATGAAAGTGACAGCAGAATGTAGTTTTCAACACTAGAGCACTCTTTAATGCTGGAAACAAGGCTTTTACATGAAACTAAGCATATAATGTGAATTTCATCACAGGAGGCCAGTTTGATGGTGTAAACGTAGCTTTTACATGAAAGTAAGCACAGAATGTTATTTTCAACACTAGAGCACTGTTTAATGCTGGAAAAATAGCTTTTACATGAAACTAAGTAGGTCATGTGAATTTCATCACAGGAGGTCAGTTTACTGCCTAAAACCTGGCTTTTACATGAAAGTGACAACAGAATGTAGTTTTCATCACGGGAGGCCTGTTTAATGCTGGAAACGTTCCTTTTACATGAAAGTGACAGCAGAATGTAGTTTTCATCATGGGAGGCCTGTTTGATAGTGTAAACGTAGCTTTTACATGAAAGTAAGCACAGAATGTAGTTTTCAACACTAGAGCACTGTTTAATGCTGGAAACATAGCTTTTACATGAAACTAAGCAGATAATGTGGATTTCTCCACTGGAGGTCAGTCTACAGACCAAAACCTGGCTTTTACATGAAATTGACAACAGAATGTAGTTTTCATCACTAGAGGCCTGTTTAATGTTGGAAACATAGCTTTTACATGAAAGTGACAACAGAATGTAGTTTTCATCACAGGAGGCCTGTTTAATGCTGGAAACGTTCCTTTTACATGAAAGTAAACATATAATGTAGTTTTCATCACGGGAGGCCTGTTTAATGCTGCAAACGTTCCTTTTACATGAAAGTGACAGCAGAATGAAGTTTTCATCACGGGAGGCCTGTTTGATGGTGTAAACGTAGCTTTTACTTGAAAGTAAGCATATAATGTGAATTTCGTCACGGGAGGCCTGTTTGATGGTGTAAACGTAGCTTTCACATGCAAGTAAGCACAGAATGTAGTTTTCAACACAAGAGCACTGTTTAATGCTGGAAACATAGCTTTTACATGAAACTAAGCAGATAATGTGGATTTCTCCACTGGAGGTCAGTTTACAGACCAAAACCTGGCTTTTACATGAAAGTGACAACAGAATGTAGTTTTCATCACGGGAGGCCTGTTTAATGCTGGAAACGTTCCTTTTACATGAAAGTAATCATATAATGTAGTTTTCATCACGGGAGGCCTGTTTAATGCTGGAAACGTTCCTTTTACATGAAAGTGACAGCAGAATGAAGTTTTTATCACGGGACGCCTGTTTGATGGTGTAAACGTAGCTTTCACATGAAAGTAAGCACAGAATGTAGTTTTCAACACAAGAGAACTGTTTAATGCTATAAACATAGCTTTTACATGAAAGTAAGCACAGAATGTAGTTTTCAACACTAGAGCACTGTTTAATGCTGGAAACATAGCTTTTACATGAAACTAAGCAGATAATGTGGATTTCTCCACGGGAGGTCAGTTTACAGACCAAAACCTGGCTTTTACATGAAAGTGACAACAGAATGTAGTTTTCATCACGGGAGGCCTGTTTAATGCTGGAAACGTTCCTTTTACATGAAAGTGACAGAAGAATGTAGTTTTCATCATGGGAGGCCTGTTTGATAGTGTAAACGTAGCTTTTACTTGAAAGTAAGCATATAATGTGGATTTCGTCACGGGAGGCCTGTTTGATGGTGTAAACGTAGCTTTCACATGAAAGTAAGCACAGAATGTAGTTTTCAACACAAGAGAACTCTTTAATGCTGGAAACGTAGCTTTCACATGAAAGTAAGCACAGAATGTAGTTTTCAACACTAGAGCACTGTTTAATGCTGGAAACATAGCTTTTACATGAAACTAAGCAGATAATGTGGATTTCTCCACAGGAGGTCAGTTTACAGACCAAAACCTGGCTTTTACATGAAAGTGACAACAGAATGTAGTTTTCATCACGGGAGGCCTGTTTAATGCTGGAAACGTTCCTTTTACATGAAAGTCAGCATATAATGTAGTTTTCATCACGGGAGGCCTGTGTAATGCTGGTAACGTTCCTTTTACATGAAAGTGACAGCAGAATGAAGTTTTTATCACGGGACGCCTGTTTGATGGTGTAAACGTAGCTTTTACTTGAAAGTAAGCACAGAATGTAGTTTTCAACACAAGAGAACTGTTTGATGGTGTAAACGTAGCTTTCACATGAAAGTAAGCACAGAATGTAGTTTTCAACACTAGAGCACTGTTTAATGCTGGAAACATAGCTTTTACATGAAAGTGACAACAGAATGTAGTTTTCATCACGGGAGGCCTGTTTAATGCTGGAAACGTTCCTTTTACATGAAAGTGACAGAAGAATGTAGTTTTCATCATTGGAGGCCTGTTTGATAGTGTAAACGTAGCTTTTATTTGAAAGTAAGCATATAATGTGGATTTCGTTACGGGAGGCCTGTTTGATGGTGTAAACGTAGCTTTTCCATGAAAGTGACAGCAGAATGTAGTTTTCAACACTAGAGCACTCTTTAATGCTGGAAACAAGGCTTTTACATGAAACTAAGCATATAATGTGAATTTCATCACAAGAGGCCAGTTTGATGGTGTAAACGTAGCTTTTACATGAAAGTAAGCACAGAATGTTATTTTCAACACTAGAGCACTGTTTAATGCTGGAAAAATAGCTTTTACATGAAACTAAGTAGGTCATGTGAATTTCATCACAGGAGGTCAGTTTACTGCCTAAAACCTGGCTTTTACATGAAAGTGACAACAGAATGTAGTTTTCATCACGGGAGGCCTGTTTAATGCTGGAAACGTTCCTTTTACATGAAAGTGACAGCAGAATGTAGTTTTCATCATGGGAGGCCTGTTTGATAGTGTAAACGTAGCTTTTACATGAAAGTAAGCACAGAATGTAGTTTTCAACACTAGAGCACTGTTTAATGCTGGAAACATAGCTTTTACATGAAACTAAGCAGATATAGTGGATTTCTCCACTGGAGGTCAGTTTACAGACCACAACCTGGCTTTTACATGAAAGTGACAACAGAATGTAGTTTTCATCACGGGAGGCCTGTTTAATGCTGGAAACGTTCCTTTTACATGAAAGTAAGCATATAATGTAGTTTTCATCACGGGAGGCCTGTTTAATGCTGCAAACGTTCCTTTTACATGAAAGTGACAGCAGAATGAAGTTTTCATCACGGGAGGCCTGTTTGATGGTGTAAACGTAGCTTTTACTTGAAAGTAAGCATATAATGTGGATTTCGTCACGCGAGGCCTGTTTGATGGTGTAAACGTAGCTTTCACATGAAAGTAAGCACAGAATGTAGTTTTCAACACAAGAGAACTGTTTAATGCTGGAAACATAGCTTTTACATGAAATTAAGCAGATAATGTGGATTTCTCCACTGGAGGTCAGTTTACAGACCAAAACCTGGCTTTTACATGAAAGTGACAACAGAATGTAGTTTTCATCACGGGAGGCCTGTTTAATGCTGGAAACGTTCCTTTTACATGAAAGTGACAGCAGAATGAAGTTTTCATCACGGGAGGCCTGTTTAATGCTGGAAACGTTCCTTTTACATGAAAGTAAGCATATAATGTACTTTTCATCACGGGAGGCCTGTTTAATGCTGCAAACGTTCCTTTTACATGAAAGTGACAGCAGAATGAAGTTTTTATCACGGGAGGCCTGTTTGATGGTGTAAACGTAGCTTTTACACAAAAGTGACCACAGAATGTAGTTTACAACACTAGAGGCCTGTTTAATGTTGGAAACATAGCTTTTACATGAAAGCGACAACAGAATGAAGTTTTCATCACGGGACGCCTGTTTGATGGTGTAAACGTAGCTTTCACATGAAAGTAAGCACAGAATGTAGTTTTCAACACAAGAGAACTGTTTAATGCTGTAAACATAGCTTTTACATGAAATTAAGCACAGAATGTAGTTTTCAACAGTAGAGCACTGTTTAATGCTGGAAACATACCTTTTAAATGAAACTAAGCAGATAATGTGGATTTCTCCACGTGAGGCCTGTGTAATGCTGCAAACGTTCCTTTTACATGAAAGTGACAGCAGAATGAAGTTTTCATCACGGGAGGCCTGTTTGATGGTGTAAACGTAGCTTTTACTTGAAAGTAAGCATATAATGTGGATTTCGTCACGGGAGGCCTGTTTGATGGTGTAAACGTAGCTTTCACATGCAAGTAAGCAAAGAATGTAGTTTTCAACACAAGAGCACTGTTTAATGCTGGAAACAAGGCTTTTACATGAAACTAAGCAGATAATGTGGATTTCTCCACTGGAGGTCAGTTTACAGACCAAAACCTGGCTTTTACATGAAAGTGACAACAGAATGTAGTTTTCATCACGGGAGGCCTGTTTAATGCTGGAAACGTTCCTTTTACATGAAAGTAATCATATAATGTAGTTTTCATCACGGGAGGCCTGTTTAATGCTGGAAACGTTCCTTTTACATGAAAGTGACAGCAGAATGAAGTTTTTATCACGGGACGCCTGTTTGATGGTGTAAATGTAGCTTTCACATGAAAGTAAGCACAGAATGTAGTTTTCAACACAAGAGAACTGTTTAATGCTGTAAACATAGCTTTTACATGAAATTAAGCACAGAATGTAGTTTTCAACAGTAGAGCACTGTTTAATGCTGGAAACATAGCTTTTACATGAAACTAAGCAGATAATGTGGATTTCTCCACTGGAGGTCAGTTTACAGACCAAAACCTGGCTTTTACATGAAAGTGACAACAGAATGTAGTTTTCATCACGGGAGGCCTGTTTAATGCTGGAAACGTTCCTTTTACATGAAAGTAAGCATATAATGTAATTGTCATCACGGGAGGCCTGTTTAATGCTGCAAACGTTCCTTTTACATGAAAGTGACAGCAGAATGAAGTTTTCATCACGGGAGGCCTGTTTGATGGTGTAAACGTAGCTTTTACTTGAAAGTAAGCATATAATGTGGATTTCGTCACGGGAGGCCTGTTTGATGGTGTAAACGTAGCTTTTACACAAAAGTGAACACAGAATGTAGTTTACAACACTAGAGGCCTGTTTAATGTTGGAAACATAGCTTTTACATAAAATTGACAACAGAATGTAGTTTTCATCACGGGAGGCCTGTTTAATGCTGGAAACGTTCCTTTTACATGAAAGTGACAGAAGAATGTAGTTTTCATCATGGGAGGCCTGTTTGATAGTGTAAACGTAGCTTTTACTTGAAAGTAAGCATATAATGTGGATTTCGTCACGGGAGGCCTGTTTGATGGTGTAAACGTAGCTTTCACATGAAAGTAAGCACAGAATGTAGTTTTCAACACTAGAGCACTGTTTAATGCTGGAAACATAGCTTTTACATGAAAATAAGCAGATAATGTGAATTTCATCACAGGAGGCCAGTTTGATGGTGTAAACGTAGCTTTTACATGAAAGTAAGCACAGAATGTTATTTTCAACACTAGAGCACTGTTTAATGCTGTAAAAATAGCTTTTACATGAAACTAAGTAGGTCATGTGGTTTTCATCACAGGAGGTCAGTTTACTGCCTAAAACCTGGCTTTTACATGACAGTGACAACAGAATGTAGTTTTCATCACGGGAGGCCTGTTTAATGCTGGAAACGTTCCTTTTACATGAAAGTAAACATATAATGTAGTTTTCATCACGGGAGGCCTGTTTAATGCTGCAAACGTTCCTTTTACATGAAAGTGACAGCAGAATGAAGTTTTCATCACGGGAGGCCTGTTTGATGGTGTAAACGTAGCTTTTACTTGAAAGTAAGCATATAATGTGAATTTCGTCACGGGAGGCCTGTTTGATGGTGTAAACGTAGCTTTCACATGCAAGTAAGCACAGAATGTAGTTTTCAACACAAGAGCACTGTTTAATGCTGGAAACATAGCTTTTACATGAAACTAAGCAGATAATGTGGATTTCTCCACTGGATGTCAGTTTACAGACCAAAACCTGGCTTTTACATGAAAGTGACAACAGAATGTAGTTTTCATCACGGGAGGCCTGTTTAATGCTGGAAACGTTCCTTTTACATGAAAGTAATCATATAATGTAGTTTTCATCACGGGAGGCCTGTTTAATGCTGGAAACGTTCCTTTTACATGAAAGTGACAGCAGAATGAAGTTTTTATCACGGGACGCCTGTTTGATGGTGTAAACGTAGCTTTCACATGAAAGTAAGCACAGAATGTAGTTTTCAACACAAGAGAACTGTTTAATGCTATAAACATAGCTTTTACATGAAAGTAAGCACAGAATGTAGTTTTCAACACTAGAGCACTGTTTAATGCTGGAAACATAGCTTTTACATGAAAGTGACAACAGAATGTAGTTTTCATCACGGGAGGCCTGTTTAATGCTGGAAACGTTCCTTTTACATGAAAGTGACAGAAGAATGTAGTTTTCATCATTGGAGGCCTGTTTGATAGTGTAAACGTAGCTTTTATTTGAAAGTAAGCATATAATGTGGATTTCGTTACGGGAGGCCTGTTTGATGGTGTAAACGTAGCTTTTCCATGAAAGTGACAGCAGAATGTAGTTTTCAACACTAGAGCACTCTTTAATGCTGGAAACAAGGCTTTTACATGAAACTAAGCATATAATGTGAATTTCATCACAGGAGGCCAGTTTGATGGTGTAAACGTAGCTTTTACATGAAAGTAAGCACAGAATGTTATTTTCAACACTAGAGCACTGTTTAATGCTGGAAAAATAGCTTTTACATGAAACTAAGTAGGTCATGTGAATTTCATCACAGGAGGTCAGTTTACTGCCTAAAACCTGGCTTTTACATGAAAGTGACAACAGAATGTAGTTTTCATCACGGGAGGCCTGTTTAATGCTGGAAACGTTCCTTTTACATGAAAGTGACAGCAGAATGTAGTTTTCATCATGGGAGGCCTGTTTGATAGTGTAAACGTAGCTTTTACATGAAAGTAAGCACAGAATGTAGTTTTCAACACTAGAGCACTGTTTAATGCTGGAAACATAGCTTTTACATGAAACTAAGCAGATATAGTGGATTTCTCCACTGGAGGTCAGTTTACAGACCACAACCTGGCTTTTACATGAAAGTGACAACAGAATGTAGTTTTCATCACGGGAGGCCTGTTTAATGCTGGAAACGTTCCTTTTACATGAAAGTGACAGCAGAATGTAGTTTTCATCATGGGAGGCCTGTTTGATAGTGTAAACGTAGCTTTTACATGAAAGTAAGCACAGAATGTAGTTTTCAACACTAGAGCACTGTTTAATGCTGGAAACATAGCTTTTACATGAAACTAAGCAGATAATGTGGATTTCTCCACTGGAGGTCAGTCTACAGACCAAAACCTGGCTTTTACATGAAATTGACAACAGAATGTAGTTTTCATCACTAGAGGCCTGTTTAATGTTGGAAACATAGCTTTTACATGAAAGTGACAACAGAATGTAGTTTTCATCACAGGAGGCCTGTTTAATGCTGGAAACGTTCCTTTTACATGAAAGTAAACATATAATGTAGTTTTCATCACGGGAGGCCTGTTTAATGCTGCAAACGTTCCTTTTACATGAAAGTGACAGCAGAATGAAGTTTTCATCACGGGAGGCCTGTTTGATGGTGTAAACGTAGCTTTTACTTGAAAGTAAGCATATAATGTGAATTTCGTCACGGGAGGCCTGTTTGATGGTGTAAACGTAGCTTTCACATGCAAGTAAGCACAGAATGTAGTTTTCAACACAAGAGCACTGTTTAATGCTGGAAACATAGCTTTTACATGAAACTAAGCAGATAATGTGGATTTCTCCACTGGAGGTCAGTTTACAGACCAAAACCTGGCTTTTACATGAAAGTGACAACAGAATGTAGTTTTCATCACGGGAGGCCTGTTTAATGCTGGAAACGTTCCTTTTACATGAAAGTAATCATATAATGTAGTTTTCATCACGGGAGGCCTGTTTAATGCTGGAAACGTTCCTTTTACATGAAAGTGACAGCAGAATGAAGTTTTTATCACGGGACGCCTGTTTGATGGTGTAAACGTAGCTTTCACATGAAAGTAAGCACAGAATGTAGTTTTCAACACAAGAGAACTGTTTAATGCTATAAACATAGCTTTTACATGAAAGTAAGCACAGAATGTAGTTTTCAACACTAGAGCACTGTTTAATGCTGGAAACATAGCTTTTACATGAAACTAAGCAGATAATGTGGATTTCTCCACGGGAGGTCAGTTTACAGACCAAAACCTGGCTTTTACATGAAAGTGACAACAGAATGTAGTTTTCATCACGGGAGGCCTGTTTAATGCTGGAAACGTTCCTTTTACATGAAAGTGACAGAAGAATGTAGTTTTCATCATGGGAGGCCTGTTTGATAGTGTAAACGTAGCTTTTACTTGAAAGTAAGCATATAATGTGGATTTCGTCACGGGAGGCCTGTTTGATGGTGTAAACGTAGCTTTCACATGAAAGTAAGCACAGAATGTAGTTTTCAACACAAGAGAACTCTTTAATGCTGGAAACGTAGCTTTCACATGAAAGTAAGCACAGAATGTAGTTTTCAACACTAGAGCACTGTTTAATGCTGGAAACATAGCTTTTACATGAAAGTGACAACAGAATGTAGTTTTCATCACGGGAGGCCTGTTTAATGCTGGAAACGTTCCTTTTACATGAAAGTGACAGAAGAATGTAGTTTTCATCATTGGAGGCCTGTTTGATAGTGTAAACGTAGCTTTTATTTGAAAGTAAGCATATAATGTGGATTTCGTTACGGGAGGCCTGTTTGATGGTGTAAACGTAGCTTTTCCATGAAAGTGACAGCAGAATGTAGTTTTCAACACTAGAGCACTCTTTAATGCTGGAAACAAGGCTTTTACATGAAACTAAGCATATAATGTGAATTTCATCACAAGAGGCCAGTTTGATGGTGTAAACGTAGCTTTTACATGAAAGTAAGCACAGAATGTTATTTTCAACACTAGAGCACTGTTTAATGCTGGAAAAATAGCTTTTACATGAAACTAAGTAGGTCATGTGAATTTCATCACGGGAGGCCTGTTTAATGCTGGAAACGTTCCTTTTACATGAAAGTGACAGCAGAATGTAGTTTTCATCATGGGAGGCCTGTTTGATAGTGTAAACGTAGCTTTTACATGAAAGTAAGCACAGAATGTAGTTTTCAACACTAGAGCACTGTTTAATGCTGGAAACATAGCTTTTACATGAAACTAAGCAGATATAGTGGATTTCTCCACTGGAGGTCAGTTTACAGACCACAACCTGGCTTTTACATGAAAGTGACAACAGAATGTAGTTTTCATCACGGGAGGCCTGTTTAATGCTGGAAACGTTCCTTTTACATGAAAGTAAGCATATAATGTAGTTTTCATCACGGGAGGCCTGTTTAATGCTGCAAACGTTCCTTTTACATGAAAGTGACAGCAGAATGAAGTTTTCATCACGGGAGGCCTGTTTGATGGTGTAAACGTAGCTTTTACTTGAAAGTAAGCATATAATGTGGATTTCGTCACGCGAGGCCTGTTTGATGGTGTAAACGTAGCTTTCACATGAAAGTAAGCACAGAATGTAGTTTTCAACACAAGAGAACTGTTTAATGCTGGAAACATAGCTTTTACATGAAATTAAGCAGATAATGTGGATTTCTCCACTGGAGGTCAGTTTACAGACCAAAACCTGGCTTTTACATGAAAGTGACAACAGAATGTAGTTTTCATCACGGGAGGCCTGTTTAATGCTGGAAACGTTCCTTTTACATGAAAGTAATCATATAATGTAGTTTTCATCACGGGAGGCCTGTTTAATGCTGGAAACGTTCCTTTTACATGAAAGTGACAGCAGAATGAAGTTTTTATCACGGGACGCCTGTTTGATGGTGTAAATGTAGCTTTCACATGAAAGTAAGCACAGAATGTAGTTTTCAACACAAGAGAACTGTTTAATGCTGTAAACATAGCTTTTACATGAAATTAAGCACAGAATGTAGTTTTCAACAGTAGAGCACTGTTTAATGCTGGAAACATAGCTTTTACATGAAACTAAGCAGATAATGTGGATTTCTCCACTGGAGGTCAGTTTACAGACCAAAACCTGGCTTTTACATGAAAGTGACAACAGAATGTAGTTTTCATCACGGGAGGCCTGTTTAATGCTGGAAACGTTCCTTTTACATGAAAGTAAGCATATAATGTAATTGTCATCACGGGAGGCCTGTTTAATGCTGCAAACGTTCCTTTTACATGAAAGTGACAGCAGAATGAAGTTTTCATCACGGGAGGCCTGTTTGATGGTGTAAACGTAGCTTTTACTTGAAAGTAAGCATATAATGTGGATTTCGTCACGGGAGGCCTGTTTGATGGTGTAAACGTAGCTTTTACACAAAAGTGAACACAGAATGTAGTTTACAACACTAGAGGCCTGTTTAATGTTGGAAACATAGCTTTTACATAAAATTGACAACAGAATGTAGTTTTCATCACGGGAGGCCTGTTTAATGCTGGAAACGTTCCTTTTACATGAAAGTGACAGAAGAATGTAGTTTTCATCATGGGAGGCCTGTTTGATAGTGTAAACGTAGCTTTTACTTGAAAGTAAGCATATAATGTGGATTTCGTCACGGGAGGCCTATTTGATGGTGTAAACGTAGCTTTTCCATGAAAGTGACAGCAGAATGTAGTTTTCAACACTAGAGCACTCTTTAATGCTGGAAACAAGGCTTTTACATGAAACTAAGCATATAATGTGAATTTCATCACAGGAGGCCAGTTTGATGGTGTAAACGTAGCTTTTACATGAAAGTAAGCACAGAATGTTATTTTCAACACTAGAGCACTGTGTAATGCTGTAAAAATAGCTTTTACATGAAACTAAGTAGGTCATGTGGTTTTCATCACAGGAGGTCAGTTTACTGCCTAAAACCTGGCTTTTACATGACAGTGACAACAGAATGTAGTTTTCATCACGGGAGGCCTGTTTAATGCTGGAAACGTTCCTTTTACATGAAAGTGACAGCAGAATGTAGTTTTCATCATGGGAGGCCTGTTTGATAGTGTAAACGTAGCTTTTACATGAAAGTAAGCACAGAATGTAGTTTTCAACACTAGAGCACTGTTTAATGCTGGAAACATAGCTTTTACATGAAACTAAGCAGATAATGTGGATTTCTCCACTGGAGGTCAGTCTACAGACCAAAACCTGGCTTTTACATGAAATTGACAACAGAATGTAGTTTTCATCACTAGAGGCCTGTTTAATGTTGGAAACATAGCTTTTACATGAAAGTGACAACAGAATGTAGTTTTCATCACAGGAGGCCTGTTTAATGCTGGAAACGTTCCTTTTACATGAAAGTAATCATATAATGTAGTTTTCATCACAGGAGGCCTGTTTAATGCTGGAAACGTTCCTTTTACATGAACGTGACAGCAGAATGTAGTTTTCATCATGGGAGGCCTGTTTGAGAGAGTCAACGTAGCTTTTACATGAAAGTAAGCACAGAATGTAGTTTTCAACACTAGAGCACTGTTTAATGCTGGAAACATAGCTTTTACATGAAACTAAGCAGATAATGTGGATTTCTCCACGGGAGGTCAGTTTACAGACCAAAACCTGGCTTTTACATGAAAGTGACAACAGAATGTAGTTTTCATCACGGGAGGCCTGTTTAATGCTGGAAACGTTCCTTTTACATGAAAGTAAGCATATAATGTAGTTTTCATCACGGGAGGCCTGTTTGATAGTGTAAACGTAGCTTTTACATGAAAGTAAGCACAGAATGTAGTTTTCAACACTAGAGCACTGTTTAATGCTGGAAACATAGCTTTTACATGAAACTAAGCAGATAATGTGGATTTCTCCACGGGAGGTCAGTTTACAGACCAAAACCTGGCTTTTACATGAAAGTGACAACAGAATGTAGTTTTCATCACGGGAGGCCTGTTTAATGCTGGAAACGTTCCTTTTACATGAAAGTGACAGCAGAATGAAGTTTTCATCACGGGAGGCCTGTTTAATGCTGGAAACGTTCCTTTTACATGAAAGTGACAGAAGAATGTAGTTTTCATCATGGGAGGCCTGTTTGATAGTGTAAACGTAGCTTTTACTTGAAACTAAGCATATAATGTGGATTTCGTCACGGGAGGTCAGTTTACAGACCAAAACCTGGCTTTTACATGAAAGTGACAACAGAATGTAGTTTTCATCACGGGAGGCCTGTTTAATGCTGGAAACGTTCCTTTTACATGAAAGTAATCATATAATGTAGTTTTCATCACGGAAGGCCTGTTTAATGCTGGTAACGTTCCTTTTACATGAAAGTGACAGCAGAATGAAGTTTTTATCACGGGACGCCTGTTTGATGGTGTAAACGTAGCTTTTACTTGAAAGTAAGCACAGAATGTAGTTTTCAACACAAGAGAACTGTTTGATGGTGTAAACGTAGCTTTCACATGAAAGTAAGCACAGAATGTAGTTTTCAACACTAGAGCACTGTTTAATGCTGGAAACATAGCTTTTACATGAAAGTGACAACAGAATGTAGTTTTCATCACGGGAGGCCTGTTTAATGCTGGAAACGTTCCTTTTACATGAAAGTGACAGAAGAATGTAGTTTTCATCATTGGAGGCCTGTTTGATAGTGTAAACGTAGCTTTTATTTGAAAGTAAGCATATAATGTGGATTTCGTCACGGGAGGCCTGTTTGATGGTGTAAACGTAGCTTTTCGATGAAAGTGACAGCAGAATGTAGTTTTCAACACTAGAGCACTCTTTAATACTGGAAACAAGGCTTTTACATGAAACTAAGCATATAATGTGAATTTCATCACAGGAGGCCAGTTTGATGGTGTAAACGTAGCTTTTACATGAAAGTAAGCACAGAATGTAGTTTTCAACACTAGAGCACTGTTTAATGCTGGAAACATAGCTTTTACATGAAACTAAGCAGATATAGTGGATTTCTCCACTGGAGGTCAGTTTACAGACCAAAACCTGGCTTTTACATGAAAGTGACAACAGAATGTAGTTTTCATCACGGGAGGCCTGTTTAATGCTGGAAACGTTCCTTTTACATGAAAGTAAGCATATAATGTAGTTTTCATCACGGGAGGACTGTTTAATGCTGCAAACGTTCCTTTTACATGAAAGTGACAGCAGAATGAAGTTTTCAACACTAGAGCACTGTTTAATGCTGGAAACATAGCTTTTACATGAAACTAAGCAGATAATGTGGATTTCTCCACGGGAGGTCAGTTTACAGACCAAAACCTGGCTTTTTACATGAAAGTGACAAGAGAATGTAGTTTTCATCACGGGAGGCCTGTTTAATGCTGGAAACATAGCTTTTACATGAAACTAAGCAGATAATGTGGATTTCTCCACTGGAGGTCAGTTTACAGACCAAAACCTGGCTTTTACATGAAAGTGACAACAGAATGTAGTTTTCATCACGGGAGGCCTGTTTAATACTGGAAACGTTCCTTTTACATGAAAGTAAGCATATAATGTAGTTTTCATCACGGGAGGCCTGTTTAATGCTGCAAACGTTCCTTTTACATGAAAGTGACAGCAGAATGAAGTTTTCATCACGGGAGGCCTGTTTGATGGTGTAAACGTAGCTTTTACTTGAAAGTAAGCATATAATGTGGATTTCGTCACGGGAGGCCTGTTTGATGGTGTAAACGTAGCTTTCACATGAAAGTAAGCACAGAATGTAGTTTTCAACACTAGAGCACTGTTTAATGCTGGAAACATAGCTTTTACATGAAAATAAGCAGATAATGTGAATTTCATCACAGGAGGCCAGTTTGATGGTGTAAACGTAGCTTTTACATGAAAGTAAGCACAGAATGTTATTTTCAACACTAGAGCACTGTTTAATGCTGGAAACATAGCTTTTACATGAAACTAAGCAGATATAGTGGATTTCTCCACTGGAGGTCAGTTTACAGACCACAACCTGGCTTTTACATGAAAGTGACAACAGAATGTAGTTTTCATCACGGGAGGCCTGTTTAATGCTGGAAACGTTCCTTTTACATGAAAGTGACAGCAGAATGTAGTTTTCATCATGGGAGGCCTGTTTGATAGTGTAAACGTAGCTTTTACATGAAAGTAAGCACAGAATGTAGTTTTCAACACTAGAGCACTGTTTAATGCTGGAAACATAGCTTTTACATGAAACTAAGCAGATAATGTGGATTTCTCCACTGGAGGTCAGTCTACAGACCAAAACCTGGCTTTTACATGAAATTGACAACAGAATGTAGTTTTCATCACTAGAGGCCTGTTTAATGTTGGAAACATAGCTTTTACATGAAAGTGACAACAGAATGTAGTTTTCATCACAGGAGGCCTGTTTAATGCTGGAAACGTTCCTTTTACATGAAAGTAAACATATAATGTAGTTTTCATCACGGGAGGCCTGTTTAATGCTGCAAACGTTCCTTTTACATGAAAGTGACAGCAGAATGAAGTTTTCATCACGGGAGGCCTGTTTGATGGTGTAAACGTAGCTTTTACTTGAAAGTAAGCATATAATGTGAATTTCGTCACGGGAGGCCTGTTTGATGGTGTAAACGTAGCTTTCACATGCAAGTAAGCACAGAATGTAGTTTTCAACACAAGAGCACTGTTTAATGCTGGAAACATAGCTTTTACATGAAACTAAGCAGATAATGTGGATTTCTCCACTGGAGGTCAGTTTACAGACCAAAACCTGGCTTTTACATGAAAGTGACAACAGAATGTAGTTTTCATCACGGGAGGCCTGTTTAATGCTGGAAACGTTCCTTTTACATGAAAGTAATCATATAATGTAGTTTTCATCACGGGAGGCCTGTTTAATGCTGGAAACGTTCCTTTTACATGAAAGTGACAGCAGAATGAAGTTTTTATCACGGGACGCCTGTTTGATGGTGTAAACGTAGCTTTCACATGAAAGTAAGCACAGAATGTAGTTTTCAACACAAGAGAACTGTTTAATGCTATAAACATAGCTTTTACATGAAAGTAAGCACAGAATGTAGTTTTCAACACTAGAGCACTGTTTAATGCTGGAAACATAGCTTTTACATGAAACTAAGCAGATAATGTGGATTTCTCCACGGGAGGTCAGTTTACAGACCAAAACCTGGCTTTTACATGAAAGTGACAACAGAATGTAGTTTTCATCACGGGAGGCCTGTTTAATGCTGGAAACGTTCCTTTTACATGAAAGTGACAGAAGAATGTAGTTTTCATCATGGGAGGCCTGTTTGATAGTGTAAACGTAGCTTTTACTTGAAAGTAAGCATATAATGTGGATTTCGTCACGGGAGGCCTGTTTGATGGTGTAAACGTAGCTTTCACATGAAAGTAAGCACAGAATGTAGTTTTCAACACAAGAGAACTCTTTAATGCTGGAAACGTAGCTTTCACATGAAAGTAAGCACAGAATGTAGTTTTCAACACTAGAGCACTGTTTAATGCTGGAAACATAGCTTTTACATGAAAGTGACAACAGAATGTAGTTTTCATCACGGGAGGCCTGTTTAATGCTGGAAACGTTCCTTTTACATGAAAGTGACAGAAGAATGTAGTTTTCATCATTGGAGGCCTGTTTGATAGTGTAAACGTAGCTTTTATTTGAAAGTAAGCATATAATGTGGATTTCGTTACGGGAGGCCTGTTTGATGGTGTAAACGTAGCTTTTCCATGAAAGTGACAGCAGAATGTAGTTTTCAACACTAGAGCACTCTTTAATGCTGGAAACAAGGCTTTTACATGAAACTAAGCATATAATGTGAATTTCATCACAAGAGGCCAGTTTGATGGTGTAAACGTAGCTTTTACATGAAAGTAAGCACAGAATGTTATTTTCAACACTAGAGCACTGTTTAATGCTGGAAAAATAGCTTTTACATGAAACTAAGTAGGTCATGTGAATTTCATCACGGGAGGCCTGTTTAATGCTGGAAACGTTCCTTTTACATGAAAGTGACAGCAGAATGTAGTTTTCATCATGGGAGGCCTGTTTGATAGTGTAAACGTAGCTTTTACATGAAAGTAAGCACAGAATGTAGTTTTCAACACTAGAGCACTGTTTAATGCTGGAAACATAGCTTTTACATGAAACTAAGCAGATATAGTGGATTTCTCCACTGGAGGTCAGTTTACAGACCACAACCTGGCTTTTACATGAAAGTGACAACAGAATGTAGTTTTCATCACGGGAGGCCTGTTTAATGCTGGAAACGTTCCTTTTACATGAAAGTAAGCATATAATGTAGTTTTCATCACGGGAGGCCTGTTTAATGCTGCAAACGTTCCTTTTACATGAAAGTGACAGCAGAATGAAGTTTTCATCACGGGAGGCCTGTTTGATGGTGTAAACGTAGCTTTTACTTGAAAGTAAGCATATAATGTGGATTTCGTCACGCGAGGCCTGTTTGATGGTGTAAACGTAGCTTTCACATGAAAGTAAGCACAGAATGTAGTTTTCAACACAAGAGAACTGTTTAATGCTGGAAACATAGCTTTTACATGAAATTAAGCAGATAATGTGGATTTCTCCACTGGAGGTCAGTTTACAGACCAAAACCTGGCTTTTACATGAAAGTGACAACAGAATGTAGTTTTCATCACGGGAGGCCTGTTTAATGCTGGAAACGTTCCTTTTACATGAAAGTAATCATATAATGTAGTTTTCATCACGGGAGGCCTGTTTAATGCTGGAAACGTTCCTTTTACATGAAAGTGACAGCAGAATGAAGTTTTTATCACGGGACGCCTGTTTGATGGTGTAAATGTAGCTTTCACATGAAAGTAAGCACAGAATGTAGTTTTCAACACAAGAGAACTGTTTAATGCTGTAAACATAGCTTTTACATGAAATTAAGCACAGAATGTAGTTTTCAACAGTAGAGCACTGTTTAATGCTGGAAACATAGCTTTTACATGAAACTAAGCAGATAATGTGGATTTCTCCACTGGAGGTCAGTTTACAGACCAAAACCTGGCTTTTACATGAAAGTGACAACAGAATGTAGTTTTCATCACGGGAGGCCTGTTTAATGCTGGAAACGTTCCTTTTACATGAAAGTAAGCATATAATGTAATTGTCATCACGGGAGGCCTGTTTAATGCTGCAAACGTTCCTTTTACATGAAAGTGACAGCAGAATGAAGTTTTCATCACGGGAGGCCTGTTTGATGGTGTAAACGTAGCTTTTACTTGAAAGTAAGCATATAATGTGGATTTCGTCACGGGAGGCCTGTTTGATGGTGTAAACGTAGCTTTTACACAAAAGTGAACACAGAATGTAGTTTACAACACTAGAGGCCTGTTTAATGTTGGAAACATAGCTTTTACATAAAATTGACAACAGAATGTAGTTTTCATCACGGGAGGCCTGTTTAATGCTGGAAACGTTCCTTTTACATGAAAGTGACAGAAGAATGTAGTTTTCATCATGGGAGGCCTGTTTGATAGTGTAAACGTAGCTTTTACTTGAAAGTAAGCATATAATGTGGATTTCGTCACGGGAGGCCTATTTGATGGTGTAAACGTAGCTTTTCCATGAAAGTGACAGCAGAATGTAGTTTTCAACACTAGAGCACTCTTTAATGCTGGAAACAAGGCTTTTACATGAAACTAAGCATATAATGTGAATTTCATCACAGGAGGCCAGTTTGATGGTGTAAACGTAGCTTTTACATGAAAGTAAGCACAGAATGTTATTTTCAACACTAGAGCACTGTGTAATGCTGTAAAAATAGCTTTTACATGAAACTAAGTAGGTCATGTGGTTTTCATCACAGGAGGTCAGTTTACTGCCTAAAACCTGGCTTTTACATGACAGTGACAACAGAATGTAGTTTTCATCACGGGAGGCCTGTTTAATGCTGGAAACGTTCCTTTTACATGAAAGTGACAGCAGAATGTAGTTTTCATCATGGGAGGCCTGTTTGATAGTGTAAACGTAGCTTTTACATGAAAGTAAGCACAGAATGTAGTTTTCAACACTAGAGCACTGTTTAATGCTGGAAACATAGCTTTTACATGAAACTAAGCAGATAATGTGGATTTCTCCACTGGAGGTCAGTCTACAGACCAAAACCTGGCTTTTACATGAAATTGACAACAGAATGTAGTTTTCATCACTAGAGGCCTGTTTAATGTTGGAAACATAGCTTTTACATGAAAGTGACAACAGAATGTAGTTTTCATCACAGGAGGCCTGTTTAATGCTGGAAACGTTCCTTTTACATGAAAGTAATCATATAATGTAGTTTTCATCACAGGAGGCCTGTTTAATGCTGGAAACGTTCCTTTTACATGAACGTGACAGCAGAATGTAGTTTTCATCATGGGAGGCCTGTTTGAGAGAGTCAACGTAGCTTTTACATGAAAGTAAGCACAGAATGTAGTTTTCAACACTAGAGCACTGTTTAATGCTGGAAACATAGCTTTTACATGAAACTAAGCAGATAATGTGGATTTCTCCACGGGAGGTCAGTTTACAGACCAAAACCTGGCTTTTACATGAAAGTGACAACAGAATGTAGTTTTCATCACGGGAGGCCTGTTTAATGCTGGAAACGTTCCTTTTACATGAAAGTAAGCATATAATGTAGTTTTCATCACGGGAGGCCTGTTTGATAGTGTAAACGTAGCTTTTACATGAAAGTAAGCACAGAATGTAGTTTTCAACACTAGAGCACTGTTTAATGCTGGAAACATAGCTTTTACATGAAACTAAGCAGATAATGTGGATTTCTCCACGGGAGGTCAGTTTACAGACCAAAACCTGGCTTTTACATGAAAGTGACAACAGAATGTAGTTTTCATCACGGGAGGCCTGTTTAATGCTGGAAACGTTCCTTTTACATGAAAGTGACAGCAGAATGAAGTTTTCATCACGGGAGGCCTGTTTAATGCTGGAAACGTTCCTTTTACATGAAAGTGACAGAAGAATGTAGTTTTCATCATGGGAGGCCTGTTTGATAGTGTAAACGTAGCTTTTACTTGAAACTAAGCATATAATGTGGATTTCGTCACGGGAGGTCAGTTTACAGACCAAAACCTGGCTTTTACATGAAAGTGACAACAGAATGTAGTTTTCATCACGGGAGGCCTGTTTAATGCTGGAAACGTTCCTTTTACATGAAAGTAATCATATAATGTAGTTTTCATCACGGAAGGCCTGTTTAATGCTGGTAACGTTCCTTTTACATGAAAGTGACAGCAGAATGAAGTTTTTATCACGGGACGCCTGTTTGATGGTGTAAACGTAGCTTTTACTTGAAAGTAAGCACAGAATGTAGTTTTCAACACAAGAGAACTGTTTGATGGTGTAAACGTAGCTTTCACATGAAAGTAAGCACAGAATGTAGTTTTCAACACTAGAGCACTGTTTAATGCTGGAAACATAGCTTTTACATGAAAGTGACAACAGAATGTAGTTTTCATCACGGGAGGCCTGTTTAATGCTGGAAACGTTCCTTTTACATGAAAGTGACAGAAGAATGTAGTTTTCATCATTGGAGGCCTGTTTGATAGTGTAAACGTAGCTTTTATTTGAAAGTAAGCATATAATGTGGATTTCGTCACGGGAGGCCTGTTTGATGGTGTAAACGTAGCTTTTCGATGAAAGTGACAGCAGAATGTAGTTTTCAACACTAGAGCACTCTTTAATACTGGAAACAAGGCTTTTACATGAAACTAAGCATATAATGTGAATTTCATCACAGGAGGCCAGTTTGATGGTGTAAACGTAGCTTTTACATGAAAGTAAGCACAGAATGTAGTTTTCAACACTAGAGCACTGTTTAATGCTGGAAACATAGCTTTTACATGAAACTAAGCAGATATAGTGGATTTCTCCACTGGAGGTCAGTTTACAGACCAAAACCTGGCTTTTACATGAAAGTGACAACAGAATGTAGTTTTCATCACGGGAGGCCTGTTTAATGCTGGAAACGTTCCTTTTACATGAAAGTAAGCATATAATGTAGTTTTCATCACGGGAGGACTGTTTAATGCTGCAAACGTTCCTTTTACATGAAAGTGACAGCAGAATGAAGTTTTCAACACTAGAGCACTGTTTAATGCTGGAAACATAGCTTTTACATGAAACTAAGCAGATAATGTGGATTTCTCCACGGGAGGTCAGTTTACAGACCAAAACCTGGCTTTTTACATGAAAGTGACAAGAGAATGTAGTTTTCATCACGGGAGGCCTGTTTAATGCTGGAAACATAGCTTTTACATGAAACTAAGCAGATAATGTGGATTTCTCCACTGGAGGTCAGTTTACAGACCAAAACCTGGCTTTTACATGAAAGTGACAACAGAATGTAGTTTTCATCACGGGAGGCCTGTTTAATACTGGAAACGTTCCTTTTACATGAAAGTAAGCATATAATGTAGTTTTCATCACGGGAGGCCTGTTTAATGCTGCAAACGTTCCTTTTACATGAAAGTGACAGCAGAATGAAGTTTTCATCACGGGAGGCCTGTTTGATGGTGTAAACGTAGCTTTTACTTGAAAGTAAGCATATAATGTGGATTTCGTCACGGGAGGCCTGTTTGATGGTGTAAACGTAGCTTTCACATGAAAGTAAGCACAGAATGTAGTTTTCAACACTAGAGCACTGTTTAATGCTGGAAACATAGCTTTTACATGAAAATAAGCAGATAATGTGAATTTCATCACAGGAGGCCAGTTTGATGGTGTAAACGTAGCTTTTACATGAAAGTAAGCACAGAATGTTATTTTCAACACTAGAGCACTGTTTAATGCTGTAAAAATAGCTTTTACATGAAACTAAGTAGGTCATGTGGTTTTCATCACAGGAGGTCAGTTTACTGCCTAAAACCTGGCTTTTACATGACAGTGACAACAGAATGTAGTTTTCATCACGGGAGGCCTGTTTAATGCTGGAAACGTTCCTTTTACATGAAAGTAAACATATAATGTAGTTTTCATCACGGGAGGCCTGTTTAATGCTGCAAACGTTCCTTTTACATGAAAGTGACAGCAGAATGAAGTTTTCATCACGGGAGGCCTGTTTGATGGTGTAAACGTAGCTTTTACTTGAAAGTAAGCATATAATGTGAATTTCGTCACGGGAGGCCTGTTTGATGGTGTAAACGTAGCTTTCACATGCAAGTAAGCACAGAATGTAGTTTTCAACACAAGAGCACTGTTTAATGCTGGAAACATAGCTTTTACATGAAACTAAGCAGATAATGTGGATTTCTCCACTGGAGGTCAGTTTACAGACCAAAACCTGGCTTTTACATGAAAGTGACAACAGAATGTAGTTTTCATCACGGGAGGCCTGTTTAATGCTGGAAACGTTCCTTTTACATGAAAGTAATCATATAATGTAGTTTTCATCACGGGAGGCCTGTTTAATGCTGGAAACGTTCCTTTTACATGAAAGTGACAGCAGAATGAAGTTTTTATCACGGGACGCCTGTTTGATGGTGTAAACGTAGCTTTCACATGAAAGTAAGCACAGAATGTAGTTTTCAACACAAGAGAACTGTTTAATGCTATAAACATAGCTTTTACATGAAAGTAAGCACAGAATGTAGTTTTCAACACTAGAGCACTGTTTAATGCTGGAAACATAGCTTTTACATGAAACTAAGCAGATAATGTGGATTTCTCCACGGGAGGTCAGTTTACAGACCAAAACCTGGCTTTTACATGAAAGTGACAACAGAATGTAGTTTTCATCACGGGAGGCCTGTTTAATGCTGGAAACGTTCCTTTTACATGAAAGTGACAGAAGAATGTAGTTTTCATCATGGGTGGCCTGTTTGATAGTGTAAACGTAGCTTTTACTTGAAAGTAAGCATATAATGTGGATTTCGTCACGGGAGGCCTGTTTGATGGTGTAAACGTAGCTTTCACATGAAAGTAAGCACAGAATGTAGTTTTCAACACAAGAGAACTCTTTAATGCTGGAAAAGTAGCTTTCACATGAAAGTAAGCACAGAATGTAGTTTTCAACACTAGAGCACTGTTTAATGCTGGAAACATAGCTTTTACATGAAACTAAGCAGATAATGTGGATTTCTCCACAGGAGGTCAGTTTACAGACCAAAACCTGGCTTTTACATGAAAGTGACAACAGAATGTAGTTTTCATCACGGGAGGCCTGTTTAATGCTGGAAACGTTCCTTTTACATGAAAGTCAGCATATAATGTAGTTTTCATCACGGGAGGCCTGTGTAATGCTGGTAACGTTCCTTTTACATGAAAGTGACAGCAGAATGAAGTTTTTATCACGGGACGCCTGTTTGATGGTGTAAACGTAGCTTTTACTTGAAAGTAAGCACAGAATGTAGTTTTCAACACAAGAGAACTGTTTGATGGTGTAAACGTAGCTTTCACATGAAAGTAAGCACAGAATGTAGTTTTCAACACTAGAGCACTGTTTAATGCTGGAAACATAGCTTTTACATGAAAGTGACAACAGAATGTAGTTTTCATCACGGGAGGCCTGTTTAATGCTGGAAACGTTCCTTTTACATGAAAGTGACAGAAGAATGTAGTTTTCATCATTGGAGGCCTGTTTGATAGTGTAAACGTAGCTTTTATTTGAAAGTAAGCATATAATGTGGATTTCGTTACGGGAGGCCTGTTTGATGGTGTAAACGTAGCTTTTCCATGAAAGTGACAGCAGAATGTAGTTTTCAACACTAGAGCACTCTTTAATGCTGGAAACAAGGCTTTTACATGAAACTAAGCATATAATGTGAATTTCATCACAGGAGGCCAGTTTGATGGTGTAAACGTAGCTTTTACATGAAAGTAAGCACAGAATGTTATTTTCAACACTAGAGCACTGTTTAATGCTGGAAAAATAGCTTTTACATGAAACTAAGTAGGTCATGTGAATTTCATCACAGGAGGTCAGTTTACTGCCTAAAACCTGGCTTTTACATGAAAGTGACAACAGAATGTAGTTTTCATCACGGGAGGCCTGTTTAATGCTGGAAACGTTCCTTTTACATGAAAGTGACAGCAGAATGTAGTTTTCATCATGGGAGGCCTGTTTGATAGTGTAAACGTAGCTTTTACATGAAAGTAAGCACAGAATGTAGTTTTCAACACTAGAGCACTGTTTAATGCTGGAAACATAGCTTTTACATGAAACTAAGCAGATATAGTGGATTTCTCCACTGGAGGTCAGTTTACAGACCACAACCTGGCTTTTACATGAAAGTGACAACAGAATGTAGTTTTCATCACGGGAGGCCTGTTTAATGCTGGAAACGTTCCTTTTACATGAAAGTGACAGCAGAATGTAGTTTTCATCATGGGAGGCCTGTTTGATAGTGTAAACGTAGCTTTTACATGAAAGTAAGCACAGAATGTAGTTTTCAACACTAGAGCACTGTTTAATGCTGGAAACATAGCTTTTACATGAAACTAAGCAGATAATGTGGATTTCTCCACTGGAGGTCAGTCTACAGACCAAAACCTGGCTTTTACATGAAATTGACAACAGAATGTAGTTTTCATCACTAGAGGCCTGTTTAATGTTGGAAACATAGCTTTTACATGAAAGTGACAACAGAATGTAGTTTTCATCACGGGAGGCCTGTTTGATAGTGTAAACGTAGCTTTTACATGAAAGTAAGCACAGAATGTAGTTTTCAACACTAGAGCACTGTTTAATGCTGGAAACATAGCTTTTACATGAAACTAAGTAGGTCATGTGGATTTCATCACAGGAGGTCAATTTACTGCCCAAAACCTGGCTTTTACATGAAAGTGACAACAGAATGTAGTTTTCATCACAGGAGGCCTGTTTAATGCTGGAAACGTTCCTTTTACATGAAAGTAAACATATAATGTAGTTTTCATCACGGGAGGCCTGTTTAATGCTGCAAACGTTCCTTTTACATGAAAGTGACAGCAGAATGAAGTTTTCATCACGGGAGGCCTGTTTGATGGTGTAAACGTAGCTTTTACTTGAAAGTAAGCATATAATGTGAATTTCGTCACGGGAGGCCTGTTTGATGGTGTAAACGTAGCTTTCACATGCAAGTAAGCACAGAATGTAGTTTTCAACACAAGAGCACTGTTTAATGCTGGAAACATAGCTTTTACATGAAACTAAGCAGATAATGCGGATTTCTCCACTGGAGGTCAGTTTACAGACCAAAACCTGGCTTTTACATGAAAGTGACAACAGAATGTAGTTTTCATCACGGGAGGCCTGTTTAATGCTGGAAACGTTCCTTTTACATGAAAGTAATCATATAATGTAGTTTTCATCACGGGAGGCCTGTTTAATGCTGGAAACGTTCCTTTTACATGAAAGTGACAGCAGAATGAAGTTTTTATCACGGGACGCCTGTTTGATGGTGTAAACGTAGCTTTCACATGAAAGTAAGCACAGAATGTAGTTTTCAACACAAGAGAACTGTTTAATGCTATAAACATAGCTTTTACATGAAAGTAAGCACAGAATGTAGTTTTCAACACTAGAGCACTGTTTAATGCTGGAAACATAGCTTTTACATGAAACTAAGCAGATAATGTGGATTTCTCCACGGGAGGTCAGTTTACAGACCAAAACCTGGCTTTTACATGAAAGTGACAACAGAATGTAGTTTTCATCACGGGAGGCCTGTTTAATGCTGGAAACGTTCCTTTTACATGAAAGTGACAGAAGAATGTAGTTTTCATCATGGGAGGCCTGTTTGATAGTGTAAACGTAGCTTTTACTTGAAAGTAAGCATATAATGTGGATTTCGTCACGGGAGGCCTGTTTGATGGTGTAAACTTAGCTTTCACATGAAAGTAAGCACAGAATGTAGTTTTCAACACAAGAGAACTCTTTAATGCTGGAAACGTAGCTTTTACATGAAACTAAGCAGATAATGTGGATTTCTCCACTGGAGGTCAGTTTACAGACCAAAACCTGGCTTTTACATGAAAGTGACAACAGAATGTAGTTTTCATCACGGGAGGCCTGTTTAATGCTGGAAACGTTCCTTTTACATGAAAGTAATCATATAATGTAGTTTTCATCACGGGAGGCCTGTTTAATGCTGGAAACGTTCCTTTTACATGAAAGTGACAGCAGAATGAAGTTTTTATCACGGGACGCCTGTTTGATGGTGTAAACGTAGCTTTCACATGAAAGTAAGCACAGAATGTAGTTTTCAACACAAGAGAACTGTTTAATGCTGTAAACATAGCTTTTACATGAAATTAAGCACAGAATGTAGTTTTCAACAGTAGAGCACTGTTTAATGCTGGAAACATAGCTTTTACATGAAACTAAGCAGATAATGTGGATTTCTCCACGGGAGGTCAGTTTACAGACCAAAACCTGGCTTTTACATGAAAATGACAACAGAATGTAGTTTTCATCACGGGAGGCCTGTTTAATGCTGGAAACGTTCCTTTTACATGAAAGTGACAGCAGAATGTAGTTTTCATCATGGGAGGCCTGTTTGATAGTGTAAACGTAGCTTTTACATTAAAGTAAGCACAGAATGTAGTTTTCAACACTAGAGCACTGTTTAATGCTGGAAACATAGCTTTTACATGAAAATAAGCAGATAATGTGGATTTCTCCACTGGAGGTCAGTCTACAGACCAAAACCTGGCTTTTACATGAAAGTGACAACAGAATGTAGTTTTCATCACGGGAGGCCTGTTTAATGCTGCAAACGTTCCTTTTACATGAAAGTGACAGCAGAATGAAGTTTTTATCACGGGAGGCCTGTTTGATGGTGTAAACGTAGCTTTTACACAAAAGTGAACACAGAATGTAGTTTACAACACTAGAGGCCTGTTTAATGTTGGAAACATAGCTTTTACATGAAAGCGACAACAGAATGAAGTTTTCATCATGGGACGCCTGTTTGATGGTGTAAACGTAGCTTTTACTTGAAAGTAAGCATATAATGTGGATTTCGTCACGCGAGGCCTGTTTGATGGTGTAAACGTAGCTTTCACATGAAAGTAAGCACAGAATGTAGTTTTCAACAGTAGAGCACTGTTTAATGCTGGAAACACACCTTTTAAATGAAACTAAGCAGATAATGTGGATTTCTCCACGTGAGGCCTGTGTAATGCTGCAAACGTTCCTTTTACATGAAAGTGACAGCAGAATGAAGTTTTCATCACGGGAGGCCTGTTTGATGGTGTAAACGTAGCTTTTACTTGAAAGTAAGCATATAATGTGGATTTCGTCACGGGAGGCCTGTTTGATGGTGTAAACGTAGCTTTCACATGCAAGTAAGCACAGAATGTAGTTTTCAACACAAGAGCACTGTTTAATGCTGGAAACAAGGCTTTTACATGAAACTAAGCATATAATGTGAATTTCATCACAGGAGGCCAGTTTGATGGTGTAAACGTAGCTTTTACATGAAAGTAAGCACAGAATGTTATTTTCAACACTAGAGCACTGTTTAATGCTGGAAAAATACCTTTTACATGAAACTAAGTAGATCATGTGGATTTCATCACAGGAGGTCAGTTTACTACCTAAAACCTGGCTTTTACATGAAAGTGACAACAGAATGTAGTTTTCATCACGGGAGGCCTGTTTAATGCTGGAAACGTTCCTTTTACATGAAAGTGAAAGCAGAATGTAGTTTTCATCATGGGAGGCCTGTTTGATAGTGTAAACGTAGCTTTTACATGAAAGTAAGCACAGAATGCAGTTTTCAACACTAGAGCACTGTTTAATGCTGGAAACATAGCTTTTACATAAAACTAAGCAGATATAGTGGATTTCTCCACTGGAGGTCAGTTTACAGACCAAAACCTGGCTTTTACATGAAAGTGAAAACAGAATGTAGTTTTCATCACGGGAGGCCTGTTTAATGCTGGAAACGTTCCTTTTACATGAAAGTGACAGCAGAATGAAGTTTTTATCACGGGACGCCTGTTTGACGGTGTAAACGTAGCTTTTACTTGAAAGTAAGCATATAATGTGGATTTCGTCACGCGAGGCCTGTTTGATGGTGTAAACGTAGCTTTCACATGAAAGTAAGCACAGAATGTAGTTTTCAACAGTAGAGCACTGTTTAATGCTGGAAACATAGCTTTTACATGAAACTAAGCAGATAATGTGGATTTCTCCACGGGAGGTCAGTTTACAGACCAAAACCTGGCTTTTACATGAAAGTGACAACAGAATGTAGTTTTCATCACGGGAGGCCTGTTTAATGCTGGAAACGTTCCTTTTACATGAAAGTGACAGCAGAATGTAGTTTTCATCATGGGAGGCCTGTTTGATAGTGTAAACGTAGTTTTTACATGAAAGTAAGCACAGAATGTAGTTTTCAACACTAGAGCACTGTTTAATGCTGGAAACATAGATTTTACGTGAAAATAAGCAGATAATGTGGATTTCTCCACTGGAGGTCAGTCTACAGACCAAAACCTGGCTTTTACATGAAAGTGACAACAGAATGTAGTTTTCATCACGGGAGGCCTGTTTAATGCTGCAAACGTTCCTTTTACATGAAAGTGACAGCAGAATGAAGTTTTTATCACGGGAGGCCTGTTTGATGGTGTAAACGTAGCTTTTACACAAAAGTGAACACAGAATGTAGTTTACAACACTAGAGGCCTGTTTAATGTTGGAAACATAGCTTTTACATGAAAGCGACAACAGAATGAAGTTTTCATCACGGGACGCCTGTTTGATGGTGTAAACGTAGCTTTTACTTGAAAGTAAGCATATAATGTGGATTTCGTCACGCGAGGCCTATTTGATGGTGTAAACGTAGCTTTCACATGAAAGTAAGCACAGAATGTAGTTTTCAACACAAGAGAACTGTTTAATGCTGTAAACATAGCTTTTACATGAAATTAAGCACAGAATGTAGTTTTCAACAGTAGAGCACTGTTTAATGCTGGAAACATACCTTTTAAATGAAACTAAGCAGATAATGTGGATTTCTCCACGTGAGGCCTGTGTAATGCTGCAAACGTTCCTTTTACATGAAAGTGACAGCAGAATGAAGTTTTCATCACGGGAGGCCTGTTTGATGGTGTAAACGTAGCTTTTACTTGAAAGTAAGCATATAATGTGGATTTCGTCACGGGAGGCCTGTTTGATGGTGTAAACGTAGCTTTCACATGCAAGTAAGCACAGAATGTAGTTTTCAACACAAGAGCACTGTTTAATGCTGGAAACAAGGCTTTTACATGAAACTAAGCAGATAATGTGGATTTCTCCACTGGAGGTCAGTTTACAGACCAAAACCTGGCTTTTACATGAAAGTGACAACAGAATGTAGTTTTCATCACAGGAGGCCTGTTTAATGCTGGAAACGTTCCTTTTACATGAAAGTAATCATATAATGTAGTTTTCATCACGGGAGGCCTGTTTAATGCTGGAAACGTTCCTTTTACATGAAAGTGACAGCAGAATGAAGTTTTTATCACGGGAAGCCTGTTTGATGGTGTAAATGTAGCTTTCACATGAAAGTCAGCACAGAATGTAGTTTTCAACACAAGAGAACTGTTTAATGCTGTAAACATAGCTTTTACATGAAATTAAGCAGATAATGTGGATTTCTCCACGGGAGGTCAGTTTACAGACCAAAACCTGGCTTTTACATGAAAATGACAACAGAATGTAGTTTTCATCACGGGAGGCCTGTTTAATGCTGGAAACGTTCCTTTTACATGAACGTGACAGCAGAATGTAGTTTTCATCATGGGAGGCCTGTTTGAGAGTGTCAACGTAGCTTTTACATGAAAGTAAGCACAGAATGTAGTTTTCAACACTAGAGCACTGTTTAATGCTGGAAACATAGCTTTTACATGAAACTAAGCAGATAATGTGGATTTCTCCACGGGAGGTCAGTTTACAGACCAAAACCTGGCTTTTACATGAAAGTGACAACAGAATGTAGTTTTCATCACGGGAGGCCTGTTTAATGCTGGAAACGTTCCTTTTACATGAAAGTAAGCATATAATGTAGTTTTCATCACGGGAGGCCTGTTTGATAGTGTAAACGTAGCTTTTACATGAAAGTAAGCACAGAATGTAGTTTTCAACACTAGAGCACTGTTTAATGTCGGAAACATAGCTTTTACATGAAACTTAGCAGATAATGTGGATTTCTCCACGGGAGGTCAGTTTACAGACCAAAACCTGGCTTTTACATGAAAGTGACAACAGAATGTAGTTTTCATCACGGGAGGCCTGTTTAATGCTGGAAACGTTCCTTTTACATGAAAGTGACAGCAGAATGAAGTTTTCATCACGGGAGGCCTGTTTAATGCTGGAAACGTTCCTTTTACATGAAAGTGACAGAAGAATGTAGTTTTCATCATGGGAGGCCTGTTTGATAGTGTGAACGTAGCTTTTACTTGAAACTAAGCATATAATGTGGATTTCGTCACGGGAGGTCAGTTTACAGACCAAAACCTGGCTTTTACATGAAAGTGACAACAGAATGTAGTTTTCATCACGGGAGGCCTGTTTAATGCTGGAAACGTTCCTTTTACATGAAAGTGACAGCAGAATGAAGTTTTCATCACGGGAGGCCTGTTTAATGCTGGAAACGTTCCTTTTACATGAAAGTGACAGAAGAATGTGGATTTCGTCACGGGAGGCCTGTTTGATGGTGTAAACGTAGCTTTCACATGAAAGTAAGCACAGAATGTAGTTTTCAACACTAGAGCACTGTTTAATGCTGGAAACATAGCTTTTACATGAAACTAAGCAGATAATGTGGATTTCTCCACAGGAGGTCAGTTTACAGACCAAAACCTGGCTTTTACATGAAAGTGACAACAGAATGTAGTTTTCATCACGGGAGGCCTGTTTAATGCTGGAAACGTTCCTTTTACATGAAAGTCAGCATATAATGTAGTTTTCATCACGGGAGGCCTGTTTAATGCTGGTAACGTTCCTTTTACATGAAAGTGTCAGCAGAATGAAGTTTTTATCACGGGACGCCTGTTTGATGGTGTAAACGTAGCTTTTACTTGAAAGTAAGCACAGAATGTAGTTTTCAACACAAGAGAACTGTTTGATGGTGTAAACGTAGCTTTCACATGAAAGTAAGCACAGAATGTAGTTTTCAACACTAGAGCACTGTTTAATGCTGGAAACATAGCTTTTACATGAAAGTGACAACAGAATGTAGTTTTCATCACGGGAGGCCTGTTTAATGCTGGAAACGTTCCTTTTACATGAAAGTGACAGAAGAATGTAGTTTTCATCATTGGAGGCCTGTTTGATAGTGTAAACGTAGCTTTTATTTGAAAGTAAGCATATAATGTGGATTTCGTCACGGGAGGCCTGTTTGATGGTGTAAACGTAGCTTTTCCATGAAAGTGACAGCAGAATGTAGTTTTCAACACTAGAGCACTCTTTAATACTGGAAACAAGGCTTTTACATGAAACTAAGCATATAATGTGAATTTCATCACAGGAGGCCAGTTTGATGGTGTAAACGTAGCTTTTACATGAAAGTAAGCACAGAATGTTATTTTCAACACTAGAGCACTGTTTAATGCTGGAAAAATAGCTTTTACATGAAACTAAGTAGGTCATGTGAATTTCATCACAGGAGGTCAGTTTACTGCCTAAAACCTGGCTTTTACATGAAAGTGACAACAGAATGTAGTTTTCATCACGGGAGGCCTGTTTAATGCTGGAAACGTTCCTTTTACATCAAAGTGACAGCAGAATGTAGTTTTCATCATGGGAGGCCTGTTTGATAGTGTAAACGTAGCTTTTACATGAAAGTAAGCACAGAATGTAGTTTTCAACACTAGAGCACTGTTTAATGCTGGAAACATAGCTTTTACATGAAACTAAGCAGATAATGTGGATTTCTCCACTGGAGGTCAGTTTACAGACCAAAACCTGGCTTTTACATGAAAGTGACAACAGAATGTCGTTTTCATCACGGGAGGCCTGTTTAATGCTGGAAACGTTCCTTTTACATGAAAGTAAGCATATAATGTAGTTTTCATCACGGGAGGCCTGTTTAATGCTGCAAACGTTCCTTTTACATGAAAGTGACAGCAGAATGAAGTTTTTATCACGGGAGGCCTGTTTGATGGTGTAAACGTAGCTTTTACCTGAAAGTAAGCACAGAATGTAGTTTTCAACACAAGAGAACTGTTTGATGGTGTAAACGTAGCTTTCACATGAAAGTAAGCACAGAATGTAGTTTTCAACACTAGAGCACTGTTTAATGCTGGAAACATAGCTTTTACATGAAAGTGACAACAGAATGTAGTTTTCAACACTAGAGCACTGTTTAATGCTGGAAACGGTCCTTTTACATGAAAGTGACAGAAGAATGTAGTTTTCATCATTGGAGGCCTGTTTGATAGTGTAAACGTAGCTTTTATTTGAAAGTAAGCATATAATGTGGATTTCGTCACGGGAGGCCTGTTTGATGGTGTAAACGTAGCTTTTCCATGAAAGTGACAGCAGAATGTAGTTTTCAACACTAGAGCACTCTTTAATGCTGGAAAAATAGCTTTTACATGAAACTAAGTAGGTCATGTGAATTTCATCACAGGAGGTCAGTTTACTGCCTAAAACCTGGCTTTTACATGAAAGTGACAACAGAATGTAGTTTTCATCACGGGAGGCCTGTTTAATGCTGGAAACGTTCCTTTTACATGAAAGTGACAGCAGAATGTAGTTTTCATCATGGGAGGCCTGTTTGATAGTGTAAACGTAGCTTTTACATGAAAGTAAGCACAGAATGTAGTTTTCAACACTAGAGCACTGTTTAATGCTGGAAAAATAGCTTTTACATGAAACTAAGCAGATATAGTGGATTTCTCCACTGGAGGTCAGTTTACAGACCAAAACCTGGCTTTTACATGAAAGTGACAACAGAATGTAGTTTTCATCACGGGAGGCCTGTTTAATGCTGGAAACGTTCCTTTTACATGAAAGTAAGCATATAATGTAGTTTTCATCACGGGAGGCCTGTTTAATGCTGCAAACGTTCCTTTTACATGAAAGTGACAGCAGAATGAAGTTTTCATCACGGGAGGCCTGTTTGATGGTGTAAACGTAGCTTTTACTTGAAAGTAAGCATATAATGTGGATTTCGTCACGGGAGGCCTGTTTAATGTTGGAAACATAGCTTTTACATGAAAGTGACAACAGAATGTAGTTTTCATCACGGGAGGCCTGTTTAAATGCTGGAAACGTTCCTTTTACATGAAAGTGACAGCAGAATGTAGTTTTCATCATGGGAGGCCTGTTTGATAGTGTAAACGTAGCTTTTACATGAAAGTAAGCACAGAATGTAGTTTTCAACACTAGAGCACTGTTTAATGCTGGAAACATAGCTTTTACATGAAACTAAGCAGATACAGTGGATTTCTCCACTGGAGGTCAGTTTACAGACCAAAACCTGGCTTTTACATGAAAGTGAAAACAGAATGTAGTTTTCATCACGGGAGGCCTGTTTAATGCTGGAAACGTTCCTTTTACATGAAAGTAATCATATAATGTAGTTTTCATCACGGGAGGCCTGTTTAATGCTGGAAACGTTCCTTTTACATGAAAGTGACAGCAGAATGAAGTTTTTATCACGGGACGCCTGTTTGACGGTGTAAACGTAGCTTTTACTTGAAAGTAAGCATATAATGTGGATTTCGTCACGCGAGGCCTGTTTGATGGTGTAAACGTAGCTTTTACATGAAATTAAAGCACAGAATGTAGTTTTCAACAGTAGAGCACTGTTTAATGCTGGAAACATAGCTTTTACATGAAACTAAGCAGATAATGTGGATTTCTCCACGGGAGGTCAGTTTTAAAGACCAAAACGTGGCTTTTACATGAAAGTGACAACAGAATGTAGTTTTCATCACGGGAGGCCTGTTTAATGCTGGAAACGTTCCTTTTACATGAAAGTGACAGCAGAATGTAGTTTTCATCATGGGAGGCCTGTTTGATAGTGTAAACGTAGCTTTTACTTGAAACTAAGCATATAATGTGGATTTCGTCACGGGAGGCCTGTTTGATGGTGTAAACGTAGCTTTCACATGAAAGTAAGCACAGAATGTAGTTTTCAACACTAGAGCACTGTTTAATGCTGGAAACATAGCTTTTACATGAAACTAAGCAGATAATGTGGATTTCTCCACAGGAGGTCAGTTTACAGACCAAAACCTGGCTTTTACATGAAAGTGACAGCAGAATGAAGTTTTCATTACGGGAGGCCTGTTTGATAGTGTAAACGTAGCTTTCACATGAAAGTAAGCACAGAATGTAGTTTTCAACACAAGAGCACTGTTTAATGCTGGAAACATAGATTTTACATTAAAATAAGCAGATAATGTGGATTTCTCCACTGGAGGTCAGTCTACAGACCAAAACCTGGCTATTACATGAAAGTGACAACAGAATGTAGTTTTCATCACGGGAGGCCTGTTTAATGCTGGAAACGTTCCTTTTACATGAAAGTAAGCATATAATGTAGTTTTCATCACGGGAGGCCTGTTTAATGCTGCAAACGTTCCTTTTACATGAAAGTGACAGCAGAATGAAGTTTTCATCACGGGAGGCCTGTTTGATGGTGTAAACGTAGCTTTTCCATGAAAGTGACAGCAGAATGTAGTTTTCATCACGGGAGGCCTGTTTGATGGTGTAAACGTAGCTTTTACTTGAAAGTAAGCATATAATGTGGATTTCGTCACGGGAGGCCTGTTTAATGTTGGAAACATAGCTTTTACATGAAAGTGACAACAGAATGTAGTTTTCATCACGGGAGGCCTGTTTAAATGCTGGAAACGTTCCTTTTACATGAAAGTGACAGAAGAATGTAGTTTTCATCATGGGAGGCCTGTTTGATAGTGTAAACGTAGCTTTTACATGAAAGTAAGCACAGAATGTAGTTTTCAACACTAGAGCACTGTTTAATGCTGGAAACATAGCTTTTACATGAAACTAAGCAGATATAGTGGATTTCTCCACTGGAGGTCAGTTTACAGACCAAAACCTGGCTTTTACATGAAAGTGACAACAGAATGTAGTTTTAATCACGGGAGGCCTGTTTAATGCTGGAAACGTTCCTTTTACATGAAAGTAAGCATATAATGTAGTTTTCATCACGGGAGGCCTGTTTAATGCTGCAAATGTTCCTTTTACATGAAAGTGACAGCAGAATGAAGTTTTCATCACGGGAGGCCTGTTTGATGGTGTAAACGTAGCTTTTACTTGAAAGTAAGCATATAATGTGGATTTCGTCACGCGAGGCCTGTTTGATGGTTTAAACGTAGCTTTCACATGAAAGTAAGCACAGAATGTAGTTTTCAACACAAGAGAACTGTTTAATGCTGGAAACATAGCTTTTACATGAAACTAAGCAGATAATGTGGATTTCTCCACGGGAGGTCAGTTTACAGACCAAAACCTGGCTTTTACATGAAAGTGACAACAGAATGTATTTTTCATCACGGGAAGCCTGTTTAATGCTGGAAACGTTCCTTTTACATGAAAGTGACAGCAGAATGTAGTTTTCATCATGGGAGGCCTGTTTGATAGTGTAAACGTAGCTTTTACATGAAAGTAAGCACAGAATGTAGTTTTCAACACAAGAGCACTGTTTAATGCTGGAAACATAGATTTTACATTAAAATAAGCAGATAATGTGGATTTCTCCACTGGAGGTCAGTCTACAGACCAAAACCTGGCTTTTACATGAAAGTGACAACAGAATGTAGTTTTCATCACGGGAGGCCTGTTTAATGCTGGAAACGTTCCTTTTACATGAAAGTGACAGCAGAATGAAGTTTTCATCACGGGAGGCCTGTTTGATGGTGTAAACGTAGCTTTTACTTGAAAGTAAGCATATTATGTGGATTTCGTCACGGGAGGCCTGTTTGATGGTGTAAACGTAGCTTTCACGTGAAAGTAAGCAGAGAATGTAGTTTTCAACACAAGAGAACTGTTTAATGCTGGAAACATAGCTTTTACATGAAAGTAAGCACAGAATGTAGTTTTCAACACTAGAGCACTGTTTAATGCTGGAAACATAGCTTTTACATGAAACTAAGCAGATAATGTGGATTTCTCCACGGGAGGTCAGTTTACAGACCAAAACCTGGCTTTTACATGAAAGTGACAACAGAATGTAGTTTTCATCACGGGAGGCCTGTTTAATGCTGGAAACGTTCCTTTTACATGAAAGTAAGCATATAATGTAGTTTTCATCACGGGAGGCCTGTTTGATAGTGTAAACGTAGCTTTTACATGAAAGTAAGCACAGAATGTAGTTTTCAACACTAGAGCACTGTTTAATGCTGGAAACATAGCTTTTACATGAAACTAAGCAGATAATGTGGATTTCTCCACGGGAGGTCAGTTTACAGACCAAAACCTGGCTATTACATGAAAGTGACAACAGAATGTAGTTTTCATCACGGGAGGCCTGTTTAATGCTGGAAACGTTCCTTTTACATGAAAGTGACAGAAGAATGTAGTTTTCATCATGGGAGGCCTGTTTGATAGTGTAAACGTAGCTTTTACTTGAAAGTAAGCATATAATGTGGATTTCGTCACGGGAGGCCTGTTTGATGGTGTAAACGTAGCTTTCACTTGAAAGTAAGCACAGAATGTAGTTTTCAACACAAGAGAACTGTTTAATGCTGGAAACATAGCTTTTACATGAAAGTAAGCACAGAATGTAGTTTTCAACAGTAGAGCACTGTTTAATGCTGGAAACATAGCTTTTACATGAAACTAAGCAGATAATGTGGATTTCTCCACCGGAGGTCAGTTTACAGACCAAAACTTGGCTTTTACATGAAAGTGACAACAGAATGTAGTTTTCATCACGGGAGGCCTGTTTAAATGCTGGAAACGTTCCTTTTACATGAAAGTGACAGCAGAATGTAGTTTTCATCATGGGAGGCCTGTTTGATAGTGTAAACGTAGCTTTTACATGAAAGTAAGCACAGAATGTAGTTTTCAACACTAGAGCACTGTTTAATGCTGGAAACATAGCTTTTACATGAAACTAAGCAGATATAGTGGATTTCTCCACTGGAGGTCAGTTTACAGACCAAAACCTGGCTTTTACATGAAAGTGACAACAGAATGTAGTTTTAATCACGGGAGGCCTGTTTAATGCTGGAAACGTTCCTTTTACATGAAAGTAAGCATATAATGTAGTTTTCATCACGGGAGGCCTGTTTAATGCTGCAAATGTTCCTTTTACATGAAAGTGACAGCAGAATGAAGTTTTCATCACGGGAGGCCTGTTTGATGGTGTAAACGTAGCTTTTACTTGAAAGTAAGCATATAATGTGGATTTCGTCACGCGAGGCCTGTTTGATGGTTTAAACGTAGCTTTCACATGAAAGTAAGCACAGAATGTAGTTTTCAACACAAGAGAACTGTTTAATGCTGGAAACATAGCTTTTACATGAAACTAAGCAGATAATGTGGATTTCTCCACGGGAGGTCAGTTTACAGACCAAAACCTGGCTTTTACATGAAAGTGACAACAGAATGTATTTTTCATCACGGGAAGCCTGTTTAATGCTGGAAACGTTCCTTTTACATGAAAGTGACAGCAGAATGTAGTTTTCATCATGGGAGGCCTGTTTGATAGTGTAAACGTAGCTTTTACATGAAAGTAAGCACAGAATGTAGTTTTCAACACAAGAGCACTGTTTAATGCTGGAAACATAGATTTTACATTAAAATAAGCAGATAATGTGGATTTCTCCACTGGAGGTCAGTCTACAGACCAAAACCTGGCTTTTACATGAAAGTGACAACAGAATGTAGTTTTCATCACGGGAGGCCTGTTTAATGCTGGAAACGTTCCTTTTACATGAAAGTGACAGCAGAATGAAGTTTTCATCACGGGAGGCCTGTTTGATGGTGTAAACGTAGCTTTTACTTGAAAGTAAGCATATTATGTGGATTTCGTCACGGGAGGCCTGTTTGATGGTGTAAACGTAGCTTTCACGTGAAAGTAAGCAGAGAATGTAGTTTTCAACACAAGAGAACTGTTTAATGCTGGAAACATAGCTTTTACATGAAAGTAAGCACAGAATGTAGTTTTCAACACTAGAGCACTGTTTAATGCTGGAAACATAGCTTTTACATGAAACTAAGCAGATAATGTGGATTTCTCCACGGGAGGTCAGTTTACAGACCAAAACCTGGCTTTTACATGAAAGTGACAACAGAATGTAGTTTTCATCACGGGAGGCCTGTTTAATGCTGGAAACGTTCCTTTTACATGAAAGTAAGCATATAATGTAGTTTTCATCACGGGAGGCCTGTTTGATAGTGTAAACGTAGCTTTTACATGAAAGTAAGCACAGAATGTAGTTTTCAACACTAGAGCACTGTTTAATGCTGGAAACATAGCTTTTACATGAAACTAAGCAGATAATGTGGATTTCTCCACGGGAGGTCAGTTTACAGACCAAAACCTGGCTATTACATGAAAGTGACAACAGAATGTAGTTTTCATCACGGGAGGCCTGTTTAATGCTGGAAACGTTCCTTTTACATGAAAGTGACAGAAGAATGTAGTTTTCATCATGGGAGGCCTGTTTGATAGTGTAAACGTAGCTTTTACTTGAAAGTAAGCATATAATGTGGATTTCGTCACGGGAGGCCTGTTTGATGGTGTAAACGTAGCTTTCACTTGAAAGTAAGCACAGAATGTAGTTTTCAACACAAGAGAACTGTTTAATGCTGGAAACATAGCTTTTACATGAAAGTAAGCACAGAATGTAGTTTTCAACAGTAGAGCACTGTTTAATGCTGGAAACATAGCTTTTACATGAAACTAAGCAGATAATGTGGATTTCTCCACCGGAGGTCAGTTTACAGACCAAAACTTGGCTTTTACATGAAAGTGACAACAGAATGTAGTTTTCATCATGGGAGGCCTGTTTAATGCTGGAAACGTTCCTTTTACATGAAAGTAAGCATATAATGTAGTTTTCATCACGGGAGGCCTGTTTGATAGTGTAAACGTAGCTTTTACATGAAAGTAAGCACAGAATGTAGTTTTCAACACAAGAGCACTGTTTAATGCTGGAAACATAGATTTTACATTAAAATAAACAGATAATGTGGATTTCTCCACTGGAGGTCAGTCTACAGACCAAAACCTGGCTTTTACATGAAAGTGACAACAGAATGTAGTTTTCATCACGGGAGGCCTGTTTAATGCTGGAAACGTTCCTTTTACATGAAAGTGACAGCAGAATGAAGTTTTCATCACGGGAGGCCTGTTTGATGGTGTAAACGTAGCTTTCACGTGAAAGTAAGCACAGAATGTAGTTTTCAACACAAGAGAACTGTTTAATGCTGGAAACATAGCTTTTACATGAAAGTAAGCACAGAATGTAGTTTTCAACACTAGAGCACTGTTTAATGCTGGAAACATAGCTTTTACATGAAACTAAGCAGATAATGTGGATTTCTCCACGGGAGGTCAGTTTACAGACCAAAACCTGGCTTTTACATGAAAGTGACAACAGAATGTAGTTTTCATCACGGGAGGCCTGTTTAATGCTGGAAACGTTCCTTTTACATGAAAGTAAGCATATAATGTAGTTTTCATCACGGGAGGCCTGTTTGATAGTGTAAACGTAGCTTTTACATGAAAGTAAGCACAGAATGTAGTTTTCAACACTAGAGCACTGTTTAATGCTGGAAACATAGCTTTTACATGAAACTAAGCAGATAATGTGGATTTCTCCACGGGAGGTCAGTTTACAGACCAAAACCTGGCTATTACATGAAAGTGACAACAGAATGTAGTTTTCATCACGGGAGGCCTGTTTAATGCTGGAAACGTTCCTTTTACATGAAAGTGACAGAAGAATGTAGTTTTCATCATGGGAGGCCTGTTTGATAGTGTAAACGTAGCTTTTACTTGAAAGTAAGCATATAATGTGGATTTCGTCACGGGAGGCCTGTTTGATGGTGTAAACGTAGCTTTCACTTGAAAGTAAGCACAGAATGTAGTTTTCAACACAAGAGAACTGTTTAATGCTGGAAACATAGCTTTTACATGAAAGTAAGCACAGAATGTAGTTTTCAACAGTAGAGCACTGTTTAATGCTGGAAACATAGCTTTTACATGAAACTAAGCAGATAATGTGGATTTCTCCACCGGAGGTCAGTTTACAGACCAAAACTTGGCTTTTACATGAAAGTGACAACAGAATGTAGTTTTCATCATGGGAGGCCTGTTTAATGCTGGAAACGTTCCTTTTACATGAAAGTAAGCATATAATGTAGTTTTCATCACGGGAGGCCTGTTTGATAGTGTAAACGTAGCTTTTACATGAAAGTAAGCACAGAATGTATTTTTCAACACTAGAGCACTGTTTAATGCTGGAAACATAGCTTTTACATGAAACTAAGCAGATAATGTGGATTTCTCCACGGGAGGTCAGTTTACAGACCAAAACCTGGCTATTACATGAAAGTGACAACAGAATGTAGTTTTCATCACGGGAGGCCTGTTTAATGCTGGAAACGTTCCTTTTACATGAAAGTGACAGAAGAATGTAGTTTTCATCATGGGAGGCCTGTTTGATAGTGTAAACGTAGCTTTTACTTGAAAGTAAGCATATAATGTGGATTTCGTCACGGGAGGCCTGTTTGATGGTGTAAACGTAGCTTTTACATGAAAGTAAGCACAGAATGTATTTTTCAACACTAGAGCACTGTTTAATGCTGGAAACATAGCTTTTACATGAAACTAAGCAGATAATGTGGATTTCTCCACGGGAGGTCAGTTTACAGACCAAAACCTGGCTTTTACATGAAAGTGACAACAGAATGTAGTTTTCATCACGGGAGGCCTGTTTAATGCTGGAAACGTTCCTTTTACATGAAAGTAACAGCAGAATGTAGTTTTCATCACGGGAGGCCTGTTTGATAGTGTAAACGTAGCTTTTACATGAAAGTAAGCACAGAATGTATTTTTCAACACTAGAGCACTGATTAATGCTGGAAACATAGCTTTTACATGAAACTAAGCAGATAATGTGGATTTCTCCACGGGAGGTCAGTTTACAGACCAAAACCTGGCTTTTACATGAAAGTGACAACAGAATGTAGTTTTCATCACGGGAGGCCTGTTTAATACTGGAAACGTTCCTTTTACATGAAAGTAAGCATATAATGTAGTTTTCATCACGGGAGGCCTGTTTAATGCTGCAAACGTTCCTTTTACATGAAAGTGACAGCAGAATGAAGTTTTCATTACGGGAGGCCTGTTTGATGGTGTAAACGTAGCTTTCACATGCAAGTAAGCACAGAATGTAGTTTTCAACACAAGAGCACTGTTTAATGCTGGAAACATAGCTTTTACATGAAACTAAGCAGATAATGTGGATTTCTCCACTGGAGGTCAGTTTACAGACCAAAACCTGGCTTTTACCTGAAAGTGACAACAGAATGTAGTTTTCATCACGGGAGGCCTGTTTAATGCTGGAAACGTTCCTTTTACATGAAAGTGACAGAAGAATGTAGTTTTCATCATGGGATGCCTGTTTGATGGTGTAAACGTAGCTTTCACATGCAAGTAAGCACAGAATGTAGTTTTCAACACAAGAGCACTGTTTAATGCTGGAAACATAGCTTTTACATGAAACTAAGCAGATAATGTGGATTTCTCCACTGGAGGTCAGTTTACAGACCAAAACCTGGCTTTTACATGAAAGTGACAACAGAATGTAGTTTTCATCACGGGAGGCCTGTTTAATGCTGGAAACGTTCCTTTTACATGAAAGTAATCATATAATGTAGTTTTCATCACGGGAGGCCTGTTTAATGCTGGAAACGTTCCTTTTACATGAAAGTGACAGCAGAATGAAGTTTTCATCACGGGACGCCTGTTTGATGGTGTAAACGTAGCTTTTACTTGAAAGTAAGCATATAATGTGGATTTCGTCACGCGAGGCCTGTTTAATGCTTTAAACATAGCTTTTACATGAAATTAAGCACAGAATGTAGTTTTCAACAGTAGAGCACTGTTTAATGCTGGAAACATAGCTTTTACATGAAACTAAGCAGATAATGTGGATTTCTCCACGGGAGGTCAGTTTACAGACCAAAACCTGGCTTTTACATGAAAGTGACAACAGAATGTAGTTTTCATCACGGGAGGCCTGTTTAATGCTGGAAACGTTCCTTTTACATGAAAGTAAGCATATAATGTAGTTTTCATCACGGGAGGCCTGTTTGATAGTGTAAACGTAGCTTTTACATGAAAGTAAGCACAGAATGTAGTTTTCAACACTAGAGCACTGTTTAATGCTGGAAACATAGCTTTTACATGAAACTAAGCAGATAATGTGGATTTCTCCACGGGAGGTCAGTTTACAGACCAAAACCTGGCTATTACATGAAAGTGACAACAGAATGTAGTTTTCATCACGGGAGGCCTGTTTAATGCTGGAAACGTTCCTTTTACATGAAAGTGACAGAAGAATGTAGTTTTCATCATGGGAGGCCTGTTTGATAGTGTAAACGTAGCTTTTACTTGAAAGTAAGCATATAATGTGGATTTCGTCACGGGAGGCCTGTTTGATGGTGTAAACGTAGCTTTCACTTGAAGGTAAGCACAGAATGTAGTTTTCAACACAAGAGAACTGTTTAATGCTGGAAACATAGCTTTTACATGAAAGTAAGCACAGAATGTAGTTTTCAACAGTAGAGCACTGTTTAATGCTGGAAACATAGCTTTTACATGAAACTAAGCAGATAATGTGGATTTCTCCACCGGAGGTCAGTTTACAGACCAAAACTTGGCTTTTACATGAATATTTTCTCCCCTTTTAATGTGGAAACGCACAACATATAATGTAGTTTTCATCACGGGAGGCCTGTTTAATGCTGGAAACGTTCCTTTTACTTGAAAGTAAGCATATAATGTGGTTTTCATCACGGGAGGCCTGTTTGATAGTGTAAACGTAGCCGCCTTTACTGAAGCAATAGGGACGCCACGGAGGCCCCCGGGGGCCGTTTGATAGTGAAACGTAGCACTCGACTTTTACATGAAAGTAAGCACAGAATGTATTTTTCAACACTAGAGCACTGTTTAATGCTGGAAACATAGCTTTTACATGAAACTAAGCAGATAATGTGGATTTCTCCACGGGAGGTCAGTTTACAGACCAAAACCTGGCTTTTACATGAAAGTGACAACAGAATGTAGTTTTCATCACGGGAGGCCTGTTTAATGCTGGAAACGTTCGCTTTTACATGAAAGTAACAGCAGAATGTAGTTTTCATCACGGGAGGCCTGTTTGATAGTGTAAACGTAGCTTTTACATGAAAGTAAGCACAGAATGTATTTTTCAACACTAGAGCACTGTTTAATGCTGGAAACATAGCTTTTACATGAAACTAAGCAGATAATGTGGATTTCTCCACGGGAGGTCAGTTTACAGACCAAAACCTGGCTTTTACATGAAAGTGACAACAGAATGTAGTTTTCATCACGGGAGGGCCTGTTTAATGCTGGAAACGTTCCTTTTACATGAAAGTAAGCATATAATGTAGTTTTCATCACGGGAGGCCTGTTTAATGCTGCAAACTTTCCTTTTACATGAAAGTGACAGCAGAATGAAGTTTTCATTACGGGAGGCCTGTTTGATGGTGTAAACGTAGCTTTCACATGCAAGTAAGCACAGAATGTAGTTTTCAACACAAGAGCACTGTTTAATGCTGGAAACATAACTTTTACATGAAACTAAGCAGATAATGTGGATTTCTCCACTGGAGGTCAGTTTACAGACCAAAACCTGGCTTTTACATGAAAGTGACAACAGAATGTAGTTTTCATCACGGGAGGCCTGTTTAATGCTGGATACGTTCCTTTTACATGAAAGTAATCATATAATGTAGTTTTCATCACGGGAGGCCTGTTTAATGCTGGAAACGTTCCTTTTACATGAAAGTGACAGCAGAATGAAGTTTTCATCACGGGACGCCTGTTTGATGGTGTAAACGTAGCTTTTACTTGAAAGTAAGCATATAATGTGGATTTCGTCACGCGAGGCCTGTTTAATGCTTTAAACATAGCTTTTACATGAAATTAAGCACAGAATGTAGTTTTCAACAGTAGAGCACTGTTTAATGCTGGAAACATAGCTTTTACATGAAACTAAGCAGATCATGTGGATTTCTCCACGGGAGGTCAGTTTACAGACCAAAACCTGGCTATTACATGAAAGTGACAACAGAATGTAGTTTTCATCACGGGAGGCCTGTTTAATGCTGGAAACGTTCCTTTTACATGAAAGTAAGCATATAATGTAGTTTTCATCACGGGAGGCCTGTTTGATAGTGTAAACGTAGCTTTTACATGAAAGTAAGCACAGAATGTAGTTTTCAACACTAGAGCACTGTTTAATGCTGGAAACATAGCTTTTACATGAAACTAAGCAGATAATGTGGATTTCTCCACGGGAGGTCAGTTTACAGACCAAAACCTGGCTATTACATGAAAGTGACAACAGAATGTAGTTTTCATCACGGGAGGCCTGTTTAATGCTGGAAACGTTCCTTTTACATGACAGTGACAGCAGAATGAAGTTTTCATCACGGGAGGCCTGTTTAATGCTGGAAACGTTCCTTTTACATGAAAGTGACAGCAGAATGAAGTTTTTATCACGGGACGCCTGTTTGATGGTGTAAACGTAGCTTTCACTTGAAGGTAAGCACAGAATGTAGTTTTCAACACAAGAGAACTGTTTAATGCTGGGAACATAGCTTTTACATGAAAGTAAGCACAGAATGTAGTTTTCAACAGTAGAGCACTGTTTAATGCTGGAAACATAGCTTTTACATGAAACTAAGCAGATAATGTGGATTTCTCCACCGGAGGTCAGTTTACAGACCAAAACTTGGCTTTTACATGAAAGTGACAACAGAATGTAGTTTTCATCACGGGAGGCCTGTTTAATGCTGGAAACGTTCCTTTTACATGAAAGTAAGCATATAATGTAGTTTTCATCACGGGAGGCCTGTTTGATAGTGTAAACGTAGCTTTTACATGAAAGTAAGCACAGCATGTAGTTTTCAACACTAGAGCACTGTCTAATGCTGGAAACATAGCTTTTACATGAAACTAAGCTGATAATGTGGATTTCTCCACGGGAGGTCAGTTTACAGACCAAAACCTGGCTATTACATGAAAGTGACAACAGAATGTAGTTTTCATCACGGGAGGCCTGTTTAATGCTGGAAACGTTCCTTTTACATGAAAGTGACAGAAGAATGTAGTTTTCATCATGGGAGGCCTGTTTGATAGTGTAAACGTAGTTTTTCTTGAGAAAGAAGATATAATGTGGATTTCGTCACGGGAGGCCTGTTTGATGGTGTAAACGTAGCTTTTACATGAAAGTAAGCACAGAATGTATTTTTCAACACTAGAGCACTGTTTAATGCTGGAAACATAGCTTTTACATGAAACTAAGCAGATAATGTGGATTTCTCCACGGGAGGTCAGTTTACAGACCAAAACCTGGCTTTTACATGAAAGTGACAACAGAATGTAGTTTTCATCACGGGAGGCCTGTTTAATGCTGGAAACGTTCCTTTTACATGAAAGTAACAGCAGAATGTAGTTTTCATCACGGGAGGCCTGTTTGATAGTGTAAACGTAGCTTTTACATGAAAGTAAGCACAGAATGTATTTTTCAACACTAGAGCACTGTTTAATACTGGAAACATAGCTTTTACATGAAACTAAGCAGATAATGTGGATTTCTCCACGGGAGGTCAGTTTACAGACCAAAACCTGGCTTTTACATGAAAGTGACAACAGAATGTAGTTTTCATCACGGGAGGCCTGTTTAATGCTGGAAACGTTCCTTTTACATGACAGTGACAGCAGAATGAAGTTTTCATCACGGGAGGCCTGTTTAATGCTGGAAACGTTCCTTTTACATGAAAGTGACAGAAGAATGTAGTTTTCATCATGGGAGGCCTGTTTGATAGTGTAAACGTAGCTTTTACTTGAAACTAAGCATATAATGTGGATTTCGTCACGGGAGGCCTGTTTGATGGTGTAAACGTAGCTTTCACTTGAAAGTAAGCACAGAATGTAGTTTTCAACACAAGAGAACTGTTTAATGCTGGAAACATAGCTTTTACATGAAAGTAAGCACAGAATGTAGTTTTCAACAGTAGAGCACTGTTTAATGCTGGAAACATAGCTTTTACATGAAACTAAGCAGATAATGTGGATTTCTCCACCGGAGGTCAGTTTACAGACCAAAACTTGGCTTTTACATGAAAGTGACAACAGAATGTAGTTTTCATCATGGGAGGCCTGTTTAATGCTGGAAACGTTCCTTTTACATGAAAGTAAGCATATAATGTAGTTTTCATCACGGGAGGCCTGTTTGATAGTGTAAACGTAGCTTTTACATGAAAGTAAGCACAGAATGTATTTTTCAACACTAGAGCACTGTTTAATGCTGGAAACATAGCTTTTACATGAAACTAAGCAGATAATGTGGATTTCTCCACGGGAGGTCAGTTTACAGACCAAAACCTGGCTATTACATGAAAGTGACAACAGAATGTAGTTTTCATCACGGGAGGCCTGTTTAATGCTGGAAACGTTCCTTTTACATGAAAGTGAAAGTGACAGAAGAATGTAGTTTTCATCATGGGAGGCCTGTTTGATAGTGTAAACGTAGCTTTCCGTACTTGAAAGTAAGCATATAATGTGGATTTCGTCACGGGAGGCCTGTTTGATGGTGTAAACGTAGCTTTTACATGAAAGTAAGCACAGAATGTATTTTTCAACACTAGAGCACTGTTTAATGCTGGAAACATAGCTTTTACATGAAACTAAGCAGATAATGTGGATTTCTCCACGGGAGGTCAGTTTACAGACCAAAACCTGGCTTTTACATGAAAGTGACAACAGAATGTAGTTTTCATCACGGGAGGCCTGTTTAATGCTGGAAACGTTCCTTTTACATGAAAGTAACAGCAGAATGTAGTTTTCATCACGGGAGGCCTGTTTGATAGTGTAAACGTAGCTTTTACATGAAAGTAAGCACAGAATGTATTTTTCAACACTAGAGCACTGTTTAATGCTGGAAACATAGCTTTTACATGAAACTAAGCAGATAATGTGGATTTCTCCACGGGAGGTCAGTTTACAGACCAAAACCTGGCTTTTACATGAAAGTGACAACAGAATGTAGTTTTCATCACGGGAGGCCTGTTTAATGCTGGAAACGTTCCTTTTACATGAAAGTAAGCATATAATGTAGTTTTCATCACGGGAGGCCTGTTTAATGCTGCAAACGTTCCTTTTACATGAAAGTGACAGCAGAATGAAGTTTTCATTACGGGAGGCCTGTTTGATGGTGTAAACGTAGCTTTCACATGCAAGTAAGCACAGAATGTAGTTTTCAACACAAGAGCACTGTTTAATGCTGGAAACATAGCTTTTACATGAAACTAAGCAGATAATGTGGATTTCTCCACTGGAGGTCAGTTTACAGACCAAAACCTGGCTTTTACCTGAAAGTGACAACAGAATGTAGTTTTCATCACGGGAGGCCTGTTTAATGCTGGAAACGTTCCTTTTACATGAAAGTGACAGAAGAATGTAGTTTTCATCATGGGATGCCTGTTTGATGTATCTCTCCGGGGCCGGTGTAAACGTAGCTTTCACATGCAAGTAAGCACAGAATGTAGTTTTCAACACAAGAGCACTGTTTAATGCTGGAAACATAGCTTTTACATGAAAGTAAGCACAGAGAGTCCGGCACATGAAACTAAGCAGATAATGTGGATTTCTCCACTGGAGGTCAGTTTACAGACCAAAACCTGGCTTTTACATGAAAGTGACAACAGAATGTAGTTTTCATCACGGGAGGCCTGTTTAATGCTGGAAACGTTCCTTTTACATGAAAGTAATCATATAATGTAGTTTTCATCACGGGAGGCCTGTTTAATGCTGGAAACGTTCCTTTTACATGAAAGTGACAGCAGAATGAAGTTTTCATCACGGGAGGCCTGTTTGATGGTGTAAACGTAGCTTTTACTTGAAAGTAAGCATATAATGTGGATTTCGTCACGGGAGGCCTGTTTAATGCTTTAAACATAGCTTTTACATGAAATTAAGCACAGAATGTAGTTTTCAACAGTAGAGCACTGTTTAATGCTGGAAACATAGCTTTTACATGAAACTAAGCAGATAATGTGGATTTCTCCACAGGAGGTCAGTTTACAGACCAAAACCTGGCTTTTACATGAAAGTGACAACAGAATGTAGTTTTCATCACGGGAGGCCTGTTTAATGCTGGAAACGTTCCTTTTACATGAAAGTAACAGCATATAATGTAGTTTTCATCACGGGAGGCCTGTTTGATAGTGTAAACGTAGCTTTTACATGAAAGTAAGCACAGAATGTAGTTTTCAACACTAGAGCACTGTTTAATGCTGGAAACATAGCTTTTACATGAAACTAAGCAGATAATGTGGATTTCTCCACGGGAGGTCAGTTTACAGACCAAAACCTGGCTATTACATGAAAGTGACAACAGAATGTAGTTTTCATCACGGGAGGCCTGTTTAATGCTGGAAACGTTCCTTTTACATGAAAGTGACAGAAGAATGTAGTTTTCATCATGGGAGGCCTGTTTGATAGTGTAAACGTAGCTTTTACTTGAAAGTGACAGCAGAATGTAGTTTTCATCACGGGAGGCCTGTTTGATGGTGTAAACGTAGCTTTTCCATGAAAGTGACAGCAGAATGTAGTTTTCAACACAAGGAGGACTGTTTAATGCTGGAAACGTAGCTTTTACATGAAAGTAAGCACAGAATGTAGTTTTCAACAGTAGAGCACTGTTTAATGCTGGAAACCTAGCTTTAATGATGGAAACAGATAATGTCTGGATTTTCACATGAAAGTTCGACAAACTTGGCTTTCACATGAAAGTGACAACAGAATGTAGTTTTCATCACGGGAGGCCTGTTTAATGCTGGAAACGTTCCTTTTACATGAAAGTGACAGCAGATAATGTAGTTTTCATCACGGGAGGCCTGTTTGATAGTGTAAACGTAGCTTTTACGGTGGTTTCCCTTTTTTTTATGAAAGTAAGCACAGAATGTAGTTTTCAACACTAGAGCACTGTTTAATGCTGGAAACATAGCTTTTACATGAAACTAAGCAGATAATGTGGATTTCTCCACGGGAGGTCAGTTTACAGACCAAAACCTGGCTTTTACATGAAAGTGACAACAGAATGTAGTTTTCATCACGGGAGGCCTGTTTAATGCTGGAAACGTTCCTTTTACATGAAAGTAAGAATATAATGTAGTTTTCATCACGGGAGGCCTGTTTAATGCTGCAAATGTTCCTTTTACATGAAAGTGACAGCAGAATGAAGTTTTCATCACGGGAGGCCTGTTTGATGGTGTAAACGTAGCTTTTACATGAAAGTAAGCAAAATGTGGATTTCGTCACGCGAGGCCTGTTTAATGCTTTAAACATAGCTTTTACATGAAATTAAGCACAGAATGTAGTTTTCAACACTAGAGCACTGTTTAATGCTGGAAACATAGCTTTTACATGAAACTAAGCAGATAATGTGGATTTCTCCACGGGAGGTCAGTTTACAGACCAAAACCTGGCTTTTACATGAAAGTGACAACAGAATGTAGTTTTCATCACGGGAGGCCTGTTTAATGCTGGAAACGTTCCTTTTACATGAAAGTAAGCAGAAGAATGTAGTTTTCATCACGGGAGGCCTGTTTAATGCTGCAAACGTTCCTTTTACATGAAAGTGACAGCAGAATGAAGTTTTCATCACGGGAGGCCTGTTTGATGGTGTAAACGTAGCTTTTACATGAAAGTAAGCACAGAATGTAGTTTTCAACACTAGAGCACTGTTTAATGCTGGAAACATAGCTTTTACATGAAACTAAGCAGATAATGTGGATTTCTCCACGGGAGGTCAGTTTACAGACCAAAACCTGGCTTTTACATGAAAGTGACAACAGAATGTAGTTTTCATCACGGGAGGCCTGTTTAATGCTGGAAACGTTCCTTTTACATGAAAGTAATCATATAATGTAGTTTTCATCATGGGAGGCCTGTTTAATGCTGTGAAACGTTCCTTTTACATGAAAGTGACAGCAGAATGAAGTTTTCATCACGGGAGGCCTGTTTGATGGTGTAAACGTAGCTTTCACATGAAAGTAAGCACAGAATGTAGTTTTCAACACAAGAGGACTGTTTAATGCTGGAAACATAGCTTTTACATGAAAGTAAGCACAGAATGTAGTTTTCAACAGTAGAGCACTGTTTAATGCTGGAAACATAGCTTTTACATGAAACTAAGCAGATAATGTGGATTTCTCCACGGGAGGTCAGTTTACAGACCAAAACCTGGCTTTTACATGAAAGTGACAGAGTCAGCCTTTTATCGGAATCCTTTAAAAATATTTATTTTCTTCCGGCCTTTGTTTTCATTTTTAAAACCATTGTTTTTCCCCCCTTTTTTTGATCATCTTTCTAACTAGCAATAATTGATTTCCCACACATTTCACCAAACCTTATTCTAAACAAGAATGTAGTTTTCATCACGGGAGGCCTGTTTAATGCTGGAAACGTTCCTTTTACATGACAGTGACAGCAGAATGAAGTTTTCATCACGGGAGGCCTGTTTAATGCTGGAAACGTTCCTTTTACATGAAAGTGACAGCAGAATGAAGTTTTTATCACGGGACGCCTGTTTGATGGTGTAAACGTAGCTTTCACTTGAAGGTAAGCATATAATGTAGTTTTCATCACAAGAGGCCTGTTTAATGCTGGAAACGTAGCTTTTACATGAAAGTAAGCACAGAATGTAGTTTTCAACAGTAGAGCACTGTTTAATGCTGGAAACATAGCTTTTACATGAAACTAAGCAGATAATGTGGATTTCTCCACCGGAGGTCAGTTTACAGACCAAAACTTGGCTTTTACATGAAAGTGACAACAGAATGTAGTTTTCATCACGGGAGGCCTGTTTAATGCTGGAAACGTTCCTTTTACATGAAAGTAACAGCATATAATGTAGTTTTCATCACGGGAGGCCTGTTTGATAGTGTAAACGTAGCTTTTACATGAAAGTAAGCACAGAATGTAGTTTTCAACACTAGAGCACTGTCTAATGCTGGAAACATAGCTTTTACATGAAACTAAGCTGATAATGTGGATTTCTCCACGGGAGGTCAGTTTACAGACCAAAACCTGGCTATTACATGAAAGTGACAACAGAATGTAGTTTTCATCACGGGAGGCCTGTTTAATGCTGGAAACGTTCCTTTTACATGAAAGTAAGCAGAAGAATGTAGTTTTCATCACGGGAGGCCTGTTTGATAGCTGTAAACGTTCCTTTTACATGAAAGTGACAGCAGAATGAAGTTTTCATCACGGGAGGCCTGTTTGATGGTGTAAACGTAGCTTTTACATGAAAGTAAGCAGCAGAATGTAGTTTTCAACACTAGAGCACTGTTTAATGCTGGAAACATAGCTTTTACATGAAACTAAGCAGATAATGTGGATTTCTCACGGGAGGCCTGTTTAATGCTGGAAACCTAGCTTTTACATGAAAGTGACAACAGAATGTAGTTTTCATCACGGGAGGCCTGTTTAATGAAAGTGCTGGAAACGTTCCTTTTACATGAAAGTGACAGCAGAATGTAGTTTTCATCACGGGAGGCCTGTTTGATGGTGTAAACGTAGCTTTTACTTGAAACTAAGCATATTAATGTGGATTTCGTCACGGGAGGCCTGTTTGATGGTGTAAACGTAGCTTTCACGTGAAAGTAAGCACAGAATGTAGTTTTCAACACAAGAGAACTGTTTAATGCTGGAAACATAGCTTTTACATGAAAGTAAGCACAGAATGTAGTTTTCAACACTAGAGCACTGTTTAATGCTGGAAACATAGCTTTTACATGAAACTAAGCAGATAATGTGGATTTCTCCACGGGAGGTCAGTTTACAGACCAAAACCTGGCTTTTACATGAAAGTGACAACAGAATGTAGTTTTCATCACGGGAGGCCTGTTTAATGCTGGAAACGTTCCTTTTACATGAAAGTAAGCATATAATGTAGTTTTCATCACGGGAGGCCTGTTTGATAGTGTAAACGTAGCTTTTACATGAAAGTAAGCACAGAATGTAGTTTTCAACACTAGAGCACTGTTTAATGCTGGAAACATAGCTTTTACATGAAACTAAGCAGATAATGTGGATTTCTCCACGGGAGGTCAGTTTACAGACCAAAACCTGGCTATTACATGAAAGTGACAACAGAATGTAGTTTTCATCACGGGAGGCCTGTTTAATGCTGGAAACGTTCCTTTTACATGAAAGTGAGCAGAAGAATGTAGTTTTCATCATGGGAGGCCTGTTTAATAGTGTAAACGTAGCTTTTACTTGAAAGTACAGCATATAATGAAGTTTTCATCACGGGAGGCCTGTTTGATGGTGTAAACGTAGCTTTTACATGAAAGTAAGCACAGAATGTAGTTTTCAACACGGGAGGTTTTTTAGAGCACTGTTTAATGCTGGAAACATAGCTTTTACATGAAACTAAGCAGATAATGTGGATCTCCACGGGAGGTCAGTTTACAGACCAAAACCTGGCTTTTACATGAAAGTGACAACAGAATGTAGTTTTCATCACGGGAGGCCTGTTTAAATGCTGGAAACGTTCCTTTTACATGAAAGTGACAGCAGAATGTAGTTTTCATCATGGGAGGCCTGTTTGATAGTGTAAACGTAGCTTTTACATGAAAGTAAGCACAGAATGTATTTTTCAACACTAGAGCACTGTTTAATGCTGGAAACATAGCTTTTACATGAAACTAAGCAGATAAAGTGGATTTCTCCACTGGAGGTCAGTTTACAGACCAAAACCTGGCTTTTACATGAAAGTGACAACAGAATGTAGTTTTCATCACGGGAGGCCTGTTTAATGCTGGAAACGTTCCTTTTACATGAAAGTAAGCATATAATGTAGTTTTCATCACGGGAGGCCTGTTTAATGCTGCAAACGTTCCTTTTACATGAAAGTGACAGCAGAATGAAGTTTTCATCACGGGAGGCCTGTTTGATGGTGTAAACGTAGCTTTTACTTGAAAGTAAGCATATAATGTGGATTTCGTCACGCGAGGCCTGTTTGATGGTGTAAACGTAGCTTTCACATGCAAGTAAGCACAGAATGTAGTTTTCAACACAAGAGCACTGTTTAATGCTGGAAACATAGCTTTTACATGAAACTAAGCAGATAATGTGGATTTCTCCACTGGAGGTCAGTTTACAGACCAAAACCTGGCTTTTACCTGAAAGTGACAACAGAATGTAGTTTTCATCACGGGAGGCCTGTTTAATGCTGGAAACGTTCCTTTTACATGAAAGTGACAGAAGAATGTAGTTTTCATCATGGGATGCCTGTTTGATGGTGTAAACGTAGCTTTCACATGCAAGTAAGCACAGAATGTAGTTTTCAACACAAGAGCACTGTTTAATGCTGGAAACATAGCTTTTACATGAAACTAAGCAGATAATGTGGATTTCTCCACTGGAGGTCAGTTTACAGACCAAAACCTGGCTTTTACATGAAAGTGACAACAGAATGTAGTTTTCATCACGGGAGGCCTGTTTAATGCTGGAAACGTTCCTTTTACATGAAAGTAATCATATAATGTAGTTTTCATCACGGGAGGCCTGTTTAATGCTGGAAACGTTCCTTTTACATGAAAGTGACAGCAGAATGAAGTTTTCATCACGGGAGGCCTGTTTGATGGTGTAAACGTAGCTTTTCCTTGAAAGTAAGCAGCAGAATGTGGTTTTCGTCACGGGAGGCCTGTTTAATACTGTAAACGTAGCTTTTACATGAAAGTAAGCACAGAATGTAGTTTTCAACAGAAGAGCACTGTTTAATGCTGGAAACATAGCTTTTACATGAAAATAAGCAGATAATGTGGATTTCTCCACTGGAGGTCAGTTTACAGACCAAAACCTGGCTTTTACATGAAAGTGACAACAGAATGTAGTTTTCATCACGGGAGGCCTGTTTAATGCTGGAAACGTTCCTTTTACATGAAAGTAAGCATATAATGTAGTTTTCATCACGGGAGGCCTGTTTAATGCTGCAAACGTTCCTTTTACAGAAAGTGACAGCAGAATGAAGTTTTCATCACGGGAGGCCTGTTTGATGTGGAAACGTAGCTTTTACATGAAAGTGAGCAGCAGAATGTAGTTTTTCAACACTAGGGAGCACTGTTTGATGCGTGGAAACAAGTAGTAGCTGTTTAATGCTGGAAACATGAAAAACTAAGCAGATAATGTGGATTTCCAGTCAGTTTACAGACCAAACCTGGCTTTTACATGAAAGTGACAACAGAATGTAGTTTTCATCACAGGAGGCCTGTCTATTGCTGGAAACGTCCAATGAAAGTAACAGATATATTAGTTTTCATCACGGGAGGCCTGTTTAATGCTGGAAACGTTCCTTTTACATGAAAGTGACAGCAGAATGTAGTTTTCATCATGGGAGGCCTGTTTGATGTGTAAACGTAGCTTTTACTTGAAAGTAAGCATATAATGTGGATTTCGTCACGCGAGGCCTGTTTGATGGTGTAAACGTAGTTCACTTGAAGGTAAGCACAGAATGTAGTTTTCAACACAAGAGAACTGTTTAATGCTGGAAACATAGCTTTTACATGAAAGTAAGCACAGAATGTAGTTTTCAACACTAGAGCACTGTTTAATGCTGGAAACATAGCTTTTACATGAAACTAAGCAGATAATGTGGATTTCTCCACGGGAGGTCAGTTTACAGACCAAAACCTGGCTTTTACATGAAAGTGACAACAGAATGTAGTTTTCATCACGGGAGGCCTGTTTAATGCTGGAAACGTTCCTTTTACATGAAAGTAACAGCAGAATGTAGTTTTCATCACGGGAGGCCTGTTTGATAGTGTAAACGTAGCTTTTACATGAAAGTAAGCACAGAATGTAGTTTTCAACACTAGAGCACTGTTTAATGCTGGAAACATAGCTTTTACATGAAACTAAGCAGATAATGTGGATTTCTCCACGGGAGGTCAGTTTACAGACCAAAACCTGGCTTTTACATGAAAGTGACAACAGAATGTAGTTTTCATCACGGGAGGCCTGTTTAATGCTGGAAACGTTCCTTTTACATGAAAGTAAGCAGAAAGTAATGTAGTTTTCATCACGGGAGGCCTGTTTAATGCTGCAAACGTTCCTTTTACATGAAAGTAACAGCAGAATGTAGTTTTCATTACGGGAGGCCTGTTTGATGCTGGAAACGTAGCTTTCACATGCAAAGGGACAGCAGAATGAAGTTTTCCTTTCCGGGAGGCCTGTTTGTTGGTGTAAACGTAGCTTTTCCATGAAAGTAACAACAGAATGTAGTTTTCAACACAGGAGCCCTGTTTGATAGTGTAAACGTAGCTTTTACATGAAAGTAAGCACAGAATGTAGTTTTCAACACAAGAGCACTGTTTAATGCTGGAAACAGTAGATTTTACAGTTAACAAAATAATGCAGAAGTATATCGTTTTTTGTTTTCCCACGGGGTCTTTTATGGAAAAAACTTTTTTTAAAAGTACAAAAATGTGGTTTTCCTCACGGAGGCCTGTTTAATGCTGGAAACGTTCCTTTTACATGAAAGTAAGCATATAATGTAGTTTTCATCACGGGAGGCCTGTTTAATGCTGGAAACGTTCCTTTTACATGAAAGTGACAGCAGAATGTATGAAAGTGACAGCAGAATGAAGTTTTCATCACGGGAGGCCTGTTTGATGGTGTAAACGTAGCTTTTACATTAAAGTGAAACATATGCTGGAAACATAGAATTTTCCTTTTTTGTTTTTGTGGATTTCATCACGGGAGGCCTGTTTAATGCTGAAATAGTTCCTTTTACATGAAAGTAACAGCAGAATGAAGTTTTCATCACGGGAGGCCTGTTTGATGGTGTAAACGTAGCTTTTCTAAAGTAAGCAGTAGAAGCCTGTTTGATTTGCTTGAACTGTTTAATGCTGGAAACATAGCTTTTACATGAAACTAAGCAGATAATGTGGATTTCTCCACGGGAGGTCAGTTTACAGACCAAAACCTGGCTTTTACATGAAAGTGACAACAGAATGTAGTTTTCATCACGGGAGGCCTGTTTAATGCTGGAAACGTTCCTTTTACATGAAAGTAAGCATATCAGCAGAATGTAGTTTTCATCACGGGAGGCCTGTTTGATAGTGTAAACGTAGCTTTTACATGAAAGTAAGCACAGAATGTAGTTTTCAACACAAGAGCACTGTTTAATGCTGGAAACATAGCTTTTACATGAAACTAAGCAGATAATGTGGATTTCTCCACGGGAGGTCAGTTTACAGACCAAAACCTGGCTTTTACATGAAAGTGACAACAGAATGTAGTTTTCATCACGGGAGGCCTGTTTAATGCTGGAAACGTTCCTTTTACATGAAAGTGACAGCAGAATGAAGTTTTCATCACGGGAGGCCTGTTTAATGCTGGAAACGTTCCTTTTACATGAAAGTACAGCAGATATGAGGTTTTCGTCACGGGACGCCTGTTTGATGGTGTAAACGTAGCTTTCACTTGAAAGTAAGCACAGAATGTAGTTTTCAACACAAGAGAACTGTTTAATGCTGGAAACATAGCTTTTACATGAAAGTAAGCACAGAATGTAGTTTTCAACACTAGAGCACTGTTTAATGGAAACAATTTCCCTTCCCTTAACCTGGCTTTTACATGAAAGTGACAACAGAATGTAGTTTTCTTCACGGGAGGCTGTCTTTTTCTTTTTCCTTTATAGTGAAACGTGCTTTTACATGAAAGTAAACAGAATGTAGTTTTTTTTTCATACACGATTTACGACAATATCATGGGAGGCCTGTTGATAGTGAAACGTAGCTTTTACATGAAAGTAAGCACAGAATGTAGTTTTCAACACAAGAGCACTGTTTAATGCTGGAAACATAGCTTTTACATGAAACTAAGCAGATAATGTGGATTTCTCCACCGGAGGTCAGTTTACAGACCAAAACCTGGCTTTTACATGAAAGTGACAACAGAATGTAGTTTTCATCACGGGAGGCCTGTTTAATGCTGGAAACGTTCCTTTTACATGAAAGTAAGCATATAATGTAGTTTTCATCACGGGAGGCCTGTTTGATAGTGTAAACGTAGCTTTTACATGAAAGTGACAGCATTGTTTTCTCTGCTTTTTTTTCTAACCATTTTTCCCCCTTTTATTTTCTTAAATACCGATATTTTGGTTTTCCCCCCTGGAGCTCATTCTTCATCCCAAACCCTGGCTTTTACATGAAAGTGACAACAGAATGTAGTTTTCATCACAGGAGGCCTGTTTAATGCTGGAAACGTCTTTACGAAATGACAGTTAGTTTTCATCACGGGAGGCCTGTTTGATAGTGAAACGTAGCTTTACTTGAAAGTAAGCAATAATTGGATTTCTCACGAGGCCTGTTTATGGTTTATTTCACTTGAAAGTAAGCACAGAATGTAGTTTTCAACACAGAGACTGTTTAATCTGGAAACATCTTTACATAAAGTAAGCACAGCATGTAGTTTTCAACACTAGAGCACTGTCTAATGCTGGAAACATAGCTTTTACATGAAACTAAGCTGATAATGTGGATTTCTCCACGGGAGGTCAGTTTACAGACCAAAACCTGGCTATTACATGAAAGTGACAACAGAATGTAGTTTTCATCACGGGAGGCCTGTTTAATGCTGGAAACGTTCCTTTTACATGAAAGTGACAGAAGAATGTAGTTTTCATCATGGGAGGCCTGTTTGATTTTCCCCCCTTTTCCCTTCCTTCCCGGGGATAGTGTAAACGTAGCTTTTACTTGAAAGTAAGCATATAATGTGGATTTCGTCACGGGAGGCCTGTTTGATGGTGTAAACGTAGCTTTTACATGAAAGTAAGCACAGAATGTATTTTTCAACACTAGAGCACTGTTTAATGCTGGAAACATAGCTTTTACATGAAACTAAGCAGATAATGTGGATTTCTCCACGGGAGGTCAGTTTACAGACCAAAACCTGGCTTTTACATGAAAGTGACAACAGAATGTAGTTTTCATCACGGGAGGCCTGTTTAATGCTGGAAACGTTCCTTTTACATGAAAGTAACAGCAGAATGTAGTTTTCATCACGGGAGGCCTGTTTGATAGTGTAAACGTAGCTTTTACATGAAAGTAAGCACAGAATGTATTTTTCAACACTAGAGCACTGTTTAATACTGGAAACATAGCTTTTACATGAAACTAAGCAGATAATGTGGATTTCTCCACGGGAGGTCAGTTTACAGACCAAAACCTGGCTTTTACATGAAAGTGACAACAGAATGTAGTTTTCATCACGGGAGGCCTGTTTAATGCTGGAAACGTTCCTTTTACATGAAAGTAAGCATATAATGTAGTTTTCATCACGGGAGGCCTGTTTAATGCTGCAAACGTTCCTTTTACATGAAAGTGACAGCAGAATGAAGTTTTCATTACGGGAGGCCTGTTTGATGGTGTAAACGTAGCTTTCACATGCAAGTAAGCACAGAATGTAGTTTTCAACACAAGAGCACTGTTTAATGCTGGAAACATAGCTTTTACATGAAACTAAGCAGATAATGTGGATTTCTCCACTGGAGGTCAGTTTACAGACCAAAACCTGGCTTTTACCTGAAAGTGACAACAGAATGTAGTTTTCATCACGGGAGGCCTGTTTAATGCTGGAAACGTTCCTTTTACATGAAAGTGACAGAAGAATGTAGTTTTCATCATGGGATGCCTGTTCGATGGTGTAAACGTAGCTTTCACATGCAAGTAAGCACAGAATGTAGTTTTTCAACACAAGAGCACTGTTTAATGCTGGAAACATAGCTTTTACATGAAACTAAGCAGATAATGTGGATTTCTCCACTGGAGGTCAGTTTACAGACCAAAACCTGGCTTTTACATGAAAGTGACAACAGAATGTAGTTTTCATCACGGGAGGCCTGTTTAATGCTGGAAACGTTCCTTTTACATGAAAGTAATCATATAATGTAGTTTTCATCACGGGAGGCCTGTTTAATGCTGGAAACGTTCCTTTTACATGAAAGTGACAGCAGAATGAAGTTTTCATCACGGGACGCCTGTTTGATGGTGTAAACGTAGCTTTTACTTGAAAGTAAGCATATAATGTGGATTTCGTCACGCGAGGCCTGTTTAATGCTTTAAACATAGCTTTTACATGAAATTAAGCACAGAATGTAGTTTTCAACAGTAGAGCACTGTTTAATGCTGGAAACATAGCTTTTACATGAAACTAAGCAGATAATGTGGATTTCTCCACGGGAGGTCAGTTTACAGACCAAAACCTGGCTTTTACATGAAAGTGACAACAGAATGTAGTTTTCATCACGGGAGGCCTGTTTAATGCTGGAAACGTTCCTTTTACATGAAAGTGACAACAGAATGTAGTTTTCATCACGGGAGGCCTGTTTAATGCTGGAAACGTTCCTTTTACATGAAAGTGACAGAAGAATGTAGTTTTCATCATGGGAGGCCTGTTTAATGCTGCAAACGATCCTTTTACATGAAAGTGACAGCAGAATGAAGTTTTCATCACGGGAGGCCTGTTTGATGGTGTAAACGTAGCTTTTACTTGAAAGTAAGCACAGAATGTAGTTTTCAACACTAGAGCACTGTTTAATGCTGGAAACATAGCTTTTACATGAAACTAAGCAGATAATGTGGATTTCTCCACGGGAGGTCAGTTTACAGACCAAAACCTGGCTATTACATGAAAGTGACAACAGAATGTAGTTTTCATCACGGGAGGCCTGTTTAATGCTGGAAACGTTCCTTTTACATGAAAGTGACAGAAGAATGTAGTTTTCATCATGGGAGGCCTGTTTGATAGTGTAAACGTAGCTTTTACTTGAAAGTAAGCATATAATGTGGATTTCGTCACGGGAGGCCTGTTTGATGGTGTAAACGTAGCTTTCACATGAAAGTAAGCACAGAATGTAGTTTTCAACACAAGAGAACTGTTTAATGCTGGAAACATAGCTTTTACATGAAAGTAAGCACAGAATGTAGTTTTCAACAGTAGAGCACTGTTTAATGCTGGAAACATAGCTTTTACATGAAACTAAGCAGATAATGTGGATTTCTCCACAGGAGGTCAGTTTACAGACCAAAACCTGGCTTTTACATGAAAGTGACAGCAGAATGAAGTTTTCATTACGGGAGGCCTGTTTAATGCTGGAAACGTTCCTTTTACATGACAGTGACAGCAGAATGAAGTTTTCATCACGGGAGGCCTGTTTAATGCTGGAAACGTTCCTTTTACATGAAAGTGACAGAAGAATGTAGTTTTCATCATGGGAGGCCTGTTTGATAGTGTAAACGTAGCTTTTACTTGAAACTAAGCATATAATGTGGATTTCGTCACGGGAGGCCTGTTTGATGGTGTAAACGTAGCTTTCACATGAAAGTAAGCACAGAATGTAGTTTTCAACACTAGAGCACTGTTTAATGCTGGAAACATAGCTTTTACATGAAACTAAGCAGATAATGTGGATTTCTCCACAGGAGGTCAGTTTACAGACCAAAACCTGGCTTTTACATGAAAGTGACAACAGAATGTAGTTTTCATCACGGGAGGCCTGTTTAATGCTGGAAACGTTCCTTTTACATGAAAGTAACAGCAGAATGTAGTTTTCATCACGGGAGGCCTGTTTGATAGTGTAAACGTAGCTTTTACATGAAAGTAAGCACAGAATGTATTTTTCAACACTAGAGCACTGTTTAATGCTGGAAACATAGCTTTTACATGAAACTAAGCAGATAATGTGGATTTCTCCACGGGAGGTCAGTTTACAGACCAAAACCTGGCTTTTACATGAAAGTGACAACAGAATGTAGTTTTCATCACGGGAGGCCTGTTTAATGCTGGAAACGTTCCTTTTACATGAAAGTAAGCATATAATGTAGTTTTCATCACGGGAGGCCTGTTTAATGCTGCAAACGTTCCTTTTACATGAAAGTGACAGCAGAATGAAGTTTTCATTACGGGAGGCCTGTTTGATGGTGTAAACGTAGCTTTCACATGCAAGTAAGCACAGAATGTAGTTTTCAACACAAGAGCACTGTTTAATGCTGGAAACATAGCTTTTACATGAAACTAAGCAGATAATGTGGATTTCTCCACTGGAGGTCAGTTTACAGACCAAAACCTGGCTTTTACCTGAAAGTGACAACAGAATGTAGTTTTCATCACGGGAGGCCTGTTTAATGCTGGAAACGTTCCTTTTACATGAAAGTGACAGAAGAATGTAGTTTTCATCATGGGATGCCTGTTTGATGGTGTAAACGTAGCTTTCACATGCAAGTAAGCACAGAATGTAGTTTTCAACACAAGAGCACTGTTTAATGCTGGAAACATAGCTTTTACATGAAACTAAGCAGATAATGTGGATTTCTCCACTGGAGGTCAGTTTACAGACCAAAACCTGGCTTTTACATGAAAGTGACAACAGAATGTAGTTTTCATCACGGGAGGCCTGTTTAATGCTGGAAACGTTCCTTTTACATGAAAGTAATCATATAATGTAGTTTTCATCACGGGAGGCCTGTTTAATGCTGGAAACGTTCCTTTTACATGAAATTGACAGCAGAATGAAGTTTTCATCACGGGACGCCTGTTTGATGGTGTAAACGTAGCTTTTACTTGAAAGTAAGCATATAATGTGGATTTCGTCACGCGAGGCCTGTTTAATGCTTTAAACATAGCTTTTACATGAAATTAAGCACAGAATGTAGTTTTCAACAGTAGAGCACTGTTTAATGCTGGAAACATAGCTTTTACATGAAACTAAGCAGATAATGTGGATTTCTCCACGGGAGGTCAGTTTACAGACCAAAACCTGGCTTTTACATGAAAGTGACAACAGAATGTAGTTTTCATCACGGGAGGCCTGTTTAATGCTGGAAACGTTCCTTTTACATGAAAGTAAGCATATAATGTAGTTTTCATCACGGGAGGCCTGTTTGATAGTGTAAACGTAGCTTTTACATGAAAGTAAGCACAGAATGTAGTTTTCAACACTAGAGCACTGTTTAATGCTGGAAACATAGCTTTTACATGAAACTAAGCAGATAATGTGGATTTCTCCACGGGAGGTCAGTTTACAGACCAAAACCTGGCTATTACATGAAAGTGACAACAGAATGTAGTTTTCATCACGGGAGGCCTGTTTAATGCTGGAAACGTTCCTTTTACATGAAAGTGACAGAAGAATGTAGTTTTCATCATGGGAGGCCTGTTTGATAGTGTAAACGTAGCTTTTACTTGAAAGTAAGCATATAATGTGGATTTCGTCACGGGAGGCCTGTTTGATGGTGTAAACGTAGCTTTCACTTGAAGGTAAGCACAGAATGTAGTTTTCAACACAAGAGAACTGTTTAATGCTGGAAACATAGCTTTTACATGAAAGTAAGCACAGAATGTAGTTTTCAACAGTAGAGCACTGTTTAATGCTGGAAACATAGCTTTTACATGAAACTAAGCAGATAATGTGGATTTCTCCACCGGAGGTCAGTTTACAGACCAAAACTTGGCTTTTACATGAAAGTGACAACAGAATGTAGTTTTCATCACGGGAGGCCTGTTTAATGCTGGAAACGTTCCTTTTACATGAAAGTAAGCATATAATGTAGTTTTCATCACGGGAGGCCTGTTTGATAGTGTAAACGTAGTTTTTATTTGAAAGTAAGCATATAATGTGGATTTCGTCACGGGAGGCCTGTTTGATGGTGTAAACGTAGCTTTTACATGAAAGTAAGCACAGAATGTATTTTTCAACACTAGAGCACTGTTTAATGCTGGAAACATAGCTTTTACATGAAACTAAGCAGATAATGTGGATTTCCCCACGGGAGGTCAGTTTACAGACCAAAACCTGGCTTTTACATGAAAGTGACAACAGAATGTAGTTTTCATCACGGGAGGCCTGTTTAATGCTGGAAACGTTCCTTTTACATGAAAGTAACAGCAGAATGTAGTTTTCATCACGGGAGGCCTGTTTGATAGTGTAAACGTAGCTTTTACATGAAAGTAAGCACAGAATGTATTTTTCAACACTAGAGCACTGTTTAATGCTGGAAACATAGCTTTTACATGAAACTAAGCAGATAATGTGGATTTCTCCACGGGAGGTCAGTTTACAGACCAAAACCTGGCTTTTACATGAAAGTGACAACAGAATGTAGTTTTCATCACGGGAGGCCTGTTTAATGCTGGAAACGTTCCTTTTACATGAAAGTAAGCATATAATGTAGTTTTCATCACGGGAGGCCTGTTTAATGCTGCAAACTTTCCTTTTACATGAAAGTGACAGCAGAATGAAGTTTTCATTACGGGAGGCCTGTTTGATGGTGTAAACGTAGCTTTCACATGCAAGTAAGCACAGAATGTAGTTTTCAACACAAGAGCACTGTTTAATGCTGGAAACATAGCTTTTACATGAAACTAAGCAGATAATGTGGATTTCTCCACTGGAGGTCAGTTTACAGACCAAAACCTGGCTTTTACATGAAAGTGACAACAGAATGTAGTTTTCATCACGGGAGGCCTGTTTAATGCTGGAAACGTTCCTTTTACATGAAAGTAATCATATAATGTAGTTTTCATCACGGGAGGCCTGTTTAATGCTGGAAACGTTCCTTTTACATGAAAGTGACAGCAGAATGAAGTTTTCATCACGGGACGCCTGTTTGATGGTGTAAACGTAGCTTTTACTTGAAAGTAAGCATATAATGTGGATTTCGTCACGCGAGGCCTGTTTAATGCTTTAAACATAGCTTTTACATGAAATTAAGCACAGAATGTAGTTTTCAACAGTAGAGCACTGTTTAATGCTGGAAACATAGCTTTTACATGAAACTAAGCAGATCATGTGGATTTCTCCACGGGAGGTCAGTTTACAGACCAAAACCTGGCTTTTACATGAAAGTGACAACAGAATGTAGTTTTCATCACGGGAGGCCTGTTTAATGCTGGAAACGTTCCTTTTACATGAAAGTAAGCATATAATGTAGTTTTCATCACGGGAGGCCTGTTTGATAGTGTAAACGTAGCTTTTACATGAAAGTAAGCACAGAATGTAGTTTTCAACACTAGAGCACTGTTTAATGCTGGAAACATAGCTTTTACATGAAACTAAGCAGATAATGTGGATTTCTCCACGGGAGGTCAGTTTACAGACCAAAACCTGGCTATTACATGAAAGTGACAACAGAATGTAGTTTTCATCACGGGAGGCCTGTTTAATGCTGGAAACGTTCCTTTTACATGACAGTGACAGCAGAATGAAGTTTTCATCACGGGAGGCCTGTTTAATGCTGGAAACGTTCCTTTTACATGAAAGTGACAGCAGAATGAAGTTTTTATCACGGGACGCCTGTTTGATGGTGTAAACGTAGCTTTCACTTGAAGGTAAGCACAGAATGTAGTTTTCAACACAAGAGAACTGTTTAATGCTGGAAACATAGCTTTTACATGAAAGTAAGCACAGAATGTAGTTTTCAACAGTAGAGCACTGTTTAATGCTGGAAACATAGCTTTTACATGAAACTAAGCAGATAATGTGGATTTCTCCACCGGAGGTCAGTTTACAGACCAAAACTTGGCTTTTACATGAAAGTGACAACAGAATGTAGTTTTCATCACGGGAGGCCTGTTTAATGCTGGAAACGTTCCTTTTACATGAAAGTAAGCATATAATGTAGTTTTCATCACGGGAGGCCTGTTTGATAGTGTAAACGTAACTTTTACATGAAAGTAAGCACAGCATGTAGTTTTCAACACTAGAGCACTGTCTAATGCTGGAAACATAGCTTTTACATGAAACTAAGCTGATAATGTGGATTTCTCCACGGGAGGTCAGTTTACAGACCAAAACCTGGCTATTACATGAAAGTGACAACAGAATGTAGTTTTCATCACGGGAGGCCTGTTTAATGCTGGAAACGTTCCTTTTACATGAAAGTGACAGAAGAATGTAGTTTTCATCATGGGAGGCCTGTTTGATAGTGTAAACGTAGCTTTTACTTGAAAGTAAGCATATAATGTGGATTTCGTCACGGGAGGCCTGTTTGATGGTGTAAACGTAGCTTTTACATGAAAGTAAGCACAGAATGTATTTTTCAACACTAGAGCACTGTTTAATGCTGGAAACATAGCTTTTACATGAAACTAAGCAGATAATGTGGATTTCTCCACGGGAGGTCAGTTTACAGACCAAAACCTGGCTTTTACATGAAAGTGACAACAGAATGTAGTTTTCATCACGGGAGGCCTGTTTAATGCTGGAAACGTTCCTTTTACATGAAAGTAACAGCAGAATGTAGTTTTCATCACGGGAGGCCTGTTTGATAGTGTAAACGTAGCTTTTACATGAAAGTAAGCACAGAATGTATTTTTCAACACTAGAGCACTGTTTAATACTGGAAACATAGCTTTTACATGAAACTAAGCAGATAATGTGGATTTCTCCACGGGAGGTCAGTTTACAGACCAAAACCTGGCTTTTACATGAAAGTGACAACAGAATGTAGTTTTCATCACGGGAGGCCTGTTTAATGCTGGAAACGTTCCTTTTACATGAAAGTAAGCATATAATGTAGTTTTCATCACGGGAGGCCTGTTTAATGCTGCAAACGTTCCTTTTACATGAAAGTGACAGCAGAATGAAGTTTTCATTACGGGAGGCCTGTTTGATGGTGTAAACGTAGCTTTCACATGCAAGTAAGCACAGAATGTAGTTTTCAACACAAGAGCACTGTTTAATGCTGGAAACATAGCTTTTACATGAAACTAAGCAGATAATGTGGATTTCTCCACTGGAGGTCAGTTTACAGACCAAAACCTGGCTTTTACCTGAAAGTGACAACAGAATGTAGTTTTCATCACGGGAGGCCTGTTTAATGCTGGAAACGTTCCTTTTACATGAAAGTGACAGAAGAATGTAGTTTTCATCATGGGATGCCTGTTCGATGGTGTAAACGTAGCTTTCACATGCAAGTAAGCACAGAATGTAGTTTTCAACACAAGAGCACTGTTTAATGCTGGAAACATAGCTTTTACATGAAACTAAGCAGATAATGTGGATTTCTCCACTGGAGGTCAGTTTACAGACCAAAACCTGGCTTTTACATGAAAGTGACAACAGAATGTAGTTTTCATCACGGGAGGCCTGTTTAATGCTGGAAACGTTCCTTTTACATGAAAGTAATCATATAATGTAGTTTTCATCACGGGAGGCCTGTTTAATGCTGGAAACGTTCCTTTTACATGAAAGTGACAGCAGAATGAAGTTTTCATCACGGGACGCCTGTTTGATGGTGTAAACGTAGCTTTTACTTGAAAGTAAGCATATAATGTGGATTTCGTCACGCGAGGCCTGTTTAATGCTTTAAACATAGCTTTTACATGAAATTAAGCACAGAATGTAGTTTTCAACAGTAGAGCACTGTTTAATGCTGGAAACATAGCTTTTACATGAAACTAAGCAGATAATGTGGATTTCTCCACGGGAGGTCAGTTTACAGACCAAAACCTGGCTTTTACATGAAAGTGACAACAGAATGTAGTTTTCATCACGGTAGGCCTGTTTAATGCTGGAAACGTTCCTTTTACATGAAAGTGACAACAGAATGTAGTTTTCATCACGGGAGGCCTGTTTAATGCTGGAAACGTTCCTTTTACATGAAAGTGACAGAAGAATGTAGTTTTCATCATGGGAGGCCTGTTTAATGCTGCAAACGATCCTTTTACATGAAAGTGACAGCAGAATGAAGTTTTCATCACGGGAGGCCTGTTTGATGGTGTAAACGTAGCTTTTACTTGAAAGTAAGCACAGAATGTAGTTTTCAACACTAGAGCACTGTTTAATGCTGGAAACATAGCTTTTACATGAAACTAAGCAGATAATGTGGATTTCTCCACGGGAGGTCAGTTTACAGACCAAAACCTGGCTATTACATGAAAGTGACAACAGAATGTAGTTTTCATCACGGGAGGCCTGTTTAATGCTGGAAACGTTCCTTTTACATGAAAGTGACAGAAGACTGTAGTTTTCATCATGGGAGGCCTGTTTGATAGTGTAAACGTAGCTTTTACTTGAAAGTAAGCATATAATGTGGATTTCGTCACGGGAGGCCTGTTTGATGGTGTAAACGTAGCTTTCACATGAAAGTAAGCACAGAATGTAGTTTTCAACACAAGAGAACTGTTTAATGCTGGAAACATAGCTTTTACATGAAAGTAAGCACAGAATGTAGTTTTCAACAGTAGAGCACTGTTTAATGCTGGAAACATAGCTTTTACATGAAACTAAGCAGATAATGTGGATTTCTCCACAGGAGGTCAGTTTACAGACCAAAACCTGGCTTTTACATGAAAGTGACAGCAGAATGAAGTTTTCATTACGGGAGGCCTGTTTAATGCTGGAAACGTTCCTTTTACATGACAGTGACAGCAGAATGAAGTTTTCATCACGGGAGGCCTGTTTAATGCTGGAAACGTTCCTTTTACATGAAAGTGACAGAAGAATGTAGTTTTCATCATGGGAGGCCTGTTTGATAGTGTAAACGTAGCTTTTACTTGAAACTAAGCATATAATGTGGATTTCGTCACGGGAGGCCTGTTTGATGGTGTAAACGTAGCTTTCACATGAAAGTAAGCACAGAATGTAGTTTTCAACACTAGAGCACTGTTTAATGCTGGAAACATAGCTTTTACATGAAACTAAGCAGATAATGTGGATTTCTCCACAGGAGGTCAGTTTACAGACCAAAACCTGGCTTTTACATGAAAGTGACAGCAGAATGAAGTTTTCATTACGGGAGGCCTGTTTGATGGTGTAAACGTAGCTTTTCCATGAAAGTGACAGCAGAATGTAGTTTTCATCACGGGAGGCCTGTTTGATAGTGTAAACGTAGCTTTTACATGAAAGTAAGCACAGAATTTAGTTTTCAACACAAGAGCACTGTTTAATGCTGGAAACATAGATTTTACATTAAAATAAGCAGATAATGTGGATTTCTCCGCTGGAGGTCAGTCTACAGACCAAAACCTGGCTATTACATGAAAGTGACAACAGAATGTAGTTTTCATCACGGGAGGCCTGTTTAATGCTGGAAACGTTCCTTTTACATGAAAGTAAGCATATAATGTAGTTTTCATCACGGGAGGCCTGTTTAATGCTGCAAACGTTCCTTTTACATGAAAGTGACAGCAGAATGAAGTTTTCATCACGGGAGGCCTGTTTGATGGTGTAAACGTAGCTTTTCCATGAAAGTGACAGCAGAATGTAGTTTTCATCACGGGAGGCATGTTTGATGGTGTAAACGTAGCTTTTACTTGAAAGTAAGCATATAATGTGGATTTCGTCACGGGAGGCCTGTTTAATGTTGGAAACATAGCTTTTACATGAAAGTGACAACAGAATGTAGTTTTCATCACGGGAGGCCTGTTTAAATGCTGGAAACGTTCCTTTTACATGAAAGTGACAGCAGAATGTAGTTTTCATCATGGGAGGCCTGTTTGATAGTGTAAACGTAGCTTTTACATGAAAGTAAGCACAGAATGTAGTTTTCAACACTAGAGCACTGTTTAATGCTGGAAACATAGCTTTTACATGAAACTAAGCAGATATAGTGGATTTCTCCACTAGAGGTCAGTTTACAGACCAAAACCTGGCTTTTACATGAAAGTGACAACAGAATGTAGTTTTCATCACGGGAGGCCTGTTTAATGCTGGAAACGTTCCTTTTACATGAAAGTAAGAATATAATGTAGTTTTCATCACGGGAGGCCTGTTTAATGCTGCAAATGTTCCTTTTACATGAAAGTGACAGCAGAATGAAGTTTTCATCACGGGAGGCCTGTTTGATGGTGTAAACGTAGCTTTTACTTGAAAGTAAGCATATAATGTGGATTTCGTCACGCGAGGCCTGTTTAATGCTTTAAACATAGCTTTTACATGAAATTAAGCACAGAATGTAGTTTTCAACAGTAGAGCACTGTTTAATGCTGGAAACATAGCTTTTACATGAAACTAAGCAGATAATGTGGATTTCTCCACGGGAGGTCAGTTTACAGACCAAAACCTGGCTTTTACATGAAAGTGACAACAGAATGTAGTTTTCATCACGGGAGGCCTGTTTAATGCTGGAAACGTTCCTTTTACATGAAAGTGACAGAAGAATGTAGTTTTCATCATGGGAGGCCTGTTTAATGCTGCAAACGATCCTTTTACATGAAAGTGACAGCAGAATGAAGTTTTCATCACGGGAGGCCTGTTTGATGGTGTAAACGTAGCTTTTACTTGAAAGTAAGCACAGAATGTAGTTTTCAACACTAGAGCACTGTTTAATGCTGGAAACATAGCTTTTACATGAAACTAAGCAGATAATGTGGATTTCTCCACGGGAGGTCAGTTTACAGACCAAAACCTGGCTATTACATGAAAGTGACAACAGAATGTAGTTTTCATCACGGGAGGCCTGTTTAATGCTGGAAACGTTCCTTTTACATGAAAGTGACAGAAGAATGTAGTTTTCATCATGGGAGGCCTGTTTGATAGTGTAAACGTAGCTTTTACTTGAAAGTAAGCATATAATGTGGATTTCGTCACGGGAGGCCTGTTTGATGGTGTAAACGTAGCTTTCACATGAAAGTAAGCACAGAATGTAGTTTTCAACACAAGAGAACTGTTTAATGCTGGAAACATAGCTTTTACATGAAAGTAAGCACAGAATGTAGTTTTCAACAGTAGAGCACTGTTTAATGCTGGAAACATAGCTTTTACATGAAACTAAGCAGATAATGTGGATTTCTCCACAGGAGGTCAGTTTACAGACCAAAACCTGGCTTTTACATGAAAGTGACAGCAGAATGAAGTTTTCATTACGGGAGGCCTGTTTAATGCTGGAAACGTTCCTTTTACATGACAGTGACAGCAGAATGAAGTTTTCATCACGGGAGGCCTGTTTAATGCTGGAAACGTTCCTTTTACATGAAAGTGACAGAAGAATGTAGTTTTCATCATGGGAGGCCTGTTTGATAGTGTAAACGTAGCTTTTACTTGAAACTAAGCATATAATGTGGATTTCGTCACGGGAGGCCTGTTTGATGGTGTAAACGTAGCTTTCACATGAAAGTAAGCACAGAATGTAGTTTTCAACACTAGAGCACTGTTTAATGCTGGAAACATAGCTTTTACATGAAACTAAGCAGATAATGTGGATTTCTCCACAGGAGGTCAGTTTACAGACCAAAACCTGGCTTTTACATGAAAGTGACAGCAGAATGAAGTTTTCATTACGGGAGGCCTGTTTGATGGTGTAAACGTAGCTTTTCCATGAAAGTGACAGCAGAATGTAGTTTTCATCACGGGAGGCCTGTTTGATAGTGTAAACGTAGCTTTTACATGAAAGTAAGCACAGAATTTAGTTTTCAACACAAGAGCACTGTTTAATGCTGGAAACATAGATTTTACATTAAAATAAGCAGATAATGTGGATTTCTCCACTGGAGGTCAGTCTACAGACCAAAACCTGGCTATTACATGAAAGTGACAACAGAATGTAGTTTTCATCACGGGAGGCCTGTTTAATGCTGGAAACGTTCCTTTTACATGAAAGTAAGCATATAATGTAGTTTTCATCACGGGAGGCCTGTTTAATGCTGCAAACGTTCCTTTTACATGAAAGTGACAGCAGAATGAAGTTTTCATCACGGGAGGCCTGTTTGATGGTGTAAACGTAGCTTTTCCATGAAAGTGACAGCAGAATGTAGTTTTCATCACGGGAGGCCTGTTTGATGGTGTAAACGTAGCTTTTACTTGAAAGTAAGCATATAATGTGGATTTCGTCACGGGAGGCCTGTTTAATGTTGGAAACATAGCTTTTACATGAAAGTGACAACAGAATGTAGTTTTCATCACGGGAGGCCTGTTTAAATGCTGGAAACGTTCCTTTTACATGAAAGTGACAGCAGAATGAAGTTTTCATCACGGGAGGCCTGTTTGATGGTGTAAACGTAGCTTTTACTTGAAAGTAAGCATATTATGTGGATTTCGTCACGGGAGGCCTGTTTGATGGTGTAAACGTAGCTTTCACGTGAAAGTAAGCACAGAATGTCGTTTTCAACACAAGAGAACTGTTTAATGCTGGAAACATAGCTTTTACATGAAAGTAAGCACAGAATGTAGTTTTCAACACTAGAGCACTGTTTAATGCTGGAAACATAGCTTTTACATGAAACTAAGCAGATAATGTGGATTTCTCCACGGGAGGTCAGTTTACAGACCAAAACCTGGCTTTTACATGAAAGTGACAACAGAATGTAGTTTTCATCACGGGAGGCCTGTTTAATGCTGGAAACGTTCCTTTTACATGAAAGTCAGCATATAATGTAGTTTTCATCACGGGAGGCCTGTTTGATAGTGTAAACGTAGCTTTTACATGAAAGTAAGCACAGAATGTAGTTTTCAACACTAGAGCACTGTTTAATGCTGGAAACATAGCTTTTACATGAAACTAAGCAGATAATGTGGATTTCTCCACGGGAGGTCAGTTTACAGACCAAAACCTGGCTATTACATGAAAGTGACAACAGAATGTAGTTTTCATCACGGGAGGCCTGTTTAATGCTGGAAACGTTCCTTTTACATGAAAGTAAGCATATAATGTAGTTTTCATCACGGGAGGCCTGTTTAATGCTGCAAACGTTCCTTTTACATGAAAGTGACAGCAGAATGAAGTTTTCATCACGGGAGGCCTGTTTGATGGTGTAAACGTAGCTTTTACTTGAAAGTAAGCATATAATGTGGATTTCGTCACGGGAGGCCTGTTTAATGTTGGAAACATAGCTTTTACATGAAAGTGACAACAGAATGTAGTTTTCATCACGGGAGGCCTGTTTAAATGCTGGAAACGTTCCTTTTACATGAAAGTGACAGCAGAATGTAGTTTTCATCATGGGAGGCCTGTTTGATAGTGTAAACGTAGCTTTTACATGAAAGTAAGCACAGAATGTAGTTTTCAACACTAGAGCACTGTTTAATGCTGGAAACATAGCTTTTACATGAAACTAAGCAGATATAGTGGATTTCCCCACTGGAGGTCAGTTTACAGACCAAAACCTGGCTTTTACATGAAAGTGACAACAGAATGTAGTTTTCATCACGGGAGGCCTGTTTAATGCTGGAAACGTTTCTTTTACATGAAAGTAAGCATATAATGTAGTTTTCATCACGGGAGGCCTGTTTAATGCTGTAAATGTTCCTTTTACATGAAAGTGACAGCAGAATGAAGTTTTCATCACGGGAGGCCTGTTTGATGGTGTAAACGTAGCTTTTACTTGAAAGTAAGCATATAATGTGGATTTCGTCACGCGAGGCCTGTTTGATGGTGTAAACGTAGCTTTCACATGCAAGTAAGCACAGAATGTAGTTTTCAACACAAGAGCACTGTTTAATGCTGGAAACATAGCTTTTACATGAAACTAAGCAGATAATGTGGATTTCTCCACTGGAGGTCAGTTTACAGACCAAAACCTGGCTTTTACCTGAAAGTGACAACAGAATGTAGTTTTCATCACGGGAGGCCTGTTTAATGCTGGAAACGTTCCTTTTACATGAAAGTGACAGAAGAATGTAGTTTTCATCATGGGATGCCTGTTTGATGGTGTAAACGTAGCTTTCACATGCAAGTAAGCACAGAATGTAGTTTTCAACACAAGAGCACTGTTTAATGCTGGAAACATAGCTTTTACATGAAACTAAGCAGATAATGTGGATTTCTCCACTGGAGGTCAGTTTACAGACCAAAACCTTGCTATTACATGAAAGTGACAACAGAATGTAGTTTTCATCACGGGAGGCCTGTTTAATGCTGGAAACGTTCCTTTTACATGAAAGTAATCATATAATGTAGTTTTCATCACGGGAGGCCTGTTTAATGCTGGAAACGTTCCTTTTACATGAAAGTGACAGCAGAATGAAGTTTTCATTACGGGAGGCCTGTTTGATGGTGTAAACGTAGCTTTTCCATGAAAGTGACAGCAGAATGTAGTTTTCATCACGGGAGGCCTGTTTGATAGTGTAAACGTAGCTTTTACATGAAAGTAAGCACAGAATTTAGTTTTCAACACAAGAGCACTGTTTAATGCTGGAAACATAGATTTTACATTAAAATAAGCAGATAATGTGGATTTCTCCACTGGAGGTCAGTCTACAGACCAAAACCTGGCTATTACATGAAAGTGACAACAGAATGTAGTTTTCATCACGGGAGGCCTGTTTAATGCTGGAAACGTTCCTTTTACATGAAAGTAAGCATATAATGTAGTTTTCATCACGGGAGGCCTGTTTAATGCTGCAAACGTTCCTTTTACATGAAAGTGACAGCAGAATGAAGTTTTCATCACGGGAGGCCTGTTTGATGGTGGAAACGTAGCTTTTCCATGAAAGTGACAGCAGAATGTAGTTTTCATCACGGGAGGCCTGTTTGATGGTGTAAACGTAGCTTTTACTTGAAAGTAAGCATATAATGTGGATTTCGTCACGGGAGGCCTGTTTAATGTTGGAAACATAGCTTTTACATGAAAGTGACAACAGAATGTAGTTTTCATCACGGGAGGCCTGTTTAAATGCTGGAAACGTTCCTTTTACATGAAAGTGACAGCAGAATGTAGTTTTCATCATGGGAGGCCTGTTTGATAGTGTAAACGTAGCTTTTACATGAAAGTAAGCACAGACTGTAGTTTTCAACACTAGAGCACTGTTTAATGCTGGAAACATAGCTTTTACATGAAACTAAGCAGATATAGTGGATTTCTCCACTGGAGGTCAGTTTACAGACCAAAACCTGGCTTTTACATGAAAGTGACAACAGAATGTAGTTTTCATCACGGGAGGCCTGTTTAATGCTGGAAACGTTCCTTTTACATGAAAGTAAGCATATAATGTAGTTTTCATCACGGGAGGCCTGTTTAATGCTGCAAATGTTCCTTTTACATGAAAGTGACAGCAGAATGAAGTTTTCATCACGGGAGGCCTGTTTGATGGTGTAAACGTAGCTTTTACTTGAAAGTAAGCATATAATGTGGATTTCGTCACGCGAGGCCTGTTTGATGGTGTAAACGTAGCTTTCACATGAAAGTAAGCACAGAATGTAGTTTTCAACACAAGAGAACTGTTTAATGCTGGAAACATAGCTTTTACATGAAACTAAGCAGATAATGTGGATTTCTCCACGGGAGGTCAGTTTACAGACCAAAACCTGGCTTTTACATGAAAGTGACAACAGAATGTAGTTTTCATCACGGGAGGCCTGTTTAATGCTGGAAACGTTCCTTTTACATGAAAGTGACAGCAGAATGTAGTTTTCATCATGGGAGGCCTGTTTGATAGTGTAAACGTAGCTTTTACATGAAAGTAAGCAAAGAATGTAGTTTTCAACACAAGAGCACTGTTTAATGCTGGAAACATAGATTTTACATTAAAATAAGCAGATAATGTGGATTTCTCCACTGGAGGTCAGTCTACAGACCAAAACCTGGCTTTTACATGAAAGTGACAACAGAATGTAGTTTTCATCACGGGAGGCCTGTTTAATGCTGGAAACGTTCCTTTTACATGAAAGTGACAGCAGAATGAAGTTTTCATCACGGGAGGCCTGTTTGATGGTGTAAACGTAGCTTTTACTTGAAAGTAAGCATATTATGTGGATTTCGTCACGGGAGGCCTGTTTGATGGTGTAAACGTAGCTTTCACGTGAAAGTAAGCACAGAATGTCGTTTTCAACACAAGAGAACTGTTTAATGCTGGAAACATAGCTTTTACATGAAAGTAAGCACAGAATGTAGTTTTCAACACTAGAGCACTGTTTAATGCTGGAAACATAGCTTTTACATGAAACTAAGCAGATAATGTGGATTTCTCCACGGGAGGTCAGTTTACAGACCAAAACCTGGCTTTTACATGAAAGTGACAACAGAATGTAGTTTTCATCACGGGAGGCCTGTTTAATGCTGGAAACGTTCCTTTTACATGAAAGTCAGCATATAATGTAGTTTTCATCACGGGAGGCCTGTTTGATAGTGTAAACGTAGCTTTTACTTGAAAGTAAGCATATAATGTGGATTTCGTCACGCGAGGCCTGTTTAATGCTTTAAACATAGCTTTTACATGAAATTAAGCACAGAATGTAGTTTTCAAAAGTAGAGCACTGTTTAATGCTGGAAACATAGCTTTTACATGAAACTAAGCAGATAATGTGGATTTCTCCACGGGAGGTCAGTTTACAGACCAAAACCTGGCTATTACATGAAAGTGACAACAGAATGTAGTTTTCATCACGGGAGGCCTGTTTAATGCTGGAAACGTTCCTTTTACATGAAAGTAATCATATAATGTAGTTTTCATCACGGGAGGCCTGTTTAATGCTGGAAACGTTCCTTTTACATGAAAGTGACAGCAGAATGAAGTTTTCATTACGGGAGGCCTGTTTGATGGTGTAAACGTAGCTTTTCCATGAAAGTGACAGCAGAATGTAGTTTTCATCACGGGAGGCCTGTTTGATAGTGTAAACGTAGCTTTTACATGAAAGTAAGCACAGAATTTAGTTTTCAACACAAGAGCACTGTTTAATGCTGGAAACATAGATTTTACATTAAAATAAGCAGATAATGTGGATTTCTCCACTGGAGGTCAGTCTACAGACCAAAACCTGGCTATTACATGAAAGTGACAACAGAATGTAGTTTTCATCACGGGAGGCCTGTTTAATGCTGGAAACGTTCCTTTTACATGAAAGTAAGCATATAATGTAGTTTTCATCACGGGAGGCCTGTTTAATGCTGCAAACGTTCCTTTTACATGAAAGTGACAGCAGAATGAAGTTTTCATCACGGGAGGCCTGTTTGATGGTGGAAACGTAGCTTTTCCATGAAAGTGACAGCAGAATGTAGTTTTCATCACGGGAGGCCTGTTTGATGGTGTAAACGTAGCTTTTACTTGAAAGTAAGCATATAATGTGGATTTCGTCACGGGAGGCCTGTTTAATGTTGGAAACATAGCTTTTACATGAAAGTGACAACAGAATGTAGTTTTCATCACGGGAGGCCTGTTTAAATGCTGGAAACGTTCCTTTTACATGAAAGTGACAGCAGAATGTAGTTTTCATCATGGGAGGCCTGTTTGATAGTGTAAACGTAGCTTTTACATGAAAGTAAGCACAGACTGTAGTTTTCAACACTAGAGCACTGTTTAATGCTGGAAACATAGCTTTTACATGAAACTAAGCAGATATAGTGGATTTCTCCACTGGAGGTCAGTTTACAGACCAAAACCTGGCTTTTACATGAAAGTGACAACAGAATGTAGTTTTCATCACGGGAGGCCTGTTTAATGCTGGAAACGTTCCTTTTACATGAAAGTAAGCATATAATGTAGTTTTCATCACGGGAGGCCTGTTTAATGCTGCAAATGTTCCTTTTACATGAAAGTGACAGCAGAATGAAGTTTTCATCACGGGAGGCCTGTTTGATGGTGTAAACGTAGCTTTTACTTGAAAGTAAGCATATAATGTGGATTTCGTCACGCGAGGCCTGTTTGATGGTGTAAACGTAGCTTTCACATGAAAGTAAGCACAGAATGTAGTTTTCAACACAAGAGAACTGTTTAATGCTGGAAACATAGCTTTTACATGAAACTAAGCAGATAATGTGGATTTCTCCACGGGAGGTCAGTTTACAGACCAAAACCTGGCATTTACATTCCTTTTACATGAAAGTGACAGCAGAATGAAGTTTTCATCACGGGAGGCCTGTTTGATGGTGTAAACGTAGCTTTTACTTGAAAGTAAGCATATAATGTGGATTTCGTCACGCGAGGCCTGTTTGATGGTGTAAACGTAGCTTTCACATGAAAGTAAGCACAGAATGTAGTTTTCAACACAAGAGAACTGTTTAATGCTGGAAACATAGCTTTTACATGAAATTAAGCAGATAATGTGGATTTCTCCACTGGAGGTCAGTTTTTACAGACCAAAACCTGGCTTTTACATGAAAGTGACAACAGAATGTAGTTTTCATCACGGGAGGCCTGTTTAATGCTGGAAACGTTCCTTTTACATGAAAGTAAGCATATAATGTAGTTTTCATCACGGGAGGCCTGTTTGATGCTGCAAACGTTCCTTTTACATGAAAGTGACAGCAGAATGTAGTTTTCATCATGGGAGGCCTGTTTGATAGTGTAAACGTAGCTTTTACATGAAAGTAAGCACAGAATGTAGTTTTCAACACAGGAGCACTGTTTAATGCTGGAAACATAGATTTTACATTAAAATAAGCAGATAATGTGGATTTCTCCACTGGAGGTCAGTCTACAGACCAAAACCTGGCTTTTACATGAAAGTGACAACAGAATGTAGTTTTCATCACGGGAGGCCTGTTTAATGCTGGAAACGTTCCTTTAACATGAAAGTGACAGAAGAATGTAGTTTTCATCATGGGAGGCCTGTTTGATAGTGTAAACGTAGCTTTTACTTGAAAGTAAGCATATAATGTGGATTTCGTCACGGGAGGCCTGTTTGATGGTGTAAACGTAGCTTTCACTTGAAAGTAAGCACAGAATGTAGTTTTCAACACAAGAGAACTGTTTAATGCTGGAAACATAGCTTTTACATGAAAGTAAGCACAGAATGTAGTTTTCAACAGTAGAGCACTGTTTAATGCTGGAAACATAGCTTTTACATGAAACTAAGCAGATAATGTGGATTTCTCCACGGGAGGTCAGTTTACAGACCAAAACCTGGCTATTACATGAAAGTGACAACAGAATGTAGTTTTCATCACGGGAGGCCTGTTTAATGCTGGAAACGTTCCTTTTACATGAAAGTGACAGAAGAATGTAGTTTTCATCATGGGAGGCCTGTTTGATAGTGTAAACGTAGCTTTTACTTGAAATTAAGCATATAATGTGGATTTCGTCACGGGAGGCCTGTTTGATGGTGTAAACGTAGCTTTTACATGAAAGTAAGCACAGAATGTATTTTTCAACACTAGAGCACTGTTTAATGCTGGAAACATAGCTTTTACATGAAACTAAGCAGATAATGTGGATTTCTCCACGGGAGGTCAGTTTACAGACCAAAACCTGGCTTTTACATGAAAGTGACAACAGAATGTAGTTTTCATCACGGGAGGCCTGTTTAATGCTGGAAACGTTCCTTTTACATGAAAGTAATCATATAATGTAGTTTTCATCACGGGAGGCCTGTTTAATGCTGGAAACGTTCCTTTTACATGAAAGTGACAGCAGAATGAAGTTTTCATCACGGGACGCCTGTTTGATGGTGTAAACGTAGCTTTTACTTGAAAGTAAGCATATAATGTGGATTTCGTCACGCGAGGCCTGTTTAATGCTTTAAACATAGCTTTTACATGAAATTAAGCACAGAATGTAGTTTTCAACAGTAGAGCACTGTTTAATGCTGGAAACATAGCTTTTACATGAAACTAAGCAGATAATGTGGATTTCTCCACGGGAGGTCAGTTTACAGACCAAAACCTGGCTTTTACATGAAAGTGACAACAGAATGTAGTTTTCATCACGGGAGGCCTGTTTAATGCTGGAAACGTTCCTTTTACATGAAAGTGACAACAGAATGTAGTTTTCATCACGGGAGGCCTGTTTAATGCTGGAACGTTCCTTTTACATGAAAGTGACAGAAGAATGTAGTTTTCATCATGGGAGGCCTGTTTAATGCTGCAAACGATCTTTTTACATGAAAGTGACAGCAGAATGAAGTTTTCATCACGGGAGGCCTGTTTGATGGTGTAAACGTAGCTTTTACATGAAAGTGACAGCAGAATGAAGTTTTCATCACGGGAGGCCTGTTTAATGCTGGAAACGTTCCTTTTACATGAAAGTAATGATATAATGTAGTTTTCATCACGGGAGGCCTGTTTAATGCTGGTAACGTTCCTTTTACATGAAAGTGAAAGCAGAATGAAGTTTTTATCACGGGACGCCTGTTTGATGGTGTAAACGTAGCTTTGACTTGAAAGTAAGCATATAATGTGGATTTCGTCACGCGAGGCCTGTTTGATGGTGTAAACGTAGCTTTCACATGAAATTAAGCACAGAATGTAGTTTTCAACAGTAGAGCACTGTTTAATGCTGGAAACATAGCTTTTACATGAAACTAAGCAGATAATGTGGATTTCTCCACGGGAGGTCAGTTTACAGACCAAAACCTGGCTTTTACATGAAAATGACAACAGAATGTAGTTTTCATCACGGGAGGCCTGTTTAATGCTGGAAACGTTCCTTTTACATGAAAGTGACAGCAGAATGTAGTTTTCATCATGGGAGGCCTGTTTGATAGTGTAAACGTAGCTTTTACATGAAAGTAAGCACAGAATGTAGTTTTCAACACTAGAGCACTGTTTAATGCTGGTAACATAGCTTTTACATGAAACTAAGCAGATATAGTGGATTTCTCCACTGGAGGTCAGTTTACAGACCAAAACCTGGCTTTTACATGAAAGTGACAACAGAATGTAGTTTTCATCACGGGAGGCCTGTTTAATGCTGGAAACGTTCCTTTTACATGAAAGTAAGCATATAATGTAATTTTCATCACGGGAGGCCTGTTTAATGCTGCAAACGTTCCTTTTACATGAAAGTGACAGCAGAATGTAGTTTTCATCATGGGAGGCCTGTTTGATAGTGTAAACGTAGCTTTTACATGAAAGTAAGCACAGAATGTAGTTTTCAACACAAGAGCACTGTTTAATGCTGGAAACATAGATTTTACATTAAAATAAGCAGATAATGTGGATTTCTCCACTGGAGGTCAGTCTACAGACCAAAACCTGGCTTTTACATGAAAGTGACAACAGAATGTAGTTTTCATCACGGGAGGCCTGTTTAATGCTGGAAACGTTCCTTTTACATGAAAGTGACAGCAGAATGAAGTTTTCATCACGGGAGGCCTGTTTGATGGTGTAAACGTAGCTTTTACTTGAAAGTAAGCATATTATGTGGATTTCGTCACGGGAGGCCTGTTTGATGGTGTAAACGTAGCTTTCACGTGAAAGTAAGCACAGAATGTCGTTTTCAACACAAGAGAACTGTTTAATGCTGGAAACATAGCTTTTACATGAAAGTAAGCACAGAATGTAGTTTTCAACACTAGAGCACTGTTTAATGCTGGAAACATAGCTTTTACATGAAACTAAGCAGATAATGTGGATTTCTCCACGGGAGGTCAGTTTACAGACCAAAACCTGGCTTTTACATGAAAGTGACAACAGAATGTAGTTTTCATCACGGGAGGCCTGTTTAATGCTGGAAACGTTCCTTTTACATGAAAGTCAGCATATAATGTAGTTTTCATCACGGGAGGCCTGTTTGATAGTGTAAACGTAGCTTTTACATGAAAGTAAGCACAGAATGTAGTTTTCAACACTAGAGCACTGTTTAATGCTGGAAACATAGCTTTTACATGAAACTAAGCAGAAAATGTGGATTTCTCCACGGGAGGTCAGTTTACAGACCAAAACCTGGCTATTACATGAAAGTGACAACAGAATGTAGTTTTCATCACGGGAGGCCTGTTTAATGCTGGAAACGTTCCTTTTATATGAAAGTAAGCATATAATGTAGTTTTCATCACGGGAGGCCTGTTTAATGCTGCAAACGTTCCTTTTACATGAAAGTGACAGCAGAATGAAGTTTTCATCACGGGAGGCCTGTTTGATGGTGTAAACGTAGCTTTTACTTGAAAGTAAGCATATAATGTGGATTTCGTCACGCGAGGCCTGTTTGATGGTGTAAACGTAGCTTTCACATGAAAGTAAGCACAGAATGTAGTTTTCAACACAAGAGAACTGTTTAATGCTGGAAACATAGCTTTTACATGAAATTAAGCAGATAATGTGGATTTCTCCACTGGAGGTCAGTTTTTACAGACCAAAACCTGGCTTTTACATGAAAGTGACAACAGAATGTAGTTTTCATCACGGGAGGCCTGTTTAATGCTGGAAACGTTCCTTTTACATGAAAGTAAGCATATAATGTAGTTTTCATCACGGGAGGCCTGTTTAATGCTGCAAACGTTCCTTTTACATGAAAGTGACAGCAGAATGAAGTTTTCATCACGGGAGGCCTGTTTGATGGTGTTCGTAGCTTTTACTTGAAAGTAAGCATATAATGTGGATTTCGTCACGGGAGGCCTGTTTGATGGTGTAAACGTAGCTTTCACATGAAAGTAAGCACAGAATGTAGTTTTCAACACAAGAGAACTGTTTAATGCTGGAAACATAGCTTTTACATGAAACTAAGCAGATAATGTGGATTTCTCCACGGGAGGTCAGTTTACAGACCAAAACCTGGCTTTTACATGAAAGTGACAGCAGAATGTAGTTTTCATCATGGGAGGCCTGTTTGATAGTGTAAACGTAGCTTTTACATGAAAGTAAGCACAGAATGTAGTTTTCAACACAAGAGCACTGTTTAATGCTGGAAACATAGATTTTACATTAAAATAAGCAGATAATGTGGATTTCTCCACTGGAGGTCAGTCTACAGACCAAAACCTGGCTTTTACATGAAAGTGACAACAGAATGTAGTTTTCATCACGGGAGGCCTGTTTAATGCTGGAAACGTTCCTTTAACATGAAAGTGACAGAAGAATGTAGTTTTCATCATGGGAGGCCTGTTTGATAGTGTAAACGTAGCTTTTACTTGAAAGTAAGCATATAATGTGGATTTCGTCACGGGAGGCCTGTTTGATGGTGTAAACGTAGCTTTCACTTGAAAGTAAGCACAGAATGTAGTTTTCAACACAAGAGAACTGTTTAATGCTGGAAACATAGCTTTTACATGAAAGTAAGCACAGAATGTAGTTTTCAACACTAGAGCACTGTTTAATGCTGGAAACATAGCTTTTACATGAAACTAAGCAGATAATGTGGATTTCTCCACGGGAGGTCAGTTTACAGACCAAAACCTGGCTATTACATGAAAGTGACAACAGAATGTAGTTTTCATCACGGGAGGCCTGTTTAATGCTGGAAACGTTCCTTTTACATGAAAGTGACAGAAGAATGTAGTTTTCATCATGGGAGGCCTGTTTGATAGTGTAAACGTAGCTTTTACTTGAAAGTAAGCATATAATGTGGATTTCGTCACGGGAGGCCTGTTTGATGGTGTAAACGTAGCTTTTACATGAAAGTAAGCACAGAATGTATTTTTCAACACTAGAGCACTGTTTAATGCTGGAAACATAGCTTTTACATGAAACTAAGCAGATAATGTGGATTTCTCCACGGGAGGTCAGTTTACAGACCAAAACCTGGCTTTTACATGAAAGTGACAACAGAATGTAGTTTTCATCACGGGAGGCCTGTTTAATGCTGGAAACGTTCCTTTTACATGAAAGTGACAGAAGAATGTAGTTTTCATCATGGGATGCCTGTTTGATGGTGTAAACGTAGCTTTCACATGCAAGTAAGCACAGAATGTAGTTTTCAACACAAGAGCACTGTTTAATGCTGGAAACATAGCTTTTACATGAAACTAAGCAGATAATGTGGATTTCTCCACTGGAGGTCAGTTTACAGACCAAAAACTGGCTTTTACATGAAAGTGACAACAGAATGTAGTTTTCATCACGGGAGGCCTGTTTAATGCTGGAAACGTTCCTTTTACATGAAAGTAATCATATAATGTAGTTTTCATCACGGGAGGCCTGTTTAATGCTGGAAACGTTCCTTTTACATGAAAGTGACAGCAGAATGAAGTTTTCATCACGGGACGCCTGTTTGATGGTGTAAACGTAGCTTTTACTTGAAAGTAAGCATATAATGTGGATTTCGTCACGCGAGGCCTGTTTAATGCTTTAAACATAGCTTTTACATGAAATTAAGCACAGAATGTAGTTTTCAACAGTAGAGCACTGTTTAATGCTGGAAACATAGCTTTTACATGAAACTAAGCAGATAATGTGGATTTCTCCACGGGAGGTCAGTTTACAGACCAAAACCTGGCTTTTACATGAAAGTGACAACAGAATGTAGTTTTCATCACGGGAGGCCTGTTTAATGCTGGAAACGTTCCTTTTACATGAAAGTGACAACAGAATGTAGTTTTCATCACGGGAGGCCTGTTTAATGCTGGAAACGTTCCTTTTACATGAAAGTGACAGAAGAATGTAGTTTTCATCATGGGAGGCCTGTTTAATGCTGCAAACGATCTTTTTACATGAAAGTGACAGCAGAATGAAGTTTTCATCACGGGAGGCCTGTTTGATGGTGTAAACGTAGCTTTTACATGAAAGTGACAGCAGAATGAAGTTTTCATCACGGGAGGCCTGTTTAATGCTGGAAACGTTCCTTTTACATGAAAGTAATGATATAATGTAGTTTTCATCACGGGAGGCCTGTTTAATGCTGGTAACGTTCCTTTTACATGAAAGTGAAAGCAGAATGAAGTTTTTATCACGGGACGCCTGTTTGATGGTGTAAACGTAGCTTTGACTTGAAAGTAAGCATATAATGTGGATTTCGTCACGCGAGGCCTGTTTGATGGTGTAAACGTAGCTTTCACATGAAAGTAAGCACAGAATGTAGTTTTCAACACAAGAGAACTGTTTAATGCTGTAAACATAGCTTTTACATGAAATTAAGCACAGAATGTAGTTTTCAACAGTAGAGCACTGTTTAATGCTGGAAACATAGCTTTTACATGAAACTAAGCAGATAATGTGGATTTCTCCACGGGAGGTCAGTTTACAGACCAAAACCTGGCTTTTACATGAAAATGACAACAGAATGTAGTTTTCATCACGGGAGGCCTGTTTAATGCTGGAAACGTTCCTTTTACATGAAAGTAAGCATATAATGTAATTTTCATCACGGGAGGCCTGTTTAATGCTGCAAACGTTCCTTTTACATGAAAGTGACAGCAGAATGAAGTTTTCATCACGGGAGGCCTGTTTGATGGTGTAAACGTAGCTTTCACATGAAAGTAAGCACAGAATGTAGTTTTCAACACTAGAGCACTGTTTAATGCTGGAAACATAGCTTTTACATGAAACTAAGCAGATAATGTGGATTTCTCCACGGGAGGTCAGTTTACAGACCAAAACCTGGCTTTTTACATGAAAGTGACAAGAGAATGTAGTTTTCATCACGGGAGGCCTGTTTAATGCTGGAAACGTTCCTTTTACATGAAAGTAAGCATATAATGTAGTTTTCATCACGGGAGGCCTGTTTGATGGTGTAAACGTAGCTTTTACACAAAAGTGAACACAGAATGTAGTTTACAACACTAGAGGCCTGTTTAATGTTGGAAACATAGCTTTTACATGAAAATGACAACAGAATGTAGTTTTCATCACGGGAGGCCTGTTTAATGCTGGAAACGTTCCTTTTACATGAAAGTGACAACAGAATGTAGTTTTCATCATGGGAGGCCTGTTTGACAGTGTCAACGTAGCTTTTACATGAAAGTAATCACAGAATGTAGTTTTCAACACTAGAGCACTGTTTAATGCTGGAAACATAGCTTTTACATGAAACTAAGCAGATAATGTGGATTTCTCCACTGGAGGTCAGTTTACAGACCAAAACCTGGCTTTTACATGAAAGTGACAACAGAATGTAGTTTTCATCACGGGAGGCCTGTTTAATGCTGCAAACGTTCCTTTTACATGAAAATGACAGCAGAATGAAGTTTTCATCACGGGAGGCCTGTTTGATGGTGTAAACGTAGCTTTTACTTGAAAGTAAGCATATAATGTGGATTTCGTCACGGGAGGCCTGTTTAATGTTGGAAACATAGCTTTTACATGAAAGTGACAACAGAATGTAGTTTTCATCACGGGAGGCCTGTTTAAATGCTGGAAACGTTCCTTTTACATGAAAGTGACAGCAGAATGTAGTTTTCATCATGGGAGGCCTGTTTGATAGTGTAAACGTAGCTTTTACATGAAAGTAAGCACAGAATGTAGTTTTCAACACAAGAGAACTGTTTAATGCTGGAAACATAGCTTTTACATGAAAGTAAGCACAGAATGTAGTTTTCAACACAAGAGAACTGTTTAATGCTGGAAACATAGCTTTTACATGAAAGTAAGCACAGAATGTAGTTTTCAACACTAGAGCACTGTTTAATGCTGGAAACATAGCTTTTACATGAAACTAAGCAGATAATGTGGATTTCTCCACAGGAGGTCAGTTTACAGACCAAAACCTGGCTTTTACATGAAAGTGACAACAGAATGTAGTTTTCATCACGGGAGGCCTGTTTAATGCTGGAAACGTTCCTTTTACATGAAAGTAAGCATATAATGTAGTTTTCATCACGGGAGGCCTGTTTAATGCTCGTAACGTTCCTTTTACATGAAAGTGACAGCAGAATGTAGTTTTCTTCATGGGAGGCCTGTTTGATAGTGTAAACGTAGCTTTTACTTGAAAGTAAGCATATAATGTGGATTTCGTCACGCGAGGCCTGTTTGATGGTGTAAACGTAGCTTTCACATGAAAGTAAGCACAGAATGTAGTTTTCAACACAAGAGAACTGTTTAATGCTGTAAACATAGCTTTTACATGAAATTTAGCACAGAATGTAGTTTTCAACAGTAGAGCACTGTTTAATGCTGGAAACATAGCTTTTACATGAAACTAAGCAGATAATGTGGATTTCTCCACGGGAGGTCAGTTTACAGACCAAAACCTGGCTTTTACATGAAAGTGACAACAGAATGTAGTTTTCCTCACGGGAGGCCTGTTTAATGCTGGAAACGTTCCTTTTACATGAAAGTGACAGCAGAATGTAGTTTTCATCATGGGAGGCCTGTTTGATAGTGTAAACGTAGCTTTTACATGAAAGTAAGCACAGAATGTAGTTTTCAACACTAGAGCACTGTTTAATGCTGGAAACATAGCTTTTACATGAAAATAAGCAGATAATGTGGATTTCTCCACTGGAGGTCAGTCTACAGACCAAAACCTGGCTTTTACATGAAAGTGACAACAGAATGTAGTTTTCATCACGGGAGGCCTGTTTAATGCTGGAAACGTTCCTTTTACATGAAAGTAAGCATATAATGTAATTTTCATCACGGGAGGCCTGTTTAATGCTGCAAACGTTCCTTTTACATGAAAGTGACAGCACAATGAAGTTTTCATCATGGGAGGCCTGTTTGATGGTGTAAACGTAGCTTTTACTTGAAAGTAAGCATATAATGTGGATTTCGTCACGGGAGGCCTGTTTAATGTTGGAAATATAGCTTTTACATGAAAGTGACAACAGAATGTAGTTTTCATCACGGGAGGCCTGTTTAAATGCTGGAAACGTTCCTTTTACATGAAAGTGACAGCAGAATGTAGTTTTCATCATGGGAGGCCTGTTTGATAGTGTAAACGTAGCTTTTACATGAAAGTAAGCACAAAATGTAGTTTTCAACACTAGAGCACTGTTTAATGCTGGAAACATAGCTTTTACATGAAACTAAGCAGATATAGTGGATTTCTCCACTGGAGGTCAGTTTACAGATCAAAACCTGGCTTTTACATGAAAGTGACAACAGAATGTAGTTTTCATCACGGGAGGCCTGTTTAATGCTGGAAACGTTCCTTTTACATGAAAGTAAGCATATAATGTAGTTTTCATCACGGGAGGCCTGTTTAATGCTGCAAACGTTCCTTTTACATGAAAGTGACAGCAGAATGAAGTTTTCATCACGGGAGGCCTGTTTAATGCTGGAAACGTTCCTTTTACATGAAAGTGACAGCAGAATGAAGTTTTCATCACGGGAGGCCTGTTTGATGGTGTAAACGTAGCTTTTACTTGAAAGTAAGCATATTATGTGGATTTCGTCACGGGAGGCCTGTTTGATGGTGTAAACGTAGCTTTCACGTGAAAGTAAGCACGGAATGTAGTTTTCAACACAAGAGAACTGTTTAATGCTGGAAACATAGCTTTTACATGAAAGTAAGCACAGACTGTAGTTTTCAACACTAGAGCACTGTTTAATGCTGGAAACATAGCTTTTACATGAAACTAAGCAGATAATGTGGATTTCTCCACGGGAGGTCAGTTTACAGACCAAAACCTGGCTTTTACATGAAAGTGACAACAGAATGTAGTTTTCATCACGGGAGGCCTGTTTAATGCTGGAAACGTTCCTTTTACATGAAAGTAAGCATATAATGTAGTTTTCATCACGGGAGGCCTGTTTGATAGTGTAAACGTAGCTTTTACATGAAAGTAAGCACAGAATGTAGTTTTCAACACTAGAGCACTGTTTAATGCTGGAAACATAGCTTTTACATGAAACTAAGCAGATAATGTGGATTTCTCCACGGGAGGTCAGTTTACAGACCAAAACCTGGCTATTACATGAAAGTGACAACAGAATGTAGTTTTCATCACGGGAGGCCTGTTTTATGCTGGAAACGTTCCTTTTACATGAAAGTGACAGCAGAATGAAGTTTTTATCACGGGACGCCTGTTTGACGGTGTAAACGTAGCTTTTACTTGAAAGTAAGCATATAATGTGGATTTCGTCACGCGAGGCCTGTTTGATGGTGTAAACGTAGCTTTCACATGAAAGTAAGCACAGAATGTAGTTTTCAACACAAGAGAACTGTTTAATGCTGTAAACATAGCTTTTACATGAAATTCAGCACAGAATGTAGTTTTCAACAGTAGAGCACTGTTTAATGCTGGAAACATAGCTTTTACATGAAACTAAGCAGATAATGTGGATTTCTCCACGGGAGGTCAGTTTACAGACCAAAACCTGGCTTTTACATGAAAGTGACAACAGAATGTAGTTTTCATCACGGGAGGCCTGTTTAATGCTGGAAACGTTCCTTTTACATGAAAGTGACAGCAGAATGAAGTTTTCATCACGGGAGGCCTGTTTAATGCTGGAAACGTTCCTTTTACATGAAAGTGACAGAAGAATGTAGTTTTCATCATGGGAGGCCTGTTTGATGGTGTAAACGTAGCTTTCACATGAAAGTAAGCACAGAATGTAGTTTTCAACACTAGAGCACTGTTTAATGCTGGAAACATAGCTTTTACATGAAACTAAGCAGATAATGTGGATTTCTCCACAGGAGGTTAGTTTACAGACCAAAACCTGGCTTTTACATGAAAGTGACAACAGAATGTAGTTTTCATCACGGGAGGCCTGTTTAATGCTGGAAACGTTCCTTTTACATGAAAGTAAGCATATAATGTAGTTTTCATCACGGGAGGCCTGTTTAATGCTGGTAACGTTCCTTTTACATGAAAGTGACAGCAGAATGAAGTTTTTATCACGGGACGCCTGTTTGATGGTGTAAACGTAGTTTTTACTTGAAAGTAAGCACAGAATGTAGTTTTCAACACAAGAGAACTGTTTGATGGTGGAAACGTAGCTTTCACATGAAAGTAAGCACAGAATGTAGTTTTCAACACTAGAGCACTGTTTAATGCTGGAAACATAGCTTTTACATGAAAGTGACAACAGAATGTAGTTTTCATCACGGGAAGCCTATTTAATGCTGGAAACGTTCCTTTTACTTGAAAGTAAGCATATAATGTAGTTTTCATCACGGGAGGCCTGTTTAATGCTGGAAACGTTCCTTTTACATGAAAGTGACAGCAGAATGAAGTTTTCATCACGGGAGGCCTGTTTGATGGTGTAAACGTAGCTTTTCCATGAAAGTGACAGCAGAATGTAGTTTTCATCACGGGAGGCCTGTTTGATAGTGTAAACGTAGCTTTTACATGAAAGTAAGCACAGAATGTATTTTTCAACACTAGAGCACTGTTTAATGCTGGAAACATAGCTTTTACATGAAACTAAGCAGATAATATGGATTTCTCCACGGGAGGTCAGTTTACAGACCAAAACCTGGCTATTACATGAAAGTGACAACAGAATGTAGTTTTCATCACGGGAGGCCTGTTTAATGCTGGAAACGTTCCTTTTACATGAAAGTGACAGAATAATGTAGTTTTCATCATGGGAGGCCTGTTTGATAGTGTAAACGTAGCTTTTACTTGAAAGTAAGCATATAATGTGGATTTCGTCACGGGAGGCCTGTTTGATGGTGTAAACGTAGCTTTTCCATGAAAGTGACAGCAGAATGTAGTTTTCAACACTAGAGCACTCTTTAATGTTGGAAACAAGGCTTTTACATGAAACTAAGCATATAATGTGAATTTCATCACAGGAGGCCAGTTTGATGGTGTAAACGTAGCTTTTACATGAAAGTAAGCACAGAATGTTATTTTCAACACTAGAGCACTGTTTAATGCTGGAAAAATAGCTTTTACATGAAACTAAGTAGGTCATGTGGATTTCATCACAGGAGGTCAGTTTACTACCTAAAACCTGGCTTTTACATGAAAGTGACAACAGAATGTAGTTTTCATCACGGGAGGCCTGTTTAATGCTGGAAACCTTCCTTTTACATGAAAGTAATCATATAATGTAGTTTTCATCACGGGAGGCCTGTTTAATGCTGGAAACGTTCCTTTTACATGAAAGTGACAGAAGAATGTAGTTTTCATCATGGGAGGCCTGTTTAATGCTGCAAACGTTCCTTTTACATGAAAGTGACAGCAGAATGAAGTTTTTATCACGGGACGCCTGTTTGATGGTGTAAACGTAGCTTTTACTTGAAAGTAAGCACAGAATGTAGTTTTCAACACTAGAGCACTGTTTAATGCTGGAAACAAGGCTTTTACATGAAACTAAGCAGATAATGTGGATTTCTCCACTGGAGGTCAGTTTACAGACCAAAACCTGGCTTTTACATGAAAGTGACAACAGAATGTAGTTTTCATCACGGGAGGCCTGTTTAATGCTGGAAACGTTCCTTTTACATGAAAGTAATGATATAATGTAGTTTTCATCACGGGAGGCCTGTTTAATGCTGGTAACGTTCCTTTTACATGAAAGTGACAGCAGAATGAAGTTTTTATCACGGGACGCCTGTTTGATGGTGTAAACGTAGCTTTTACTTGAAAGTAAGCATATAATGTGGATTTCGTCATGCGAGGCCTGTTTAAAGCTGTAAACATAGCTTTTACATGAAATTAAGCACAGAATGTAGTTTTCAACAATAGAGCACTGTTTAATGCTGGAAACATAGGTTTTACATGAAACTAAGCAGATAATGTGGATTTCTCCACGGGAGGTCAGTTTACAGACCAAAACCTGGCTTTTACATGAAAGTGACAACAGAATGTAGTTTTCATCACGGGAGGCCTGTTTAATGCTGTAAACGTTCCTTTTACATGAAAGTGACAACAGAATGTAGTTTTCATCAAGGGAGGCCTGTTTAATGCTGGAAACGTTCCTTTTACATGAAAGTGACAGCAGAATGAAGTTTTTATTACGGGACGCCTGTTTGACGGTGTAAACGTAGCTTTTACTTGAAAGTAAGCATATAATGTGGATTTCGTCACGCGAGGCCTGTTTGATGGTGTAAACGTAGCTTTCACATGAAAGTAAGCACAGAATGTAGTTTTCAACACTAGAGCACTGTTTAATGCTGGAAACATAGCTTTTACATGAAACTAAGCAGATAATGTGGATTTCTCCACGGGAGGTCAGTTTACAGACCAAAACCTGGCTATTACATGAAAGTGACAACAGAATGTAGTTTTCATCACGGGAGGCCTGTTTAATGCTGGAAACGTTCCTTTTACATGAAAGTGACAGAAGAATGTAGTTTTCATCATGGGAGGCCTGTTTGATAGTGTAAACGTAGCTTTTACTTTAAAGTAAGCTTATAATGTGGATTTCGTCACGGGAGGCCTGTTTGATGGTGTAAACGTAGCTTTTCCATGAAAGTGACAGCAGAATGTAGTTTTCAACACTAGAGCACTCTTTAATGCTGGAAACAAGGGTTTTACATGAAACTAAGCATATAATGTGAATTTCATCACAGGAGGCCAGTTTGATGGTGTAAACGTAGCTTTTACATGAAAGTAAGCACATAATGTTATTTTCAACACTAGAGCACTGTTTAATGCTGGAAAAATAGCTTTTACATGAAACTAAGTAGGTCATGTGGATTTCATCACAGGAGGTCAGTTTACTACCTAAAACCTGGCTTTTACATGAAAGTGACAACAGAATGTAGTTTTCATCACGGGAGGCCTGTTTAATGCTGGAAACGTTCCTTTTACATGAAAGTAAGCATATAATGTAGTTTTCATCACGGGAGGCCTGTTTAATGCTGCAAACGTTCCTTTTACATGAAAGTGACAGCAGAATCTAGTTTTCAACAGAAAAGCACTGTTTAATGCTGGAAACATAGCTTTTACATGAAACTAAGCAGATAATGTGGATTTCTCCACTGGAGGTCAGTTTACAGACCAAAACCTGGCTTTTACATGAAAGTGACAACAGAATGTAGTTTTCATCACGGGAGGCCTGTTTAATGCTGGAAACGTTCCTTTTACATGAAAGTAATCATATAATGTAGTTTTCATCACGGGGGGCCTATTTAATGCTGGAAACGTTCCTTTTACATGAAAGTGACAGCAGAATGAAGTTTTCATCACGGGACGCCTGTTTGATGGTGTAAACTTAGCTTTTACTTGAAAGTAAGCATATAATGTGGATTTCGTCACGCGAGGCCTGTTTAATGCTGTAAACATAGCTTTTACATGAAATTAAGCACAGAATGTAGTTTTCAACAATAGAGCACTGTTTAATGCTGGAAACATAGCTTTTACATGAAACTAAGCAGATAATGTGGATTTCTCCACGGGAGGTCAGTTTACAGACCAAAACCTGGCTTTTACATGAAAGTGACAACAGAATGTAGTTTTCATCACGGGAGGCCTGTTTAATGCTGGAAACGTTCCTTTTACATGAAAGTAAGCATATAATGTAGTTTTCATCACGGGAGGCCTGTTTAATGCTGCAAACGTTCCTTTTACATGAAAGTGACAGCAGAATGAAGTTTTCATCACAGGAGGCCTGTTTGATGGTGTAAACGTAGCTTTCACATGAAAGTAAGCACAGAATGTAGTTTTCAACACTAGAGCACTGTTTAATGCTGGAAACATAGCTTTTACATGAAAGTGACAACAGAATGTAGTTTTCATCACGGGAGGCCTGTTTAATGCTGGAAACGTAGCTTTTACTTGAAAGTAAGCATATAATGTGGATTTCGTCACGGGAGGCCTGTTTGATGGTGTAAACGTAGCTTTTCCATGAAAGTGACAGCAGAATGTAGTTTTCATCACGGGAGGCCTGTTTGATGGTGTAAACGTAACTTTTACTTGAAAGTAAGCATATAATGTGGATTTCGTCACGGGAGGCCTGTTTGATGGTGTAAACGTAGCTTTCACATGAAAGTAAGCACAGAATGTAGTTTTCAACACAAGAGAACTGTTTAATGCTGGAAACATAGCTTTTACATGAAAGTAAGCACAGAATGTAGTTTTCAACACTAGAGCACTGTTTAATGCTGGAAACATAGCTTTTACATGAAACTAAGCAGATAATGTGGATTTCTCCACGGGAGGTCAGTTTACAGACCAAAACCTGGCTTTTACATGAAAGTGACAACAGAATGTAGTTTTCATCACGGGAGGCCTGTTTAATGCTGGAAACATTCCTTTTACATGAAAGTGACAGCAGAATGTAGTTTTCATCATGGGAGGCCTGTTTGATAGTGTAAACGTAGCTTTTACATGAAAGTAAGCACAGAATGTAGTTTTCAACACAAGAGCACTGTTTAATGCTGGAAACATAGATTTTACATTAAAATAAGCAGATAATGTGGATTTCTCCACTGGAGGTCAGTCTACAGACCAAAACCTGGCTTTTACATGAAAGTGACAAGAGAATGTAGTTTTCATCACGGGAGGCCTGTTTAATGCTGGAAACGTTCCTTTTCCATGAAAGTAAGCATATAATGTAGTTTTCATCACGGGAGGCCTGTTTAATGCTGCAAACGTTCCTTTTACATGAAAGTGACAGCAGAATGAAGTTTTCATCACGGGAGGCCTGTTTGATGGTGTAAACGTAGCTTTTACTTGAAAGTAAGCATATTATGTGGATTTCGTCACGGGAGGCCTGTTTGATGGTGTAATCGTAGCTTTCACGTGAAAGTAAGCACAGAATGTAGTTTTCAACACAAGAGAACTGTTTAGTGCTGGAAACATAGCTTTTACATGAAAGTAAGCACAGAATGTAGTTTTCAACACTAGAGCACTGTTTAATGCTGGAAACATAGCTTTTACATGAAACCAAGCAGATAATGTGGATTTCTCCACGGGAGGTCAGTTTACAGACCAAAACCTGGCTTTTACATGAAAGTGACAACAGAATGTAGTTTTCATCACGGGAGGCCTGTTTAATGCTGGAAACGTTCCTTTTACATGAAAGTGACAGCAGAATGTAGTTTTCATCATGGGAGGCCTGTTTGATAGTGTAAACGTAGCTTTTACATGAAAGTAAGCACAGAATATAGTTTTCAACACTAGAGCACTGTTTAATGCTGGAAACATAGATTTTACATGAAAATAAGCAGATAATGTGGATTTCTCCACTGGAGGTCAGTCTACAGACCAAAACCTTGCTTTTACATGAAAGTGACAACAGAATGTAGTTTTCATCACGGGAGGCCTGTTTAATGCTGGAAACGTTCCTTTTACATGAAAGTAAGCATATAATGTAGTTTTCATCACGGGAGGCCTGTTTAATGCTGGAAACGTTCCTTTTACATGAAAGTGACAGCAGAATGAAGTTTTCATCACGGGAGGCCTGTTTGATGGTGTAAACGTAGCTTTTACTTGAAAGTAAGCATATAATGTGGATTTCATCACGCGAGACCTGTTTGATGGTGTAAACGTAGCTATCACATGAAAGTAAGCACAGAATGTAGTTTTCAACACAAGAGAACTGTTTAATGCTGGAAACATAGCTTTTACATGAAAGTAAGCACAGAATGTAGTTGTCAACACTAGAGCACTGTTTAATGCTGGAAACATAGCTTTTACATGAAACTAAGCAGATAATGTGGATTTCTCCACGGGAGGTCAGTCTACAGACCAAAACCTGGCTTTTACATGAAAGTGACAACAGAATGTAGTTTTCATCACGGGAGGCCTGTTTTTAATGCTGCAAACGTTCCTTTTACATGAAAGTGACAGCAGAATGAAGTTTTTATCACGGGAGGCCTGTTTGATGGTGTAAACGTAGCTTTTACACAAAAGTGAACACAGAATGTAGTTTACAACACTAGAGGCCTGTTTAATGTTGGAAACATAGCTTTTACATGAAAGAGACAACAGAATGAAGTTTTCATCACGGGACGCCTGTTTGATGGTGTAAACGTAGCTTTTACTTGAAAGTAAGCATATAATGTGGATTTCGTCACGCGAGGCCTGTTTGATGGTGTAAACGTAGCTTTCACATGAAAGTAAGCACAGAATGTAGTTTTCAACACAAGAGAACTGTTTAATGCTGTAAACATAGCTTTTACATGAAATTAAGCACAGAATGTAGTTTTCAACAGTAGAGCACTGTTTAATGCTGGAAACATACCTTTTAAATGAAACTAAGCAGATAATGTGGATTTCTCCACGTGAGGCCTGTGTAATGCTGCAAACGTTCCTTTTACATGAAAGTGACAGCAGAATGAAGTTTTCATCACGGGAGGCCTGTTTGATGGTGTAAACGTAGCTTTTACTTGAAAGTAAGCATATAATGTGGATTTCGTCACGGGAGGCCTGTTTGATGGTGTAAATGTAGCTTTCACATGAAAGTAAGCACAGAATGTAGTTTTCAACACAAGAGAACTGTTTAATGCTGTAAACATAGCTTTTACATGAAATTAAGCACAGAATGTAGTTTTCAACAGTAGAGCACTGTTTAATGCTGGAAACATAGCTTTTACATGAAACTAAGCAGATAATGTGGATTTCTCCACGGGAGGTCAGTTTACAGACCAAAACCTGGCTTTTACATGAAAATGACAACAGAATGTAGTTTTCATCACGGGAGGCCTGTTTAATGCTGGAAACGTTCCTTTTACATGAACGTGACAGCAGAATGTAGTTTTCATCATGGGAGGCCTGTTTGAGAGTGTCAACGTAGCTTTTACATGAAAGTAAGCACAGAATGTAGTTTTCAACACTAGAGCACTGTTTAATGCTGGAAACATAGCTTTTACATGAAACTAAGCAGATAATGTGGATTTCTCCACGGGAGGTCAGTTTACAGACCAAAACCTGGCTTTTACATGAAAGTGACAACAGAATGTAGTTTTCATCACGGGAGGCCTGTTTAATGCTGGAAACGTTCCTTTTACATGAAAGTAAGCATATAATGTAGTTTTCATCACGGGAGGCCTGTTTGATAGTGTAAACGTAGCTTTTACATGAAAGTAAGCACAGAATGTAGTTTTCAACACTAGAGCACTGTTTAATGCTGGAAACATAGCTTTTACATGAAACTTAGCAGATAATGTGGATTTCTCCACGGGAGGTCAGTTTACAGACCAAAACCTGGCTTTTACATGAAAGTGACAACAGAATGTAGTTTTCATCACGGGAGGCCTGTTTGCTAGTGTAAACGTAGCTTTTACTTGAAAGTAAGCATATAATGTGGATTTCGTCACGGGAGGCCTGTTTGATGGTGTAAACGTAGCTTTCACATGAAAGTAAGCACAGAATGTAGTTTTCAACACTAGAGCACTGTTTAATGCTGGAAACAAGGCTTTTACATGAAACTAAGCATATAATGTGGATTTCTCCACAGGAGGTCAGTTTACAGACCAAAACCTGGCTTTTACATGAAAGTGACAACAGAATGTAGTTTTCATCACGGGAGGCCTGTTTAATGCTGGAAACGTTCCTTTTACATGAAAGTGACAGCAGAATGTAGTTTTCATCATGGGAGGCCTGTTTGATAGTGTAAACGTAGCTTTTACTTGAAAGTAAGCATATAATGTGGATTTCGTCACGCGAGGCCTGTTTGATGGTGTAAACGTAGCTTTCACATGAAAGTAAGCACAGAATGTAGTTTTCAACACAAGAGAACTGTTTAATGCTGTAAACATAGCTTTTACATGAAATTAAGCACAGAATGTAGTTTTCAACAGTAGAGCACTGTTTAATGCTGGAAACATAGCTTTTACATGAAAATTAGCAGATAATGTGGATTTCTCCACTGGAGGTCAGTCTACAGACCAAAACCTGGCTTTTACATGAAAGTGACAACAGAATTTAGTTTTCATCACGGGAGGCCTGTTTTTAATGCTGCAAACGTTCCTTTTACATGAAAGTGACAGCAGAATGAAGTTTTTATCACGGGAGGCCTGTTTGATGGTGTAAACGTAGCTTTTACACAAAAGTGAACACAGAATGTAGTTTACAACACTAGAGGCCTGTTTAATGTTGGAAACATAGCTTTTACATGAAAGAGACAACCGAATGAAGTTTTCATCACGGGACGCCTGTTTGATGGTGTAAACGTAGCTTTTACTTGAAAGTAAGCATATAATGTGGATTTCGTCACGCGAGGCCTGTTTGATGGTGTAAACGTAGCTTTCACATGAAAGTAAGCACAGAATGTAGTTTTCAACACAAGAGAACTGTTTAATGCTGTAAACATAGCTTTTACATGAAATTAAGCACAGAATGTAGTTTTCAACAGTAGAGCACTGTTTAATGCTGGAAACATACCTTTTAAATGAAACTAAGCAGATAATGTGGATTTCTCCACGTGAGGCCTGTGTAATGCTGCAAACGTTCCTTTTACATGAAAGTGACAGCAGAATGAAGTTTTCATCACGGGAGGCCTGTTTGATGGTGTAAACGTAGCTTTTACTTGAAAGTAAGCATATAATGTGGATTTCGTCACGGGAGGCCTGTTTGATGGTGTAAACGTAGCTTTCACATGCAAGTAAGCACAGAATGTAGTTTTCAACACAAGAGCACTGTTTAATGCTGGAAACAAGGCTTTTACATGAAACTAAGCAGATAATGTGGATTTCTCCACTGGAGGTCAGTTTACAGACCAAAACCTGGCTTTTACATGAAAGTGACAACAGAATGTAGTTTTCATCACGGGAGGCCTGTTTAATGCTATAAACGTTCCTTTTACATGAAAGTAATCATATAATGTAGTTTTCATCACGGGAGGCCTGTTTAATGCTGGAAACATACCTTTTAAATGAAACTAAGCAGATAATGTGGATTTCTCCACGTGAGGCCTGTGTAATGCTGCAAACGTTCCTTTTACATGAAAGTGACAGCAGAATGAAGTTTTCATCACGGGAGGCCTGTTTGATGGTGTAAACGTAGCTTTTACTTGAAAGTAAGCATATAATGTGGATTTCGTCACGGGAGGCCTGTTTGATGGTGTAAACGTAGCTTTCACATGCAAGTAAGCACAGAATGTAGTTTTCAACACAAGAGCACTGTTTAATGCTGGAAACAAGGCTTTTACATGAAACTAAGCAGATAATGTGGATTTCTCCACTGGAGGTCAGTTTACAGACCAAAACCTGGCTTTTACATGAAAGTGACAACAGAATGTAGTTTTCATCACGGGAGGCCTGTTTAATGCTGGAAACGTTCCTTTTACATGAAAGTAATCATATAATGTAGTTTTCATCACGGGAGGCCTGTTTAATGCTGGAAACGTTCTTTTACATGAAAGTGACAGCAGAATGAAGTTTTTATCACGGGACGCCTGTTTGATGGTGTAAATGTAGCTTTCACATGAAAGTAAGCACAGAATGTAGTTTTCAACACAAGAGAACTGTTTAATGCTGTAAACATAGCTTTTACATGAAATTAAGCACAGAATGTAGTTTTCAACAGTAGAGCACTGTTTAATGCTGGAAACATAGCTTTTACATGAAACTTAGCAGATAATGTGGATTTCTCCACGGGAGGTCAGTTTACAGACCAAAACCTGGCTTTTACATGAAAGTGACAACAGAATGTAGTTTTCATCACGGGAGGCCTGTTTAATGCTGGAAACGTTCCTTTTACATGAAAGTGACAGCAGAATGTAGTTTTCATCATGGGAGGCCTGTTTGATAGTGTAAACGTAGCTTTTACTTGAAAGTAAGCATATAATGTGGATTTCGTCACGGGAGGCCTGTTTGATGGTGTAAACGTAGCTTTCACATGAAAGTAAGCACAGAATGTAGTTTTCAACACTAGAGCACTGTTTAATGCTGGAAACACGGCTTTTACATGAAACTAAGCATATAATGTGGATTTCTCCACAGGAGGTCAGTTTACAGACCAAAACCTGGCTTTTACATGAAAGTGACAACAGAATGTAGTTTTCATCACGGGAGGCCTGTTTAATGCTGGAAACGTTCCTTTTACATGAAAGTGACAGCAGAATGTAGTTTTCATCATGGGAGGCCTGTTTGATAGTGTAAACGTAGCTTTTACTTGAAAGTAAGCATATAATGTGGATTTCGTCACGCGAGGCCTGTTTGATGGTGTAAACGTAGCTTTCACATGAAAGTAAGCACAGAATGTAGTTTTCAACACAAGAGAACTGTTTAATGCTGTAAACATAGCTTTTACATGAAATTAAGCACAGAATGTAGTTTTCAACAGTAGAGCACTGTTTAATGCTGGAAACATAGCTTTTACATGAAAATTAGCAGATAATGTGGATTTCTCCACTGGAGGTCAGTCTACAGACCAAAACCTGGCTTTTACATGAAAGTGACAACAGAATGTAGTTTTCATCACGGGAGGCCTGTTTTTAATGCTGCAAACGTTCCTTTTACATGAAAGTGACAGCAGAATGAAGTTTTTATCACGGGAGGCCTGTTTGATGGTGTAAACGTAGCTTTTACACAAAAGTGAACACAGAATGTAGTTTACAACACTAGAGGCCTGTTTAATGTTGGAAACATAGCTTTTACATGAAAGAGACAACAGAATGAAGTTTTCATCACGGGACGCCTGTTTGATGGTGTAAACGTAGCTTTTACTTGAAAGTAAGCATATAATGTGGATTTCGTCACGCGAGGCCTGTTTGATGGTGTAAACGTAGCTTTCACATGAAAGTAAGCACAGAATGTAGTTTTCAACACAAGAGAACTGTTTAATGCTGTAAACATAGCTTTTACATGAAATTAAGCACAGAATGTAGTTTTCAACAGTAGAGCACTGTTTAATGCTGGAAACATACCTTTTAAATGAAACTAAGCAGATAATGTGGATTTCTCCACGTGAGGCCTGTGTAATGCTGCAAACGTTCCTTTTACATGAAAGTGACAGCAGAATGAAGTTTTCATCACGGGAGGCCTGTTTGATGGTGTAAACGTAGCTTTTACTTGAAAGTAAGCATATAATGTGGATTTCGTCACGGGAGGCCTGTTTGATGGTGTAAACGTAGCTTTCACATGCAAGTAAGCACAGAATGTAGTTTTCAACACAAGAGCACTGTTTAATGCTGGAAACAAGGCTTTTACATGAAACTAAGCAGATAATGTGGATTTCTCCACTGGAGGTCAGTTTACAGACCAAAACCTGGCTTTTACATGAAAGTGACAACAGAATGTAGTTTTCATCACGGGAGGCCTGTTTAATGCTATAAACGTTCCTTTTACATGAAAGTAATCATATAATGTAGTTTTCATCACGGGAGGCCTGTTTAATGCTGGAAACGTTCTTTTACATGAAAGTGACAGCAGAATGAAGTTTTTATCACGGGACGCCTGTTTGATGGTGTAAATGTAGCTTTCACATGAAAGTAAGCACAGAATGTAGTTTTCAACACAAGAGAACTGTTTAATGCTGTAAACATAGCTTTTACATGAAACTAAGCAGATAATGTGGATTTCTCCACGGGAGGTCAGTTTACAGACCAAAACCTGGCTTTTACATGAAAATGACAACAGAATGTAGTTTTCATCACGGGAGGCCTGTTTAATGCTGGAAGCGTTCCTTTTACATGAACGTGACAGCAGAATGTAGTTTTCATCATGGGAGGCCTGTTTGAGAGTGTCAACGTAGCTTTTACATGAAAGTAAGCACAGAATGTAGTTTTCAACACTAGAGCACTGTTTAATGCTGGAAACATAGCTTTTACATGAAACTAAGCAGATAATGTGGATTTCTCCACGGGAGGTCAGTTTACAGACCAAAACCTGGCTTTTACATGAAAGTGACAACAGAATGTAGTTTTCATCACGGGAGGCCTGTTTAATGCTGGAAACGTTCCTTTTACATGAAAGTGACAGCAGAATGTAGTTTTCATCATGGGAGGCCTGTTTGATAGTGTAAACGTAGCTTTTACTTGAAAGTAAGCATATAATGTGGATTTCGTCACGGGAGGCCTGTTTGATGGTGTAAACGTAGCTTTCACATGAAAGTAAGCACAGAATGTAGTTTTCAACACTAGAGCACTGTTTAATGCTGGAAACATAGCTTTTACATGAAACTAAGCAGATAATGTGGATTTCTCCACAGGAGGTCAGTTTACAGACCAAAACCTGGCTTTTACATGAAAGTGACAACAGAATGTAGTTTTCATCACGGGAGGCCTGTTTAATGCTGGTAACGTTCCTTTTACATGAAAGTGACAGCAGAATGAAGTTTTTATCACGGGACGCCTGTTTGATGGTGTAAACGTAGCTTTTACACAAAAGTGAACACAGAATGTAGTTTACAACACTAGAGGCCTGTTTAATGTTGGAAACATAGCTTTTACATGAAAGAGACAACAGAATGAAGTTTTCATCACGGGACGCCTGTTTGATGGTGTAAACGTAGCTTTTACTTGAAAGTAAGCATATAATGTGGATTTCGTCACGCGAGGCCTGTTTGATGGTGTAAACGTAGCTTTCACATGAAAGTAAGCACAGAATGTAGTTTTCAACACAAGAGAACTGTTTAATGCTGTAAACATAGCTTTTACATGAAATTAAGCACAGAATGTAGTTTTCAACAGTAGAGCACTGTTTAATGCTGGAAACATACCTTTTAAATGAAACTAAGCAGATAATGTGGATTTCTCCACGTGAGGCCTGTGTAATGCTGCAAACGTTCCTTTTACATGAAAGTGACAGCAGAATGAAGTTTTCATCACGGGAGGCCTGTTTGATGGTGTAAACGTAGCTTTTACTTGAAAGTAAGCATATAATGTGGATTTCGTCACGGGAGGCCTGTTTGATGGTGTAAACGTAGCTTTCACATGCAAGTAAGCACAGAATGTAGTTTTCAACACAAGAGCACTGTTTAATGCTGGAAACAAGGCTTTTACATGAAACTAAGCAGATAATGTGGATTTCTCCACTGGAGGTCAGTTTACAGACCAAAACCTGGCTTTTACATGAAAGTGACAACAGAATGTAGTTTTCATCACGGGAGGCCTGTTTAATGCTATAAACGTTCCTTTTACATGAAAGTAATCATATAATGTAGTTTTCATCACGGGAGGCCTGTTTAATGCTGGAAACGTTCTTTTACATGAAAGTGACAGCAGAATGAAGTTTTTATCACGGGACGCCTGTTTGATGGTGTAAATGTAGCTTTCACATGAAAGTAAGCACAGAATGTAGTTTTCAACACAAGAGAACTGTTTAATGCTGTAAACATAGCTTTTACATGAAACTAAGCAGATAATGTGGATTTCTCCACGGGAGGTCAGTTTACAGACCAAAACCTGGCTTTTACATGAAAATGACAACAGAATGTAGTTTTCATCACGGGAGGCCTGTTTAATGCTGGAAGCGTTCCTTTTACATGAACGTGACAGCAGAATGTAGTTTTCATCATGGGAGGCCTGTTTGAGAGTGTCAACGTAGCTTTTACATGAAAGTAAGCACAGAATGTAGTTTTCAACACTAGAGCACTGTTTAATGCTGGAAACATAGCTTTTACATGAAACTAAGCAGATAATGTGGATTTCTCCACGGGAGGTCAGTTTACAGACCAAAACCTGGCTTTTACATGAAAGTGACAACAGAATGTAGTTTTCATCACGGGAGGCCTGTTTAATGCTGGAAACGTTCCTTTTACATGAAAGTGACAGCAGAATGTAGTTTTCATCATGGGAGGCCTGTTTGATAGTGTAAACGTAGCTTTTACTTGAAAGTAAGCATATAATGTGGATTTCGTCACGGGAGGCCTGTTTGATGGTGTAAACGTAGCTTTCACATGAAAGTAAGCACAGAATGTAGTTTTCAACACTAGAGCACTGTTTAATGCTGGAAACATAGCTTTTACATGAAACTAAGCAGATAATGTGGATTTCTCCACAGGAGGTCAGTTTACAGACCAAAACCTGGCTTTTACATGAAAGTGACAGCAGAATGAAGTTTTTATCACGGGACGCCTGTTTGATGGTGTAAACGTAGCTTTTACTTGAAAGTAAGCACAGAATGTAGTTTTCAACACAAGAGAACTGTTTGATGGTGTAAACGTAGCTTTCACATGAAAGTAAGCACAGAATGTAGTTTTCAACACTAGAGCACTGTTTAATGCTGGAAACAAGGCTTTTACATGAAACTAAGCATATAATGTGAATTTCATCACAGGAGGCCAGTTTGATGGTGTAAACGTAGCTTTTACATGAAAGTAAGCACAGAATGTTATTTTCAACACTAGAGCACTGTTTAATGCTGGAAAAATACCTTTTACATGAAACTAAGTAGATCATGTGGATTTCATCACAGGAGGTCAGTTTACTACCTAAAACCTGGCTTTTACATGAAAGTGACAACAGAATGTAGTTTTCATCACGGGAGGCCTGTTTAATGCTGGAAACGTTCCTTTTACATGAAAGTAAGCATATAATGTAGTTTTCATCACGGGAGGCCTGTTTGATAGTGTAAACGTAGCTTTTACATGAAAGTAAGCACAGAATGTAGTTTTCAACACTAGAGCACTGTTTAATGCTGGAAACATAGCTTTTACATGAAACTTAGCAGATAATGTGGATTTCTCCACGGGAGGTCAGTTTACAGACCAAAACCTGGCTTTTACATGAAAGTGACAACAGAATGTAGTTTTCATCACGGGAGGCCTGTTTAATGCTGGAAACGTTCCTTTTACATGAAAGTGACAGCAGAATGAAGTTTTCATCACGGGAGGCCTGTTTAATGCTGGAAACGTTCCTTTTACATGAAAGTGACAGAAGAATGTAGTTTTCATCATGGGAGGCCTGTTTGATAGTGTGAACGTAGCTTTTACTTGAAACTAAGCATATAATGTGGATTTCGTCACGGGAGGTCAGTTTACAGACCAAAACCTGGCTTTTACATGAAAGTGACAACAGAATGTAGTTTTCATCACGGGAGGCCTGTTTAATGCTGGAAACGTTCCTTTTACATGAAAGTGACAGCAGAATGAAGTTTTCATCACGGGAGGCCTGTTTAATGCTGGAAACGTTCCTTTTACATGAAAGTGACAGAAGAATGTAGTTTTCATCATGGGAGGCCTGTTTGATAGTGTAAACGTAGCTTTTACTTGAAACTAAGCATATAATGTGGATTTCGTCACGGGAGGCCTGTTTGATGGTGTAAACGTAGCTTTCACATGAAAGTAAGCACAGAATGTAGTTTTCAACACTAGAGCACTGTTTAATGCTGGAAACATAGCTTTTACATGAAACTAAGCAGATAATGTGGATTTCTCCACAGGAGGTCAGTTTACAGACCAAAACCTGGCTTTTACATGAAAGTGACAACAGAATGTAGTTTTCATCACGGGAGGCCTGTTTAATGCTGGAAACGTTCCTTTTACATGAAAGTCAGCATATAATGTAGTTTTCATCACGGGAGGCCTGTTTAATGCTGGTAACGTTCCTTTTACATGAAAGTGACAGCAGAATGAAGTTTTTATCACGGGACGCCTGTTTGATGGTGTAAACGTAGCTTTTACTTGAAAGTAAGCACAGAATGTAGTTTTCAACACAAGAGAACTGTTTGATGGTGTAAACGTAGCTTTCACATGAAAGTAAGCACAGAATGTAGTTTTCAACACTAGAGCACTGTTTAATGCTGGAAACATAGCTTTTACATGAAAGTGACAACAGAATGTAGTTTTCATCACGGGAGGCCTGTTTAATGCTGGAAACGTTCCTTTTACATGAAAGTGACAGAAGAATGTAGTTTTCATCATTGGAGGCCTGTTTGATAGTGTAAACGTAGCTTTTATTTGAAAGTAAGCATATAATGTGGATTTCGTCACGGGAGGCCTGTTTGATGGTGTAAACGTAGCTTTTCCATGAAAGTGACAGCAGAATGTAGTTTTCAACACTAGAGCACTCTTTAATACTGGAAACAAGGCTTTTACATGAAACTAAGCATATAATGTGAATTTCATCACAGGAGGCCAGTTTGATGGTGTAAACGTAGCTTTTACATGAAAGTAAGCACAGAATGTTATTTTCAACACTAGAGCACTGTTTAATGCTGGAAAAATAGCTTTTACATGAAACTAAGTAGGTCATGTGAATTTCATCATAGGAGGTCAGTTTACTGCCTAAAACCTGGCTTTTACATGAAAGTGACAACAGAATGTAGTTTTCATCACGGGAGGCCTGTTTAATGCTGGAAACGTTCCTTTTACATCAAAGTGACAGCAGAATGTAGTTTTCATCATGGGAGGCCTGTTTAATGCTGGAAACGTTCCTTTTACATGAAAGTAAGCATATAATGTAGTTTTCATCACGGGAGGCCTGTTTAATGCTGCAAACGTTCCTTTTACATGAAAGTGACAGCAGAATGAAGTTTTCATCACGGGAGGCCTGTTTGATGGTGTAAACGTAGCTTTTAATTGAAAGTAAGCATATAATGTGGATTTCGTCACGCGAGGCCTGTTTGATGGTGTAAACGTAGCTTTCACATGAAAGTAAGCACAGAATGTAGTTTTCAACACAAGAGAACTGTTTAATGCTGGAAACATAGCTTTTACATGAAATTAAGCAGATAATGTGGATTTCTCCACTGGAGGTCAGTTTACAGACCAAAACCTGGCTTTTACATGAAAGTGACAGCAGAATGAAGTTTTCATCACGGGAGGCCTGTTTGATGGTGTAAACGTAGCTTTTACTTGAAAGTAAGCATATAATGTGAATTTCGTCACGGGAGGCCTGTTTGATGGTGTAAACGTAGCTTTCACATGCAAGTAAGCACAGAATGTAGTTTTCAACACAAGAGCACTGTTTAATGCTGGAAACATAGCTTTTACATGAAACTAAGCAGATAATGTGGATTTCTCCACTGGAGGTCAGTTTACAGACCAAAACCTGGCTTTTACATGAAAGTGACAACAGAATGTAGTTTTCATCACGGGAGGCCTGTTTAATGCTGGAAAAGTTCCTTTTACATGAAAGTAATCATATAATGGAGTTTTCATCACGGGAGGCCTGTTTAATGCTGGAAACGTTCCTTTTACATGAAAGTGACAGCAGAATGAAGTTTTTATCACGGGACGCCTGTTTGATGGTGTAAACGTAGCTTTTACATGAAATTAAGCACAGAATGTAGTTTTCAACAGTAGAGCACTGTTTAATGCTGGAAACATAGCATTTACATGAAACTAAGCAGATAATGTGGATTTCTCCACGGGAGGTCAGTTTACAGACCAAAACCTGGCTTTTACATGAAAGTGACAACAGAATGTAGTTTTCATCACGGGAGGCCTGTTTAATGCTGGAAAAGTTCCTTTTACATGAAAGTAATCATATAATGGAGTTTTCATCACGGGAGGCCTGTTTGATAGTGTAAACGTAGCTTTTACATGAAAGTAAGCACAGAATGTAGTTTTCAACACTAGAGCACTGTTTAATGCTGGAAACATAGCTTTTACATGAAACTTAGCAGATAATGTGGATTTCTCCACGGGAGGTCAGTTTACAGACCAAAACCTGGCTTTTACATGAAAGTGACAACAGAATGTTTCATACTTAACGATAATGTGAACATAAAGAATGCTGAATGAAAGTTTTATTTCCATACATATTTTTCGTTTGCCTTTTACAAATAACCTGCAGCGTTTACTTAATTACGTTCCTTTAAATAATCCTGCTTTCGATTATTAATTGCTAGCTGTTGAGTTGGTCTTGACGTTTAGATCTATTATCCAGCTCGGTCCAGTGTGATTTCTATTTTTTCATTATTGATGTTGAATGTGAAAATACATGTATCTGGACAATTCTAGCTATTGTTCCTTCTTTCATAAACTTATGATTTGCACATGGTTTTATCTGAGATAATCTTTGTGGGTTATTTTTTGCTTGTGCCGTTTTCCACAGTGCAGTTATGGACCTACAGATGAGATGATTGCCATCTTACAGGGTCATGCAGTGATATATTTTTTAACTACTAACTTAACTACGTTAAGTAGAATGTAGTTTGCAAACGTAGCTTTTACATGAAAGTGACAGCAGAATGAAGTTTTCATCACGGGAGGCCTGTTTGATGGTGTAAACGTAGCTTTTACTTGAAAGTAAGCATATAATGTGGATTTCGTCACGGGAGGCCTGTTTGATGGTGTAAACGTAGCTTTTACATGAAAGTAAGCACAGAATGTTATTTTCAACACTAGAGCACTGTTTAATGCTGGAAAAATAGCTTTTACATGAAACTAAGTAGGTCATGTGGATTTCATCACAGGAGGTCAGTTTACTACCTAAAACCTGGCTTTTACATGAAAGTGACAACAGAATGTAGTTTTCATCACGGGAGGCCTGTTTAATGCTGGAAACGTTCCTTTTACATGAAAGTGACAGCAGAATGTAGTTTTCATCATGGGAGGCCTGTTTGATAGTGTAAACGTAGCTTTTACATGAAAGTAAGCACAGAATGCAGTTTTCAACACTAGAGCACTGTTTAATGCTGGAAACATAGCTTTTACATAAAACTAAGCAGATATAGTGGATTTCTCCACTGGAGGTCAGTTTACAGACCAAAACCTGGCTTTTACATGAAAGTGAAAACAGAATGTAGTTTTCATCACGGGAGGCCTGTTTAATGCTGGAAACGTTCCTTTTACATGAAAGTAATCATATAATGTAGTTTTCATCACGGGAGGCCTGTTTAATGCTGGAAACGTTCCTTTTACATGAAAGTGACAGCAGAATAAAGTTTTTATCACGGGACGCCTGTTTGACGGTGTAAACGTAGCTTTTACTTGAAAGTAAGCATATAATGTGGATTTCGTCACGCGAGGCCTGTTTGATGGTGTAAACGTAGCTTTCACATGAAAGTAAGCACAGAATGTAGTTTTCAACACAAGAGAACTGTTTAATGCTGTAAACATAGCTTTTACATGAAATTAAGCACAGAATGTAGTTTTCAACAGTAGAGCACTGTTTAATGCTGGAAACATAGCTTTTACATGAAAATTAGCAGATAATGTGGATTTCTCCACTGGAGGTCAGTCTACAGACCAAAACCTGGCTTTTACATGAAAGTGACAACAGAATGTAGTTTTCATCACGGGAGGCCTGTTTAATGCTGCAAACGTTCCTTTTACATGAAAGTGACAACAGAATGAAGTTTTTATCACGGGAGGCCTGTTTGATGGTGTAAACGTAGCTTTTACACAAAAGTGAACACAGAATGTAGTTTACAACACTAGAGGCCTGTTTAATGTTGGAAACATAGCTTTTACATGAAAGAGACAACAGAATGAAGTTTTCATCACGGGACGCCTGTTTGATGGTGTAAACGTAGCTTTTACTTGAAAGTAAGCATATAATGTGGATTTCGTCACGCGAGGCCTGTTTGATGGTGTAAACGTAGCTTTCACATGAAAGTAAGCACAGAATGTAGTTTTCAACACAAGAGAACTGTTTAATGCTGTAAACATAGCTTTTACATGAAATTAAGCACAGAATTTAGTTTTCAACAGTAGAGCACTGTTTAATGCTGGAAACATACCTTTTAAATGAAACTAAGCAGATAATGTGGATTTCTCCACTGGAGGTCAGTTTACAGACCAAAACCTGGCTTTTACATGAAAGTGACAACAGAATGTAGTTTTCATCACGGGAGGCCTGTTTAATGCTGGAAACGTTCCTTTTACATGAAAGTAATCATATAATGTAGTTTTCATCACGGGAGGCCTGTTTAATGCTGGAAACGTTCTTTTACATGAAAGTGACAGCAGAATGAAGTTTTTATCACGGGACGCCTGTTTGATGGTGTAAATGTAGCTTTCACATGAAAGTAAGCACAGAATGTAGTTTTCAACACAAGAGAACTGTTTAATGCTGTAAACATAGCTTTTACATGAAATTAAGCACAGAATGTAGTTTTCAACAGTAGAGCAGTGTTTAATGCTGGAAACATAGCTTTTACATGAAACTAAGCAGATAATGTGGATTTCTCCACGGGAGGTCAGTTTACAGACCAAAACCTGGCTTTTACATGAAAATGACAACAGAATGTAGTTTTCATCACGGGAGGCCTGTTTAATGCTGGAAACGTTCCTTTTACATGAACGTGACAGCAGAATGTAGTTTTCATCATGGGAGGCCTGTTTGAGAGTGTCAACGTAGCTTTTACATGAAAGTAAGCACAGAATGTAGTTTTCAACACTAGAGCACTGTTTAATGCTGGAAACATAGCTTTTACATGAAACTAAGCAGATAATGTGGATTTCTCCACGGGAGGTCAGTTTACAGACCAAAACCTGGCTTTTACATGAAAGTGACAACAGAATGTAGTTTTCATCACGGGAGGCCTGTTTAATGCTGGAAACGTTCCTTTTACATGAAAGTAAGCATATAATGTAGTTTTCATCACGGGAGGCCTGTTTGATAGTGTAAACGTAGCTTTTACATGAAAGTAAGCACAGAATGTAGTTTTCAACACTAGAGCACTGTTTAATGCTGGAAACATAGCTTTTACATGAAACTTAGCAGATAATGTGGATTTCTCCACGGGAGGTCAGTTTACAGACCAAAACCTGGCTTTTACATGAAAGTGACAACAGAATGTAGTTTTCATCACGGGAGGCCTGTTTAATGCTGGAAACGTTCCTTTTACATGAAAGTGACAGCAGAATGTAGTTTTCATCATGGGAGGCCTGTTTGAGAGTGTCAACGTAGCTTTTACATGAAAGTAAGCACAGAATGTAGTTTTCAACACTAGAGCACTGTTTAATGCTGGAAACATAGCTTTTACATGAAACTAAGCAGATAATGTGGATTTCTCCACGGGAGGTCAGTTTACAGACCAAAACCTGGCTTTTACATGAAAGTGACAACAGAATGTAGTTTTCATCACGGGAGGCCTGTTTAATGCTGGAAACGTTCCTTTTACATGAAAGTAAGCATATAATGTAGTTTTCATCACGGGAGGCCTGTTTGATAGTGTAAACGTAGCTTTTACATGAAAGTAAGCACAGAATGTAGTTTTCAACACTAGAGCACTGTTTAATTCTGGAAACATAGCTTTTACATGAAACTTAGCAGATAATGTGGATTTCTCCACGGGAGGTCAGTTTACAGACCAAAACCTGGCTTTTACATGAAAGTGACAACAGAATGTAGTTTTCATCACGGGAGGCCTGTTTAATGCTGGAAACGTTCCTTTTACATGAAAGTGACAGCAGAATGTAGTTTTCATCATGGGAGGCCTGTTTGATAGTGTAAACGTAGCTTTTACTTGAAAGTAAGCATATAATGTGGATTTCGTCACGGGAGGCCTGTTTGATGGTGTAAACGTAGCTTTCACATGAAAGTAAGCACAGAATGTAGTTTTCAACACTAGAGCACTGTTTAATGCTGGAAACATAGCTTTTACATGAAACTAAGCAGATAATGTGGATTTCTCCACAGGAGGTCAGTTTACAGACCAAAACCTGGCTTTTACATGAAAGTGACAACAGAATGTAGTTTTCATCACGGGAGGCCTGTTTAATGCTGGTAACGTTCCTTTTACATGAAAGTGACAGCAGAATGAAGTTTTTATCACGGGACGCCTGTTTGATGGTGTAAACGTAGCTTTCACATGAAAGTAAGCACAGAATGTAGTTTTCAACACTAGAGCACTGTTTAATGCTGGAAACAAGGCTTTTACATGAAACTAAGCATATAATGTGAATTTCATCACAGGAGGCCAGTTTGATGGTGTAAACGTAGCTTTTACATGAAAGTAAGCACAGAATGTTATTTTCAACACTAGAGCACTGTTTAATGCTGGAAAAATACCTTTTACATGAAACTAAGTAGATCATGTGGATTTCATCACAGGAGGTCAGTTTACTACCTAAAACCTGGCTTTTACATGAAAGTGACAACAGAATGTAGTTTTCATCACGGGAGGCCTGTTTAATGCTGGAAACGTTCCTTTTACATGAAAGTGACAGCAGAATGTAGTTTTCATCATGGGAGGCCTGTTTGATAGTGTAAACATAGCTTTTACATGAAAGTAAGCACAGAATGCAGTTTTCAACACTAGAGCACTGTTTAATGCTGGAAACATAGCTTTTACATAAAACTAAGCAGATATAGTGGATTTCTCCACTGGAGGTCAGTTTACAGACCAAAACCTGGCTTTTACATGAAAGTGAAAACAGAATGTAGTTTTCATCACGGGAGGCCTGTTTAATGCTGGAAACGTTCCTTTTACATGAAAGTAATCATATAATGTAGTTTTCATCACGGGACGCCTGTTTGACGGTGTAAACGTAGCTTTTACTTGAAAGTAAGCATATAATGTGGATTTCGTCACGCGAGGCCTGTTTGATGGTGTAAACGTAGCTTTCACATGAAAGTAAGCACAGAATGTAGTTTTCAACACAAGAGAACTGTTTAATGCTGTAAACATAGCTTTTACATGAAATTAAGCACAGAATGTAGTTTTCAACAGTAGAGCACTGTTTAATGCTGGAAACATAGCTTTTACATGAAACTAAGCAGATAATGTGGATTTCTCCACGGGAGGTCAGTTTACAGACCAAAACCTGGCTTTTACATGAAAGTGACAACAGAATGTAGTTTTCATCACGGGAGGCCTGTTTAATGCTGGAAACGTTCCTTTTACATGAAAGTGACAGCAGAATGTAGTTTTCATCATGGGAGGCCTGTTTGATAGTGTAAACGTAGTTTTTACATGAAAGTAAGCACAGAATGTAGTTTTCAACACTAGAGCACTGTTTAATGCTGGAAACATAGATTTTACATGAAAATAAGCAGATAATGTGGATTTCTCCACTGGAGGTCAGTCTACAGACCAAAACCTGGCTTTTACATGAAAGTGACAACAGAATGTAGTTTTCATCACGGGAGGCCTGTTTAATGCTGCAAACGTTCCTTTTACATGAAAGTGACAGCAGAATGAAGTTTTTATCACGGGAGGCCTGTTTGATGGTGTAAACGTAGCTTTTACACAAAAGTGAACACAGAATGTAGTTTACAACACTAGAGGCCTGTTTAATGTTGGAAACATAGCTTTTACATGAAAGCGACAACAGAATGAAGTTTTCATCACGGGACGCCTGTTTGATGGTGTAAACGTAGCTTTTACTTGAAAGTAAGCATATAATGTGGATTTCGTCACGCGAGGCCTATTTGATGGTGTAAACGTAGCTTTCACATGAAAGTAAGCACAGAATGTAGTTTTCAACACAAGAGAACTGTTTAATGCTGTAAACATAGCTTTTACATGAAATTAAGCACAGAATGTAGTTTTCAACAGTAGAGCACTGTTTAATGCTGGAAACATACCTTTTAAATGAAACTAAGCAGATAATGTGGATTTCTCCACGTGAGGCCTGTGTAATGCTGCAAACGTTCCTTTTACATGAAAGTGACAGCAGAATGAAGTTTTCATCACGGGAGGCCTGTTTGATGGTGTAAACGTAGCTTTTACTTGAAAGTAAGCATATAATGTGGATTTCGTCACGGGAGGCCTGTTTGATGGTGTAAACGTAGCTTTCACATGCAAGTAAGCACAGAATGTAGTTTTCAACACAAGAGCACTGTTTAATGCTGGAAACAAGGCTTTTACATGAAACTAAGCAGATAATGTGGATTTCTCCACTGGAGGTCAGTTTACAGACCAAAACCTGGCTTTTACATGAAAGTGACAACAGAATGTAGTTTTCATCACGGGAGGCCTGTTTAATGCTGGAAACGTTCTTTTACATGAAAGTGACAGCAGAACGAAGTTTTTATCACGGGACGCCTGTTTGATGGTGTAAATGTAGCTTTCACATGAAAGTAAGCACAGAATGTAGTTTTCAACACAAGAGAACTGTTTAATGCTGTAAACATAGCTTTTACATGAAATTAAGCACAGAATGTAGTTTTCAACAGTAGAGCACTGTTTAATGCTGGAAACATAGCTTTTACATGAAACTAAGCAGATAATGTGGATTTCTCCACGGGAGGTCAGTTTACAGACCAAAACCTGGCTTTTACATGAAAATGACAACAGAATGTAGTTTTCATCACGGGAGGCCTGTTTAATGCTGGAAACGTTCCTTTTACATGAACGTGACAGCAGAATGTAGTTTTCATCATGGGAGGCCTGTTTGAGAGTGTCAACGTAGCTTTTACATGAAAGTAAGCACAGAATGTAGTTTTCAACACTAGAGCACTGTTTAATGCTGGAAACATAGCTTTTACATGAAACTAAGCAGATAATGTGGATTTCTCCACGGGAGGTCAGTTTACAGACCAAAACCTGGCTTTTACATGAAAGTGACAACAGAATGTAGTTTTCATCACGGGAGGCCTGTTTAATGCTGGAAACGTTCCTTTTACATGAAAGTAAGCATATAATGTAGTTTTCATCACGGGAGGCCTGTTTGATAGTGTAAACGTAGCTTTTACATGAAAGTAAGCACAGAATGTAGTTTTCAACACTAGAGCACTGTTTAATGCTGGAAACATAGCTTTTACATGAAACTTAGCAGATAATGTGGATTTCTCCACGGGAGGTCAGTTTACAGACCAAAACCTGGCTTTTACATGAAAGTGACAACAGAATGTAGTTTTCATCACGGGAGGCCTGTTTAATGCTGGAAACGTTCCTTTTACATGAAAGTGACAGCAGAATGTAGTTTTCATCATGGGAGGCCTGTTTGATAGTGTAAACGTAGCTTTTACTTGAAAGTAAGCATATAATGTGGATTTCGTCACGGGAGGCCTGTTTGATGGTGTAAACGTAGCTTTCACATGAAAGTAAGCACAGAATGTAGTTTTCAACACTAGAGCACTGTTTAATGCTGGAAACATAGCTTTTACATGAAACTAAGCAGATAATGTGGATTTCTCCACAGGAGGTCAGTTTACAGACCAAAACCTGGCTTTTACATGAAAGTGACAACAGAATGTAGTTTTCATCACGGGAGGCCTGTTTAATGCTGGTAACGTTCCTTTTACATGAAAGTGACAGCAGAATGAAGTTTTTATCACGGGACGCCTGTTTGATGGTGTAAACGTAGCTTTTACTTGAAAGTAAGCACAGAATGTAGTTTTCAACACAAGAGAACTGTTTGATGGTGTAAACGTAGCTTTCACATGAAAGTAAGCACAGAATGTAGTTTTCAACACTAGAGCACTGTTTAATGCTGGAAACAAGGCTTTTACATGAAACTAAGCATATAATGTGAATTTCATCACAGGAGGCCAGTTTGATGGTGTAAACGTAGCTTTTACATGAAAGTAAGCACAGAATGTTATTTTCAACACTAGAGCACTGTTTAATGCTGGAAAAATACCTTTTACATGAAACTAAGTAGATCATGTGGATTTCATCACAGGAGGTCAGTTTACTACCTAAAACCTGGCTTTTACATGAAAGTGACAGCAGAATGTAGTTTTCATCATGGGAGGCCTGTTTGATAGTGTAAACATAGCTTTTACATGAAAGTAAGCACAGAATGCAGTTTTCAACACTAGAGCACTGTTTAATGCTGGAAACATAGCTTTTACATAAAACTAAGCAGATATAGTGGATTTCTCCACTGGAGGTCAGTTTACAGACCAAAACCTGGCTTTTACATGAAAGTGAAAACAGAATGTAGTTTTCATCACGGGAGGCCTGTTTAATGCTGGAAACGTTCCTTTTACATGAAAGTAATCATATAATGTAGTTTTCATCACGGGAGGCCTGTTTAATGCTGGAAACGTTCCTTTTACATGAAAGTGACAGCAGAATGAAGTTTTTATCACGGGACGCCTGTTTGACGGTGTAAACGTAGCTTTTACTTGAAAGTAAGCATATAATGTGGATTTCGTCACGCGAGGCCTGTTTGATGGTGTAAACGTAGCTTTCACATGAAAGTAAGCACAGAATGTAGTTTTCAACACAAGAGAACTGTTTAATGCTGTAAACATAGCTTTTACATGAAATTAAGCACAGAATGTAGTTTTCAACAGTAGAGCACTGTTTAATGCTAGAAACATAGCTTTTACATGAAACTAAGCAGATAATGTGGATTTCTCCACGGGAGGTCAGTTTACAGACCAAAACCTGGCTTTTACATGAAAGTGACAACAGAATGTAGTTTTCATCACGGGAGGCCTGTTTAATGCTGGAAACGTTCCTTTTACATGAAAGTGACAGCAGAATGTAGTTTTCATCATGGGAGGCCTGTTTGATAGTGTAAACGTAGTTTTTACATGAAAGTAAGCACAGAATGTAGTTTTCAACACTAGAGCACTGTTTAATGCTGGAAACATAGATTTTACATGAAAATAAGCAGATAATGTGGATTTCTCCACTGGAGGTCAGTCTACAGACCAAAACCTGGCTTTTACATGAAAGTGACAACAGAATGTAGTTTTCATCACGGGAGGCCTGTTTAATGCTGCAAACGTTCCTTTTACATGAAAGTGACAGCAGAATGAAGTTTTTATCACGGGAGGCCTGTTTGATGGTGTAAACGTAGCTTTTACACAAAAGTGAACACAGAATGTAGTTTACAACACTAGAGGCCTGTTTAATGTTGGAAACAGCTTTTACATGAAAGCGACAACAGAATGAAGTTTTCATCACGGGACGCCTGTTTGATGGTGTAAACGTAGCTTTTACTTGAAAGTAAGCATATAATGTGGATTTCGTCACGCGAGGCCTATTTGATGGTGTAAACGTAGCTTTCACATGAAAGTAAGCACAGAATGTAGTTTTCAACACAAGAGAACTGTTTAATGCTGTAAACATAGCTTTTACATGAAATTAAGCACAGAATGTAGTTTTCAACAGTAGAGCACTGTTTAATGCTGGAAACATACCTTTTAAATGAAACTAAGCAGATAATGTGGATTTCTCCACGTGAGGCCTGTGTAATGCTGCAAACGTTCCTTTTACATGAAAGTGACAGCAGAATGAAGTTTTCATCACGGGAGGCCTGTTTGATGGTGTAAACGTAGCTTTTACTTGAAAGTAAGCATATAATGTGGATTTCGTCACGGGAGGCCTGTTTGATGGTGTAAACGTAGCTTTCACATGCAAGTAAGCACAGAATGTAGTTTTCAACGCAAGAGCACTGTTTAATGCTGGAAACAAGGCTTTTACATGAAACTAAGCAGATAATGTGGATTTCTCCACTGGAAGTCAGTTTACAGACCAAAACCTGGCTTTTACATGAAAGTGACAACAGAATGTAGTTTTCATCACGGGAGGCCTGTTTAATGCTGGAAACGTTCCTTTTACATGAAAGTAATCATATAATGTAGTTTTCATCACGGGAGGCCTGTTTAATGCTGGAAACGTTCCTTTTACATGAAAGTGACAGCAGAATGAAGTTTTTATCACGGGACGCCTGTTTGATGGTGTAAATGTAGCTTTCACATGAAAGTAAGCACAGAATGTAGTTTTCAACACAAGAGAACTGTTTAATGCTGTAAACATAGCTTTTACATGAAATTAAGCACAGAATGTAGTTTTCAACAGTAGAGCACTGTTTAATGCTGGAAACATAGCTTTTACATGAAACTAAGCAGATAATGTGGATTTCTCCACGGGAGGTCAGTTTACAGACCAAAACCTGGCTTTTACATGAAAATGACAACAGAATGTAGTTTTCATCACGGGAGGCCTGTTTAATGCTGGAAACGTTCCTTTTACATGAACGTGACAGCAGAATGTAGTTTTCATCATGGGAGGCCTGTTTGAGAGTGTCAACGTAGCTTTTACATGAAAGTAAGCACAGAATGTAGTTTTCAACACTAGAGCACTGTTTAATGCTGGAAACATAGCTTTTACATGAAACTAAGCAGATAATGTGGATTTCTCCACGGGAGGTCAGTTTACAGACCAAAACCTGGCTTTTACATGAAAGTGACAACAGAATGTAGTTTTCATCACGGGAGGCCTGTTTAATGCTGGAAACGTTCCTTTTACATGAAAGTAAGCATATAATGTAGTTTTCATCACGGGAGGCCTGTTTGATAGTGTAAACGTAGCTTTTACTTGAAAGTAAGCATATAATGTGGATTTCGTCACGGGAGGCCTGTTTGATGGTGTAAACGTAGCTTTCACATGAAAGTAAGCACAGAATGTAGTTTTCAACACTAGAGCACTGTTTAATGCTGGAAACATAGCTTTTACATGAAACTAAGCAGATAATGTGGATTTCTCCACAGAAGGTCAGTTTACAGACCAAAACCTGGCTTTTACATGAAAGTGACAACAGAATGTAGTTTTCATCACGGGAGGCCTGTTTAATGCTGGTAACGTTCCTTTTACATGAAAGTGACAGCAGAATGAAGTTTTTATCACGGGACGCCTGTTTGATGGTGTAAACGTAGCTTTTACTTGAAAGTAAGCACAGAATGTAGTTTTCAACACAAGAGAACTGTTTGATGGTGTAAACGTAGCTTTCACATGAAAGTAAGCACAGAATGTAGTTTTCAACACTAGAGCACTGTTTAATGCTGGAAACAAGGCTTTTACATGAAACTAAGCATATAATGTGAATTTCATCACAGGAGGCCAGTTTGATGGTGTAAACGTAGCTTTTACATGAAAGTAAGCACAGAATGTTATTTTCAACACTAGAGCACTGTTTAATGCTGGAAAAATACCTTTTACATGAAACTAAGTAGATCATGTGGATTTCATCACAGGAGGTCAGTTTACTACCTAAAACCTGGCTTTTACATGAAAGTGACAACAGAATGTAGTTTTCATCACGGGAGGCCTGTTTAATGCTGGAAACGTTCCTTTTACATGAAAGTGACAGCAGAATGTAGTTTTCATCATGGGAGGCCTGTTTGATAGTGTAAACATAGCTTTTACATGAAAGTAAGCACAGAATGCAGTTTTCAACACTAGAGCACTGTTTAATGCTGGAAACATAGCTTTTACATAAAAATAAGCAGATATAGTGGATTTCTCCACTGGAGGTCAGTTTACAGACCAAAACCTGGCTTTTACATGAAAGTGAAAACAGAATGTAGTTTTCATCACGGGAGGCCTGTTTAATGCTGGAAACGTTCCTTTTACATGAAAGTAATCATATAATGTAGTTTTCATCACGGGAGGCCTGTTTAATGCTGGAAACGTTCCTTTTACATGAAAGTGACAGCAGAATGAAGTTTTTATCACGGGACGCCTGTTTGACGGTGTAAACGTAGCTTTTACTTGAAAGTAAGCATATAATGTGGATTTCGTCACGCGAGGCCTGTTTGATGGTGTAAACGTAGCTTTCACATGAAAGTAAGCACAGAATGTAGTTTTCAACACAAGAAAACTGTTTAATGCTGTAAACATAGCTTTTACATGAAATTAAGCACAGAATGTAGTTTTCAACAGTAAAGCACTGTTTAATGCTGGAAACATAGCTTTTACATGAAACTAAGCAGATAATGTGGATTTCTCCACGGGAGGTCAGTTTACAGACCAAAACCTGGCTTTTACATGAAAGTGACAACAGAATGTAGTTTTCATCACGGGAGGCCTGTTTAATGCTGGAAACGTTCCTTTTACATGAAAGTGACAGCAGAATGTAGTTTTCATCATGGGAGGCCTGTTTGATAGTGTAAACGTAGTTTTTACATGAAAGTAAGCACAGAATGTAGTTTTCAACACTAGAGCACTGTTTAATGCTGGAAACATAGATTTTACATGAAAATAAGCAGATAATGTGGATTTCTCCACTGGAGGTCAGTCTACAGACCAAAACCTGGCTTTTACATGAAAGTGACAACAGAATGTAGTTTTCATCACGGGAGGCCTGTTTAATGCTGCAAACGTTCCTTTTACATGAAAGTGACAGCAGAATGTATTTTTCATCATGGGAGGCCTGTTTGATAGTGTAAACGTAGCTTTTACTTGAAAGTAAGCATATAATGTGGATTTCGTCACGGGAGGCCTGTTTGATGGTGTAAACGTAGCTTTCACATGAAAGTAAGCACAGAATGTAGTTTTCAACACTAGAGCACTGTTTAATGCTGGAAACATAGCTTTTACATGAAACTAAGCAGATAATGTGGATTTCTCCACAGAAGGTCAGTTTACAGACCAAAACCTGGCTTTTACATGAAAGTGACAACAGAATGTAGTTTTCATCACGGGAGGCCTGTTTAATGCTGGTAACGTTCCTTTTACATGAAAGTGACAGCAGAATGAAGTTTTTATCACGGGACGCCTGTTTGATGGTGTAAACGTAGCTTTTACTTGAAAGTAAGCACAGAATGTAGTTTTCAACACAAGAGAACTGTTTGATGGTGTAAACGTAGCTTTCACATGAAAGTAAGCACAGAATGTAGTTTTCAACACTAGAGCACTGTTTAATGCTGGAAACAAGGCTTTTACATGAAACTAAGCATATAATGTGAATTTCATCACAGGAGGCCAGTTTGATGGTGTAAACGTAGCTTTTACATGAAAGTAAGCACAGAATGTTATTTTCAACACTAGCATTAAACACTGTTTAATGCTGGAAAAATACCTTTTACATGAAACTAAGTAGATCATGTGGATTTCATCACAGGAGGTCAGTTTACTACCTAAAACCTGGCTTTTACATGAAAGTGACAACAGAATGTAGTTTTCATCACGGGAGGCCTGTTTAATGCTGGAAACGTTCCTTTTACATGAAAGTGACAGCAGAATGTAGTTTTCATCATGGGAGGCCTGTTTGATAGTGTAAACGTAGCTTTTACATGAAAGTAAGCACAGAATGCAGTTTTCAACACTAGAGCACTGTTTAATGCTGGAAACATAGATTTTACATGAAAATAAGCAGATAATGTGGATTTCTCCACTGGAGGTCAGTCTACAGACCAAAACCTGGCTTTTACATGAAAGTGACAACAGAATGTAGTTTTCATCACGGGAGGCCTGTTTAATGCTGCAAACGTTCCTTTTACATGAAAGTGACGGCAGAATGAAGTTTTTATCACGGGAGGCCTGTTTGATGGTGTAAACGTAGCTTTTACACAAAAGTGAACACAGAATGTAGTTTACAACACTAGAGGCCTGTTTAATGTTGGAAACATAGCTTTTACATGAAAGCGACAACAGAATGAAGTTTTCATCACGGGACGCCTGTTTGATGGTGTAAACGTAGCTTTCACATGAAAGTAAGCACAGAATGTAGTTTTCAACACAAGAGAACTGTTTAATGCTGTAAACATAGCTTTTACATGAAATTAAGCACAGAATGTAGTTTTCAACAGTAGAGCACTGTTTAATGCTGGAAACATACCTTTTAAATGAAACTAAGCAGATAATGTGGATTTCTCCACGTGAGGCCTGTGTAATGCTGCAAACGTTCCTTTTACATGAAAGTGACAGCAGAATGAAGTTTTCATCACGGGAGGCCTGTTTGATGGTGTAAACGTACCTTTTACTTGAAAGTAAGCATATAATGTGGATTTCGTCACGGGAGGCCTGTTTGATGGTGTAAACGTAGCTTTCACATGCAAGTAAGCACAGAATGTAGTTTTCAACACAAGAGCACTGTTTAATGCTGGAAACAAGGCTTTTACATGAAACTAAGCAGATAATGTGGATTTCTCCACTGGAGGTCAGTTTACAGACCAAAACCTGGCTTTTACATGAAAGTGACAACAGAATGTAGTTTTCATCACGGGAGGCCTGTTTAATGCTGGAAACGTTCCTTTTACATGAAAGTAATCATATAATGTAGTTTTCATCACGGGAGGCCTGTTTAATGCTGGAAACGTTCCTTTTACATGAAAGTGACAGCAGAATGAAGTTTTTATCACGGGACGCCTGTTTGATGGTGTAAATGTAGCTTTCACATGAAAGTAAGCACAGAATGTAGTTTTCAACACAAGAGAACTGTTTAATGCTGTAAACATAGCTTTTACATGAAATTAAGCACAGAATGTAGTTTTCAACAGTAGAGCCCTGTTTAATGCTGGAAACATAGCTTTTACATGAAACTAAGCAGATAATGTGGATTTCTCCACGGGAGGTCAGTTTACAGACCAAAACCTGGCTTTTACATGAAAATGACAACAGAATGTAGTTTTCATCACGGGAGGCCTGTTTAATGCTGGAAACGTTCCTTTTACATGAACGTGACAGCAGAATGTAGTTTTCATCATGGGAGGCCTGTTTGAGAGTGTCAACGTAGCTTTTACATGAAAGTAAGCACAGAATGTAGTTTTCAACACTAGAGCACTGTTTAATGCTGGAAACATAGCTTTTACATGAAACTAAGCAGATAATGTGGATTTCTCCACGGGAGGTCAGTTTACAGACCAAAACCTGGCTTTTACATGAAAGTGACAACAGAATGTAGTTTTCATCACGGGAGGCCTGTTTAATGCTGGAAACGTTCCTTTTACATGAAAGTAAGCATATAATGTAGTTTTCATCACGGGAGGCCTGTTTGATAGTGTAAACGTAGCTTTTACATGAAAGTAAGCACAGAATGTAGTTTTCAACACTAGAGCACTGTTTAATGCTGGAAACATAGCTTTTACATGAAACTTAGCAGATAATGTGGATTTCTCCACGGGAGGTCAGTTTACAGACCAAAACCTGGCTTTTACATGAAAGTGACAACAGAATGTAGTTTTCATCACGGGAGGCCTGTTTAATGCTGGAAACGTTCCTTTTACATGAAAGTGACAGCAGAATGAAGTTTTCATCACGGGAGGCCTGTTTAATGCTGGAAACGTTCCTTTTACATGAAAGTCAGCATATAATGTAGTTTTCATCACGGGAGGCCTGTTTAATGCTGGTAACGTTCCTTTTACATGAAAGTGACAGCAGAATGAAGTTTTTATCACGGGACGCCTGTTTGATGGTGTAAACGTAGCTTTTACTTGAAAGTAAGCACAAAATGTAGTTTTCAACACAAGAGAACTGTTTGATGGTGTAAACGTAGCTTTCACATGAAAGTAAGCACAGAATGTAGTTTTCAACACTAGAGCACTGTTTAATGCTGGAAACATAGCTTTTACATGAAAATTAGCAGATAATGTGGATTTCTCCACTGGAGGTCAGTCTACAGACCAAAACCTGGCTTTTACATGAAAGTGACAACAGAATGTAGTTTTCATCACGGGAGGCCTGTTTAATGCTGCAAACGTTCCTTTTACATGAAAGTGACAGCAGAATGAAGTTTTTATCACGGGAGGCCTGTTTGATGGTGTAAACGTAGCTTTTACACAAAAGTGAACACAGAATGTAGTTTACAACACTAGAGGCCTGTTTAATGTTGGAAACATAGCTTTTACATGAAAGCGACAACAGAATGAAGTTTTCATCACGGGACGCCTGTTTGATGGTGTAAACGTAGCTTTTACTTGAAAGTAAGCATATAATGTGGATTTCGTCACGCGAGGCCTGTTTGATGGTGTAAACGTAGCTTTCACATGAAAGTAAGCACAGAATGTAGTTTTCAACACAAGAGAACTGTTTAATGCTATAAACATAGCTTTTACATGAAATTAAGCACAGAATGTAGTTTTCAACAGTAGAGCACTGTTTAATGCTGGAAACATACCTTTTAAATGAAACTAAGCAGATAATGTGGATTTCTCCACGTGAGGCCTGTGTAATGCTGCAAACGTTCCTTTTACATGAAAGTGACAGCAGAATGAAGTTTTCATCACGGGAGGCCTGTTTGATGGTGTAAACGTAGCTTTTACTTGAAAGTAAGCATACAATGTGGATTTCGTCATGGGAGGCCTGTTTGATGGTGTAAACGTAGCTTTCACATGCAAATAAGCACAGAATGTAGTTTTCAACACAAGAGCACTGTTTAATGCTGGAAACAAGGCTTTTACATGAAACTAAGCAGATAATGTGGATTTCTCCACTGGAGGTCAGTTTACAGACCAAAACCTGGCTTTTACATGAAAGTGACAACAGAATGTAGTTTTCATCACGGGAGGCCTGTTTAATGCTGGAAACGTTCCTTTTACATGAAAGTAATCATATAATGTAGTTTTCATCACGGGAGGCCTGTTTAATGCTGGAAACGTTCCTTTTACATGAAAGTGACAGCAGAATGAAGTTTTTATCACGGGACGCCTGTTTGATGGTGTAAATGTAGCTTTCACATGAAAGTAAGCACAGAATGTAGTTTTCAACACAAGAGAACTGTTTAATGCTGTAAACATAGCTTTTACATGAAATTAAGCACAGAATGTAGTTTTCAACAGTAGAGCACTGTTTAATGCTGGAAACATAGCTTTTACATGAAACTAAGCAGATAATGTGGATTTCTCCACGGGAGGTCAGTTTACAGACCAAAACCTGGCTTTTACATGAAAATGACAACAGAATGTAGTTTTCATCACGGGAGGCCTGTTTAATGCTGGAAACGTTCCTTTTACATGAACGTGACAGCAGAATGTAGTTTTCATCATGGGAGGCCTGTTTGAGAGTGTCAACGTAGCTTTTACATGAAAGTAAGCACAGAATGTAGTTTTCAACACTAGAGCACTGTTTAATGCTGGAAACATAGCTTTTACATGAAACTAAGCAGATAATGTGGATTTCTCCACGGGAGGTGAGTTTACAGACCAAAACCTGGCTTTTACATGAAAGTGACAACAGAATGTAGTTTTCATCACGGGAGGCCTGTTTAATGCTGGAAACGTTCCTTTTACATGAAAGTAAGCATATAATGTAGTTTTCATCACGGGAGGCCTGTTTGATAGTGTAAACGTAGCTTTTACATGAAAGTAAGCACAGAATGTAGTTTTCAACACTAGAGCACTGTTTAATGCTGGAAACATAGCTTTTACATGAAACTTAGCAGATAATGTGGATTTCTCCACGGGAGGTCAGTTTACAGACCAAAACCTGGCTTTTACATGAAAGTGACAACAGAATGTAGTTTTCATCACGGGAGGCCTGTTTAATGCTGGAAACGTTCCTTTTACATGAAAGTGACAACAGAATGTAGTTTTCATCACGGGAGGCCTGTTTAATGCTGGAAACGTTCCTTTTACATGAAAGTAAGCATATAATGTAGTTTTCATCACGGGAGGCCTGTTTAATGCTGGTAACGTTCCTTTTACATGAAAGTGACAGCAGAATGAAGTTTTTATCACGGGACGCCTGTTTGATGGTGTAAACGTAGCTTTTACTTGAAAGTAAGCACAGAATGTAGTTTTCAACACAAGAGAACTGTTTGATGGTGTAAACGTAGCTTTCACATGAAAGTAAGCACAGAATGTAGTTTTCAACACTAGAGCACTGTTTAATGCTGGAAACAAGGCTTTTACATGAAACTAAGCATATAATGTGAATTTCATCACAGGAGGCCAGTTTGATGGTGTAAACGTAGCTTTTACATGAAAGTAAGCACAGAATGTTATTTTCAACACTAGAGCACTGTTTAATGCTGGAAAAATACCTTTTACATGAAACTAAGTAGATCATGTGGATTTCATCACAGGAGGTCAGTTTACTACCTAAAACCTGGCTTTTACATGAAAGTGACAACAGAATGTAGTTTTCATCACGGGAGGCCTGTTTAATGCTGGAAACGTTCCTTTTACATGAAAGCGACAACAGAATGAAGTTTTCATCACGGGACGCCTGTTTGATGGTGTAAACGTAGCTTTTACTTGAAAGTAAGCATATAATGTGGATTTCGTCACGCGAGGCCTGTTTGATGGTGTAAACGTAGCTTTCACATGAAAGTAAGCACAGAATGTAGTTTTCAACACAAGAGAACTGTTTAATGCTGTAAACATAGCTTTTACATGAAATTAAGCACAGAATGTAGTTTTCAACAGTAGAGCACTGTTTAATGCTGGAAACATACCTTTTAAATGAAACTAAGCAGATAATGTGGATTTCTCCACGTGAGGCCTGTGTAATGCTGCAAACGTTCCTTTTACATGAAAGTGACAGCAGAATGAAGTTTTCATCACGGGAGGCCTGTTTGATGGTGTAAACGTAGCTTTTACTTGAAAGTAAGCATACAATGTGGATTTCGTCACGGGAGGCCTGTTTGATGGTGTAAACGTAGCTTTCACATGCAAATAAGCACAGAATGTAGTTTTCAACACAAGAGCACTGTTTAATGCTGGAAACAAGGCTTTTACATGAAACTAAGCAGATAATGTGGATTTCTCCACTGGAGGTCAGTTTACAGACCAAAACCTGGCTTTTACATGAAAGTGACAACAGAATGTAGTTTTCATCACGGGAGGCCTGTTTAATGCTGGAAACGTTCCTTTTACATGAAAGTAATCATATAATGTAGTTTTCATCACGGGAGGCCTGTTTAATGCTGGAAACGTTCCTTTTACATGAAAGTGACAGCAGAATGAAGTTTTTATCACGGGACGCCTGTTTGATGGTGTAAATGTAGCTTTCACATGAAAGTAAGCACAGAATGTAGTTTTCAACACAAGAGAACTGTTTAATGCTGTAAACATAGCTTTTACATGAAATTAAGCACAGAATGTAGTTTTCAACAGTAGAGCACTGTTTAATGCTGGAAACATAGCTTTTACATGAAACTAAGCAGATAATGTGGATTTCTCCACGGGAGGTCAGTTTACAGACCAAAACCTGGCTTTTACATGAAAATGACAACAGAATGTAGTTTTCATCACGGGAGGCCTGTTTAATGCTGGAAACGTTCCTTTTACATGAACGTGACAGCAGAATGTAGTTTTCATCATGGGAGGCCTGTTTGAGAGTGTCAACGTAGCTTTTACATGAAAGTAAGCACAGAATGTAGTTTTCAACACTAGAGCACTGTTTAATGCTGGAAACATAGCTTTTACATGAAACTAAGCAGATAATGTGGATTTCTCCACGGGAGGTCAGTTTACAGACCAAAACCTGGCTTTTACATGAAAGTGACAACAGAATGTAGTTTTCATCACGGGAGGCCTGTTTAATGCTGGAAACGTTCCTTTTACATGAAAGTAAGCATATAATGTAGTTTTCATCACGGGAGGCCTGTTTGATAGTGTAAACGTAGCTTTTACATGAAAGTAAGCACAGAATGTAGTTTTCAACACTAGAGCACTGTTTAATGCTGGAAACATAGCTTTTACATGAAACTTAGCAGATAATGTGGATTTCTCCACGGGAGGTCAGTTTACAGACCAAAACCTGGCTTTTACATGAAAGTGACAACAGAATGTAGTTTTCATCACGGGAGGCCTGTTTAATGCTGGAAACGTTCCTTTTACATGAAAGTGACAACAGAATGTAGTTTTCATCACGGGAGGCCTGTTTAATGCTGGAAACGTTCCTTTTACATGAAAGTAAGCATATAATGTAGTTTTCATCACGGGAGGCCTGTTTAATGCTGGTAACGTTCCTTTTACATGAAAGTGACAGCAGAATGAAGTTTTTATCACGGGACGCCTGTTTGATGGTGTAAACGTAGCTTTTACTTGAAAGTAAGCACAGAATGTAGTTTTCAACACAAGAGAACTGTTTGATGGTGTAAACGTAGCTTTCACATGAAAGTAAGCACAGAATGTAGTTTTCAACACTAGAGCACTGTTTAATGCTGGAAACAAGGCTTTTACATGAAACTAAGCATATAATGTGAATTTCATCACAGGAGGCCAGTTTGATGGTGTAAACGTAGCTTTTACATGAAAGTAAGCACAGAATGTTATTTTCAACACTAGAGCACTGTTTAATGCTGGAAAAATACCTTTTACATGAAACTAAGTAGATCATGTGGATTTCATCACAGGAGGTCAGTTTACTACCTAAAACCTGGCTTTTACATGAAAGTGACAACAGAATGTAGTTTTCATCACGGGAGGCCTGTTTAATGCTGGAAACGTTCCTTTTACATGAAAGTGACAGCAGAATGTAGTTTTCATCATGGGAGGCCTGTTTGATAGTGTAAACGTAGCTTTTACATGAAAGTAAGCACAGAATGCAGTTTTCAACACTAGAGCACTGTTTAATGCTGGAAACATAGCTTTTACATAAAACTAAGCAGATATAGTGGATTTCTCCACTGGAGGTCAGTTTACAGACCAAAACCTGGCTTTTACATGAAAGTGAAAACAGAATGTAGTTTTCATCACGGGAGGCCTGTTTAATGCTGGAAACGTTCCTTTTACATGAAAGTAATCATATAATGTAGTTTTCATCACGGGAGGCCTGTTTAATGCTGGAAACGTTCCTTTTACATGAAAGTGACAACAGAATGTAGTTTTCATCACGGGAGGCCTGTTTAATGCTGGAAACGTTCCTTTTACATGAAAGTAAGCATATAATGTAGTTTTCATCACGGGAGGCCTGTTTGATAGTGTAAACGTAGCTTTTACATGAAAGTAAGCACAGAATGTAGTTTTCAACACTAGAGCACTGTTTAATGCTGGAAACATAGCTTTTACATGAAACTTAGCAGATAATGTGGATTTCTCCACGGGAGGTCAGTTTACAGACCAAAACCTGGCTTTTACATGAAAGTGACAACAGAATGTAGTTTTCATCACGGGAGGCCTGTTTAATGCTGGAAACGTTCCTTTTACATGAAAGTGACAGCAGAATGAAGTTTTCATCACGGGAGGCCTGTTTAATGCTGGAAACGTTCCTTTTACATGAAAGTGACAGAAGAATGTAGTTTTCATTATGGGAGGCCTGTTTGATAGTGTGAACGTAGCTTTTACTTGAAACTAAGCATATAATGTGGATTTCGTCACGGGAGGTCAGTTTACAGACCAAAACCTGGCTTTTACATGAAAGTGACAACAGAATGTAGTTTTCATCACGGGAGGCCTGTTTAATGCTGGAAACGTTCCTTTTACATGAAAGTGACAGCAGAATGAAGTTTTCATCACGGGAGGCCTGTTTTATGCTGGAAACGTTCCTTTTACATGAAAGTGACAGAAGAATGTAGTTTTCATCATGGGAGGCCTGTTTGATAGTGTAAACGTAGCTTTTACTTGAAACTAAGCATATAATGTGGATTTCGTCACGGGAGGCCTGTTTGATGGTGTAAACGTAGCTTTCACATGAAAGTAAGCACAGAATGTAGTTTTCAACACTAGAGCACTGTTTAATGCTGGAAACATAGCTTTTACATGAAACTAAGCAGATAATGTGGATTTCTCCACAGGAGGTCAGTTTACAGACCAAAACCTGGCTTTTACATGAAAGTGACAACAGAATGTAGTTTTCATCACGGGAGGCCTGTTTAATGCTGGAAACGTTCCTTTTACATGAAAGTCAGCATATAATGTAGTTTTCATCACGGGAGGCCTGTTTAATGCTGGTAACGTTCCTTTTACATGAAAGTGACAGCAGAATGAAGTTTTTATCACGGGACGCCTGTTTGATGGTGTAAACGTAGCTTTTACTTGAAAGTAAGCACAGAATGTAGTTTTCAACACAATAGAACTGTTTGATGGTGTAAACGTAGCTTTCACATGAAAGTAAGCACAGAATGTAGTTTTCAACACTAGAGCACTGTTTAATGCTGGAAACATAGCTTTTACATGAAAGTGACAACAGAATGTAGTTTTCATCACGGGAGGCCTGTTTAATACTGGAAACGTTCCTTTTACATGAAAGTGACAGAAGAATGTAGTTTTCATCATTGGAGGCCTGTTTGATAGTGTAAACGTAGCTTTTATTTGAAAGTAAGCATATAATGTGGATTTCGTCACGGGAGGCCTGTTTGATGGTGTAAACGTAGCTTTTCCATGAAAGTGACAGCAGAATGTAGTTTTCAACACTAGAGCACTCTTTAATACTGGAAACAAGGCTTTTACATGAAACTAAGCATATAATGTGAATTTCATCACAGGAGGCCAGTTTGATGGTGTAAACGTAGCTTTTACATGAAAGTAAGCACAGAATGTTATTTTCAACACTAGAGCACTGTTTAATGCTGGAAAAATAGCTTTTACATGAAACTAAGTAGGTCATGTGAATTTCATCACAGGAGGTCAGTTTACTGCCTAAAACCTGGCTTTTACATGAAAGTGACAACAGAATGTAGTTTTCATCACGGGAGGCCTGTTTAATGCTGGAAACGTTCCTTTTACATCAAAGTGACAGCAGAATGTAGTTTTCATCATGGGAGGCCTGTTTGATAGTGTAAACGTAGCTTTTACATGAAAGTAAGCACAGAATGTAGTTTTCAACACTAGAGCACTGTTTAATGCTGGAAACATAGCTTTTACATGAAACTAAGCAGATATAGTGGATTTCTCCAGTGGAGGTCAGTTTACAGACCAAAACCTGGCTTTTACATGAAAGTGACAACAGAATGTAGTTTTCATCACGAGAGGCCTGTTTAATGCTGGAAACGTTCCTTTTACATGAAAGTAAGCATATAATGTAGTTTTCATCACGGGAGGCCTGTTTAATGCTGCAAACGTTCCTTTTACATGAAAGTGACAGCAGAATGAAGTTTTCATCACGGGAGGCCTGTTTGATGGTGTAAACGTAGCTTTTACTTGAAAGTAAGCATATAATGTGGATTTCGTCACGGGAGGCCTGTTTGATGGTGTAAACGTAGCTTTCACATGAAAGTAAGCACAGAATGTAGTTTTCAACACAAGAGAACTGTTTAATGCCGTAAACATAGCTTTTACATGAAATTAAGCACAGAATGTAGTTTTCAACAGTAGAGCACTGTTTAATGCTGGAAACATAGCTTTTACATGAAACTAAGCAGATAATGTGGATTTCTCCACGGGAGGTCAGTTTACAGACCAAAACCTGGCTTTTACATGAAAATGACAACAGAATGTAGTTTTCATCACGGGAGGCCTGTTTAATGCTGGAAACGTTCCTTTTACATGAAAGTGACAGCAGAATGTAGTTTTCATCATGGGAGGCCTGTTTGATAGTGTAAACGTAGCTTTTACATTAAAGTAAGCACAGAATGTAGTTTTCAACACTAGAGCACTGTTTAATGCTGGAAACATAGCTTTTACATGAAAATAAGCAGATAATGTGGATTTCTCCACTGGAGGTCAGTCTACAGACCAAAACCTGGCTTTTACATGAAAGTAAGCACAGAATGTAGTTTTCATCACGGGAGGCCTGTTTAATGCTGGAAATGTTCCTTTTACATGAAAGTGACAACAGAATGTAGTTTTCATCACGGGAGGCCTGTTTGATAGTGTAAACGTAGCTTTTACATGAAAGTAAGCACAGAATGTAGTTTTCAACACTAGAGCACTGTTTAATGCTGGAAACATAGCTTTTACATGAAACTAAGCAGATATAGTGGATTTCTCCACTGGAGGTCAGTTTACAGACCAAAACCTGGCTTTTACATGAAAGTGACAACAGAATGTAGTTTTCATCACAGGAGGCCTGTTTAATGCTGGAAACGTTCCTTTTACATGAAAGTAAACATATAATGTAGTTTTCATCACGGGAGGCCTGTTTGATGGTGTAAACGTAGCTTTCACATGAAAGTAAGCACAGAATGTAGTTTTCAACACAAGAGAACTGTTTAATGCTGGAAACATAGCTTTTACATGAAATTAAGCAGATAATGTGGATTTCTCCACTGGAGGTCAGTTTACAGACCAAAACCTGGCTTTTACATGAAAGTGACAACAGAATGTAGTTTTCATCACGGGAGGCCTGTTTAATGCTGGAAACGTTCCTTTTACATGAAAGTAATCATATAATGTAGTTTTCATCACGGGAGGCCTGTTTAATGCTGGAAACGTTCCTTTTACATGAAAGTGACAGCAGAATTAAGTTTTTATCACGGGACGCCTGTTTGACGGTGTAAACGTAGCTTTTACTTGAAAGTAAGCATATAATGTGGATTTCGTCACGCGAGGCCTGTTTGATGGTGTAAACGTAGCTTTCACATGAAAGTAAGCACAGAATGTAGTTTTCAACACAAGAGAACTGTTTAATGCTGTAAACATAGCTTTTACATGAAATTAAGCACAGAATGTAGTTTTCAACAGTAGAGCACTGTTTAATGCTGGAAACATACCTTTTAAATGAAACTAAGCAGATAATGTGGATTTCTCCACGTGAGGCCTGTGTAATGCTGCAAACGTTCCTTTTACATGAAAGTGACAGCAGAATGAAGTTTTCATCACGGGAGGCCTGTTTGATGGTGTAAACGTAGCTTTTACTTGAAAGTAAGCATATAATGTGGATTTCATCACGGGAGGCCTGTTTGATGGTGTAAACGTAGCTTTCACATGCAAGTAAGCACAGAATGTAGTTTTCAACACAAGAGCACTGTTTAATGCTGGAAACAAGGCTTTTACATGAAACTAAGCAGATAATGTGGATTTCTCCACTGGAGGTCAGTTTACAGACCAAAACCTGGCTTTTACATGAAAGTGACAACAGAATGTAGTTTTCATCACGGGAGGCCTGTTTAATGCTGGAAACGTTCCTTTTACATGAAAGTAATCATATAATGTAGTTTTCATCACGGGAGGCCTGTTTAATGCTGGAAACGTTCCTTTTACATGAAAGTGACAGCAGAATGAAGTTTTTATCACGGGACGCCTGTTTGATGGTGTAAATGTAGCTTTCACATGAAAGTAAGCACAGAATGTAGTTTTCAACACAAGAGAACTGTTTAATGCTGTAAACATAGCTTTTACATGAAATTAAGCACAGAATGTAGTTTTCAACAGTAGAGCCCTGTTTAATGCTGGAAACATAGCTTTTACATGAAACTAAGCAGATAATGTGGATTTCTCCACGGGAGGTCAGTTTACAGACCAAAACCTGGCTTTTACATGAAAATGACAACAGAATGTAGTTTTCATCACGGGAGGCCTGTTTAATGCTGGAAACGTTCCTTTTACATGAACGTGACAGCAGAATGTAGTTTTCATCATGGGAGGCCTGTTTGAGAGTGTAAACGTAGCTTTTACATGAAAGTAAGCACAGAATGTAGTTTTCAACACTAGAGCACTGTTTAATGCTGGAAACATAGCTTTTACATGAAACTTAGCAGATAATGTGGATTTCTCCACGGGAGGTCAGTTTACAGACCAAAACCTGGCTTTTACATGAAAGTGACAACAGAATGTAGTTTTCATCACGGGAGGCCTGTTTAATGCTGGAAACGTTCCTTTTACATGAAAGTGACAGCAGAATGAAGTTTTCATCACGGGAGGCCTGTTTAATGCTGGAAACGTTCCTTTTACATGAAAGTGACAGAAGAATGTAGTTTTCATCATGGGAGGCCTGTTTGATAGTGTGAACGTAGCTTTTACTTGAAACTAAGCATATAATGTGGATTTCGTCACGGGAGGTCAGTTTACAGACCAAAACCTGGCTTTTACATGAAAGTGACAACAGAATGTAGTTTTCATCACGGGAGGCCTGTTTAATGCTGGAAACGTTCCTTTTACATGAAAGTGACAGCAGAATGAAGTTTTCATCACGGGAGGCCTGTTTTATGCTGGAAACGTTCCTTTTACATGAAAGTGACAGAAGAATGTAGTTTTCATCATGGGAGGCCTGTTTGATAGTGTAAACGTAGCTTTTACTTGAAACTAAGCATATAATGTGGATTTCGTCACGGGAGGCCTGTTTGATGGTGTAAACGTAGCTTTCACATGAAAGTAAGCACAGAATGTAGTTTTCAACACTAGAGCACTGTTTAATGCTGGAAACATAGCTTTTACATGAAACTAAGCAGATAATGTGGATTTCTCCACAGGAGGTCAGTTTACAGACCAAAACCTGGCTTTTACATGAAAGTGACAACAGAATGTAGTTTTCATCACGGGAGGCCTGTTTAATGCTGGAAACGTTCCTTTTACATGAAAGTCAGCATATAATGTAGTTTTCATCACGGGAGGCCTGTTTAATGCTGGTAACCTTCCTTTTACATGAAAGTGACAGCAGAATGAAGTTTTTATCACGGGACGCCTGTTTGATGGTGTAAACGTAGCTTTTACTTGAAAGTAAGCACGGAATGTAGTTTTCAACACAATAGAACTGTTTGATGGTGTAAACGTAGCTTTCACATGAAAGTAATCACAGAATGTAGTTTTCAACACTAGAGCACTGTTTAATGCTGGAAACATAGCTTTTACATGAAAGTGACAACAGAATGTAGTTTTCATCACGGGAGGCCTGTTTAATACTGGAAACGTTCCTTTTACATGAAAGTGACAGAAGAATGTAGTTTTCATCATTGGAGGCCTGTTTGATAGTGTAAACGTAGCTTTTATTTGAAAGTAAGCATATAATGTGGATTTCGTCACGGGAGGCCTGTTTGATGGTGTAAACGTAGCTTTTCCATGAAAGTGACAGCAGAATGTAGTTTTCAACACTAGAGCACTCTTTAATACTGGAAACAAGGCTTTTACATGAAACTAAGCATATAATGTGAATTTCATCACAGGAGGCCAGTTTGATGGTGTAAACGTAGCTTTTACATGAAAGTAAGCACAGAATGTTATTTTCAACACTAGAGCACTGTTTAATGCTGGAAAAATAGCTTTTACATGAAACTAAGTAGGTCATGTGAATTTCATCACAGGAGGTCAGTTTACTGCCTAAAACCTGGCTTTTACATGAAAGTGACAACAGAATGTAGTTTTCATCACGGGAGGCCTGTTTAATGCTGGAAACGTTCCTTTTACATCAAAGTGACAGCAGAATGTAGTTTTCATCATGGGAGGCCTGTTTGATAGTGTAAACGTAGCTTTTACATGAAAGTAAGCACAGAATGTAGTTTTCAACACTAGAGCACTGTTTAATGCTGGAAACATAGCTTTTACATGAAACTAAGCAGATATAGTGGATTTCTCCAGTGGAGGTCAGTTTACAGACCAAAACCTGGCTTTTACATGAAAGTGACAACAGAATGTAGTTTTCATCACGGGAGGCCTGTTTAATGCTGGAAACGTTCCTTTTACATGAAAGTAAGCATATAATGTAGTTTTCATCACGGGAGGCCTGTTTAATGCTGCAAACGTTCCTTTTACATGAAAGTGACAGCAGAATGAAGTTTTCATCACGGGAGGCCTGTTTGATGGTGTAAACGTAGCTTTTACTTGAAAGTAAGCATATAATGTGGATTTCGTCACGGGAGGCCTGTTTGATGGTGTAAACGTAGCTTTCACATGAAAGTAAGCACAGAATGTAGTTTTCAACACAAGAGAACTGTTTAATGCCGTAAACATAGCTTTTACATGAAATTAAGCACAGAATGTAGTTTTCAACAGTAGAGCACTGTTTAATGCTGGAAACATAGCTTTTACATGAAACTAAGCAGATAATGTGGATTTCTCCACGGGAGGTCAGTTTACAGACCAAAACCTGGCTTTTACATGAAAATGACAACAGAATGTAGTTTTCATCACGGGAGGCCTGTTTAATGCTGGAAACGTTCCTTTTACATGAAAGTGACAGCAGAATGTAGTTTTCATCATGGGAGGCCTGTTTGATAGTGTAAACGTAGCTTTTACATTAAAGTAAGCACAGAATGTAGTTTTCAACACTAGAGCACTGTTTAATGCTGGAAACATAGCTTTTACATGAAAATAAGCAGATAATGTGGATTTCTCCACTGGAGGTCAGTCTACAGACCAAAACCTGGCTTTTACATGAAAGTAAGCACAGAATGTAGTTTTCATCACGGGAGGCCTGTTTAATGCTGGAAATGTTCCTTTTACATGAAAGTGACAACAGAATGTAGTTTTCATCACGGGAGGCCTGTTTGATAGTGTAAACGTAGCTTTTACATGAAAGTAAGCACAGAATGTAGTTTTCAACACTAGAGCACTGTTTAATGCTGGAAACATAGCTTTTACATGAAACTAAGCAGATATAGTGGATTTCTCCACTGGAGGTCAGTTTACAGACCAAAACCTGGCTTTTACATGAAAGTGACAACAGAATGTAGTTTTCATCACAGGAGGCCTGTTTAATGCTGGAAACGTTCCTTTTACATGAAAGTAAACACATAATGTAGTTTTCATCACGGGAGGCCTGTTTGATGGTGTAAACGTAGCTGTTACTTGAAAGTAAGCATATAATGTGGATTTCGTCACGCGAGGCCTGTTTGATGGTGTAAACGTAGCTTTCACATGAAAGTAAGCACAGAATGTAGTTTTCAACACAAGAGAACTGTTTAATGCTGGAAACATAGCTTTTACATGAAATTAAGCAGATAATGTGGATTTCTCCACTGGAGGTCAGTTTACAGACCAAAACCTGGCTTTTACATGAAAGTGACAACAGAATGTAGTTTTCATCACGGGAGGCCTGTTTAATGCTGGAAACGTTCCTTTTACATGAAAGTGACAGCAGAATGAAGTTTTCATCACGGGAGGCCTGTTTGATGGTGTAAACGTAGCTTTTACTTGAAAGTAAGCATATAATGTGAATTTCGTCACTTGAGGCCTGTTTGATGGTGTAAACGTAGCTTTCACATGCAAGTAAGCACAGAATGTAGTTTTCAACACAAGAGCACTGTTTAATGCTGGAAACATAGCTTTTACATGAAACTAAGCAGATAATGTGGATTTCTCCACTGGAGGTCAGTTTACAGACCAAAACCTGGCTTTTACATGAAAGTGACAACAGAATGTAGTTTCCATCACGGGAGGCCTGTTTAATGCTGGAAACGTTCCTTTTACATGAAAGTAATCATATAATGTAGTTTTCATCACGGGAGGCCTGTTTAATGCTGGAAACGTTCCTTTTACATGAAAGTGACAGCAGAATGAAGTTTTTATCACGGGACGCCTGTTTGATGGTGTAAATGTAGCTTTCACATGAAAGTAAGCACAGAATGTAGTTTTCAACACAAGAGAACTGTTTAATGCTGTAAACATAGCTTTTACATGAAATTAAGCACAGAATGTAGTTTTCAACAGTAGAGCCCTGTTTAATGCTGGAAACATAGCTTTTACATGAAACTACGCAGATAATGTGGATTTCTCCACGGGAGGTCAGTTTACAGACCAAAACCTGGCTTTTACATGAAAATGACAACAGAATGTAGTTTTCATCACGGGAGGCCTGTTTAATGCTGGAAACGTTCCTTTTACATGAACGTGACAGCAGAATGTAGTTTTCATCATGGGAGGCCTGTTTGAGAGTGTAAACGTAGCTTTTACATGAAAGTAAGCACAGAATGTAGTTTTCAACACTAGAGCACTGTTTAATGCTGGAAACATAGCTTTTACATGAAACTTAGCAGATAATGTGGATTTCTCCACGGGAGGTCAGTTTACAGACCAAAACCTGGCTTTTACATGAAAGTGACAACAGAATGTAGTTTTCATCACGGGAGGCCTGTTTAATGCTGGAAACGTTCCTTTTACATGAAAGTGACAGCAGAATGAAGTTTTCATCACGGGAGGCCTGTTTAATGCTGGAAACGTTCCTTTTACATGAAAGTGACAGAAGAATGTAGTTTTCATCATGGGAGGCCTATTTGATAGTGTGAACGTAGCTTTTACTTGAAACTAAGCATATAATGTGGATTTCGTCACGGGAGGTCAGTTTACAGACCAAAACCTGGCTTTTACATGAAAGTGACAACAGAATGTAGTTTTCATCACGGGAGGCCTGTTTAATGCTGGAAACGTTCCTTTTACATGAAAGTGACAGCAGAATGAAGTTTTCATCACGGGAGGCCTGTTTAATGCTGGAAACGTTCCTTTTACATGAAAGTGACAGAAGAATGTAGTTTTCATCATGGGAGGCCTGTTTGATAGTGTAAACGTAGCTTTTACTTGAAACTAAGCATATAATGTGGATTTCGTCACGGGAGGCCTGTTTGATGGTGTAAACGTAGATTTCACATGAAAGTAAGCACAGAATGTAGTTTTCAACACTAGAGCACTGTTTAATGCTGGAAACATAGCTTTTACATGAAACTAAGCAGATAATGTGGATTTCTCCACAGGAGGTCAGTTTACAGACCAAAACCTGGCTTTTACATGAAAGTGACAACAGAATGTAGTTTTCATCACGGGAGGCCTGTTTAATGCTGGAAACGTTCCTTTTACATGAAAGTCAGCATATAATGTAGTTTTCATCACGGGAGGCCTGTTTAATGCTGTTAACGTTCCTTTTACATGAAAGTGACAGCAGAATGAAGTTTTTATCACGGGACGCCTGTTTGATGGTGTAAACGTAGCTATTACTTGAAAGTAAGCACAGAATGTAGTTTTCAACACAAGAGAACTGTTTGATGGTGTAAACGTAGCTTTCACATGAAAGTAAGCACAGAATGTAGTTTTCAACACTAGAGCACTGTTTAATGCTGGAAACATAGCTTTTACATGAAAGTGACAACAGAATGTAGTTTTCATCACGGGAGGCCTGTTTAATGCTGGAAACATTCCTTTTACATGAAAGTGACAGAAGAATGTAGTTTTCATCATTGGAGGCCTGTTTGATAGTGTAAACGTAGCTTTTATTTGAAAGTAAGCATATAATGTGGATTTCGTCACGGGAGGCCTGTTTGATGGTGTAAACGTAGCTTTTCCATGAAAGTGACAGCAGAATGTAGTTTTCAACACTAGAGCACTCTTTAATACTGGAAACAAGGCTTTTACATGAAACTAAGCATATAATGTGAATTTCATCACAGGAGGCCAGTTTGATGGTGTAAACGTAGCTTTTACATGAAAGTAAGCACAGAATGTTATTTTCAACACTAGAGCACTGTTTAATGCTGGAAAAATAGCTTTTACATGAAACTAAGTAGGTCATGTGAATTTCATCACAGGAGGTCAGTTTACTGCCTAAAACCTGGCTTTTACATGAAAGTGACAACAGAATGTAGTTTTCATCACGGGAGGCCTGTTTAATGCTGGAAACGTTCCTTTTACATCAAAGTGACAGCAGAATGTAGTTTTCATCATGGGAGGCCTGTTTGATAGTGTAAACGTAGCTTTTACATGAAAGTAAGCACAGAATGTAGTTTTCAACACTAGAGCACTGTTTAATGCTGGAAACATAGCTTTTACATGAAACTAAGCAGATATAGTGGATTTCTCCACTGGAGGTCAATTTACAGACCAAAACCTGGCTTTTACATGAAAGTGACAACAGAATGTAGTTTTCATCACGGGAGGCCTGTTTAATGCTGGAAACGTTCCTTTTACATGAAAGTAAGCATATAATGTAGTTTTCATCACGGGAGGCCTGTTTAATGCTGCAAACGTTCCTTTTACATGAAAGTGACAGCAGAATGAAGTTTTCATCACGGGAGGCCTGTTTGATGGTGTAAACGTAGCTTTTACTTGAAAGTAAGCATATAATGTGGATTTCGTCACGGGAGGCCTGTTTGATGGTGTAAACGTAGCTTTCACATGAAAGTAAGCACAGAATGTAGTTTTCAACACAAGAGAACTGTTTAATGCCGTAAACATAGCTTTTACATGAAATTAAGCACAGAATGTAGTTTTCAACAGTAGAGCACTGTTTAATGCTGGAAACATAGCTTTTACATGAAACTAAGCAGATAATGTGGATTTCTCCACGGGAGGTCAGTTTACAGACCAAAACCTGGCTTTTACATGAAAATGACAACAGAATGTAGTTTTCATCACAGGAGGCCTGTTTAATGCTGGAAACGTTCCTTTTACATGAAAGTGACAGCAGAATGTAGTTTTCATCATGGGAGGCCTGTTTGATAGTGTAAACGTAGCTTTTACATTAAAGTAAGCACAGAATGTAGTTTTCAACACTAGAGCACTGTTTAATGCTGGAAACATAGCTTTTACATGAAAATAAGCAGATAATGTGGATTTCTCCACTGGAGGTCAGTCTACAGACCAAAACCTGGCTTTTACATGAAAGTAAGCACAGAATGTAGTTTTCATCACGGGAGGCCTGTTTAATGCTGGAAATGTTCCTTTTACATGAAAGTGACAACAGAATGTAGTTTTCATCACGGGAGGCCTGTTTGATAGTGTAAACGTAGCTTTTACATGAAAGTAAGCACAGAATGTAGTTTTCAACACTAGAGCACTGTTTAATGCTGGAAACATAGCTTTTACATGAAACTAAGCAGATATAGTGGATTTCTCCACTGGAGGTCAGTTTACAGACCAAAACCTGGCTTTTACATGAAAGTGACAACAGAATGTAGTTTTCATCACAGGAGGCCTGTTTAATGCTGGAAACGTTCCTTTTACATGAAAGTAAACATATAATGTAGTTTTCATCACGGGAGGCCTGTTTGATGGTGTAAACGTAGCTGTTACTTGAAAGTAAGCATATAATGTGGATTTCGTCACGCGAGGCCTGTTTGATGGTGTAAACGTAGCTTTCACATGAAAGTAAGCACAGAATGTAGTTTTCAACACAAGAGAACTGTTTAATGCTGGAAACATAGCTTTTACATGAAATTAAGCAGATAATGTGGATTTCTCCACAGGAGGTCAGTTTACAGACCAAAACCTGGCTTTTACATGAAAGTGACAACAGAATGTAGTTTTCATCACGGGAGGCCTGTTTAATGCTGGAAACGTTCCTTTTACATGAAAGTGACAGCAGAATGAAGTTTTCATCACGGGAGGCCTGTTTGATGGTGTAAACGTAGCTTTTACTTGAAAGTAAGCATATAATGTGAATTTCGTCACGGGAGGCCTGTTTGATGGTGTAAACGTAGCTTTCACATGCAAGTAAGCACAGAATGTAGTTTTCAACACAAGAGCACTGTTTAATGCTGGAAACATAGCTTTTACATGAAACTAAGCAGATAATGTGGATTTCTCCACTGGAGGTCAGTTTACAGACCAAAACCTGGCTTTTACATGAAAGTGACAACAGAATGTAGTTTTCATCACGGGAGGCCTGTTTAATGCTGGAAACGTTCCTTTTACATGAAAGTAATCATATAATGTAGTTTTCATCACGGGAGGCCTGTTTAATGCTGGAAACGTTCCTTTTACATGAAAGTGACAGCAGAATGAAGTTTTTATCACGGGACGCCTGTTTGATGGTGTAAATGTAGCTTTCACATGAAAGTAAGCACAGAATGTAGTTTTCAACACAAGAGAACTGTTTAATGCTGTAAACATAGCTTTTACATGAAATTAAGCACAGAATGTAGTTTTCAACAGTAGAGCACTGTTTAATGCTGGAAACATAGCTTTTACATGAAACTAAGCAGATAATGTGGATTTCTCCACGGGAGGTCAGTTTACAGACCAAAACCTGGCTTTTACATGAAAGTGACAACAGAATGTAGTTTTCATCACGGGAGGCCTGTTTAATGCTGGAAACGTTCCTTTTACATGAAAGTGACAGAAGAATGTAGTTTTCATCATGGGAGGCCTGTTTGATAGTGTAAACGTAGCTTTTACTTGAAACTAAGCATATAATGTGGATTTCGTCACGGGAGGTCAGTTTACAGACCAAAACCTGGCTTTTACATGAAAGTGACAACAGAATGTAGTTTTCATCACGGGAGGCCTGTTTAATGCTGGAAACGTTCCTTTTACATGAAAGTGACAGCAGAATGAAGTTTTCATCACGGGAGGCCTGTTTAATGCTGGAAACGTTCCTTTTACATGAAAGTGACAGAAGAATGTAGTTTTCATCATGGGAGGCCTGTTTGATAGTGTAAACGTAGCTTTTACTTGAAACTAAGCATATAATGTGGATTTCGTCACGGGAGGCCTGTTTGATGGTGTAAACGTAGCTTTCACATGAAAGTAAGCACAGAATGTAGTTTTCAACACTAGAGCACTGTTTAATGCTGGAAACATAGCTTTTACATGAAACTAAGCAGATAATGTGGATTTCTCCACAGGAGGTCAGTTTACAGACCAAAACCTGGCTTTTACATGAAAGTGACAACAGAATGTAGTTTTCATCACGGGAGGCCAGTTTAATGCTGGAAACGTTCCTTTTACATGAAAGTGACAGCAGAATGAAGTTTTTATCACGGGACGCCTGTTTGATGGTGTAAACGTAGCTTTTACTTGAAAGTAAGCACAGAATGTAGTTTTCAACACAAGAGAACTGTTTGATGGTGTAAACGTAGCTTTCACATGAAAGTAAGCACAGAATGTAGTTTTCAACACTAGAGCACTGTTTAATGCTGGAAACATAGCTTTTACATGAAAGTGACAACAGAATGTAGTTTTCATCACGGGAGGCCTGTTTAATGCTGGAAACGTTCCTTTTACATGAAAGTGACTGAAGAATGTAGTTTTCATCATTGGAGGCCTGTTTGATAGTGTAAACGTAGCTTTTATTTTAAAGTAAGCATATAATGTGGATTTCGTCACGGGAGGCCTGTTTGATGGTGTAAACGTAGCTTTTCCATGAAAGTGACAGCAGAATGTAGTTTTCAACACTAGAGCACTCTTTAATACTGGAAACAAGGCTTTTACATGAAACTAAGCATATAATGTGAATTTCATCACAGGAGGCCAGTTTGATGGTGTAAACGTAGCTTTTACATGAAGTAAGCACAGAATGTAGTTTTCAACACTAGAGCACTGTTTAATGCTGGAAACATAGCTTTTACATGAAACTAAGCAGATATAGTGGATTTCTCCACTGGAGGTCAGTTTACAGACCAAAACCTGGCTTTTACATGAAAGTGACAACAGAATGTAGTTTTCATCACGGGAGGCCTGTTTAATACTGGAAACGTTCCTTTTACATGAAAGTAAGCATATAATGTAATTGTCATCACGGGAGGCCTGTTTAATGCTGCAAACGTTCCTTTTACATGAAAGTGACAGCAGAATGAAGTTTTCATCACGGGAGGCCTGTTTGATGGTGTAAATGTAGCTTTCACATGAACGTAAGCACAGAATGTAGTTTTCAACACTAGAGCACTGTTTAAATGCTGGATACATAGCTTTTACATGAAACTAAGCAGATAATGTGGATTTCTCCTCGGGAGGTCAGTTTACAGACCAAAACCTGGCTTTTACATGAAAGTGACAACAGAATGTAGTTTTCATCACGGGAGGCCTGTTTAATGCTGGAAACGTTCCTTTTACATGAAAGTAAGCATATAATGTAATTGTCATCACGGGAGGCCTGTTTAATGCTGCAAACGTTCCTTTTACATGAAAGTGACAGCAGAATGAAGTTTTCATCACGGGAGGCCTGTTTGATGGTGTAAACGTAGCTTTCACATGAACGTAAGCACAGAATGTAGTTTTCAACACTAGAGCACTGTTTAATGCTGGAAACATAGCTTTTACATGAAACTAAGCAGATAATGTGGATTTCTCCACGGGAGGTCAGTTTACAGACCAAAACCTGGCTTTTTACATGAAAGTGACAAGAGAATGTAGTTTTCATCACGGGAGGCCTGTTTAATGCTGGAAACATAGCTTTTACATGAAACTAAGCAGATAATGTGGATTTCTCCACTGGAGGTCAGTTTACAGACCAAAACCTGGCTTTTACATGAAAGTGACAACAGAATGTAGTTTTCATCACGGGAGGCCTGTTTAATACTGGAAACGTTCCTTTTACATGAAAGTAAGCATATAATGTAGTTTTCATCACGGGAGGCCTGTTTAATGCTGCAAACGTTCCTTTTACATGAAAGTGACAGCAGAATGAAGTTTTCATCACGGGAGGCCTGTTTAATGCTGGAAACGTTCCTTTTACATGAAAGTGACAGAAGAATGTAGTTTTCATCATGGGAGGCCTGTTTGATAGTGTAAACGTAGCTTTTACTTGAAACTAAGCATATAATGTGGATTTCGTCACGGGAGGCCTGTTTGATGGTGTAAACGTAGCTTTCACATGAAAGTAAGCACAGAATGTAGTTTTCAACACTAGAGCACTGTTTAATGCTGGAAACATAGCTTTTACATGAAACTAAGCAGATAATGTGGATTTCTCCACAGGAGGTCAGTTTACAGACCAAAACCTGGCTTTTACATGAAAGTGACAACAGAATGTAGTTTTCATCACGGGAGGCCAGTTTAATGCTGGAAACGTTCCTTTTACATGAAAGTCAGCATATAATGTAGTTTTCATCACGGGAGGCCTGTTTAATGCTGGTAACGTTCCTTTTACATGAAAGTGACAGCAGAATGAAGTTTTTATCACGGGACGCCTGTTTGATGGTGTAAACGTAGCTTTTACTTGAAAGTAAGCACAGAATGTAGTTTTCAACACAAGAGAACTGTTTGATGGTGTAAACGTAGCTTTCACATGAAAGTAAGCACAGAATGTAGTTTTCAACACTAGAGCACTGTTTAATGCTGGAAACATAGCTTTTACATGAAAGTGACAACAGAATGTAGTTTTCATCACGGGAGGCCTGTTTAATGCTGGAAACGTTCCTTTTACATGAAAGTGACAGAAGAATGTAGTTTTCATCATTGGAGGCCTGTTTGATAGTGTAAACGTAGCTTTTATTTTAAAGTAAGCATATAATGTGGATTTCGTCACGGGAGGCCTGTTTGATGGTGTAAACGTAGCTTTTCCATGAAAGTGACAGCAGAATGTAGTTTTCAACACTAGAGCACTCTTTAATACTGGAAACAAGGCTTTTACATGAAACTAAGCATATAATGTGAATTTCATCACAGGAGGCCAGTTTGATGGTGTAAACGTAGCTTTTACATGAAGTAAGCACAGAATGTAGTTTTCAACACTAGAGCACTGTTTAATGCTGGAAACATAGCTTTTACATGAAACTAAGCAGATATAGTGGATTTCTCCACTGGAGGTCAGTTTACAGACCAAAACCTGGCTTTTACATGAAAGTGACAACAGAATGTAGTTTTCATCACGGGAGGCCTGTTTAATACTGGAAACGTTCCTTTTACATGAAAGTAAGCATATAATGTAGTTTTCATCACGGGAGGCCTGTTTAATGCTGGAAACGTTCCTTTTACATGAAAGTAAGCATATAATGTAATTGTCATCACGGGAGGCCTGTTTAATGCTGCAAACGTTCCTTTTACATGAAAGTGACAGCAGAATGAAGTTTTCATCACGGGAGGCCTGTTTGATGGTGTAAATGTAGCTTTCACATGAACGTAAGCACAGAATGTAGTTTTCAACACTAGAGCACTGTTTAAATGCTGGATACATAGCTTTTACATGAAACTAAGCAGATAATGTGGATTTCTCCTCGGGAGGTCAGTTTACAGACCAAAACCTGGCTTTTACATGAAAGTGACAACAGAATGTAGTTTTCATCACGGGAGGCCTGTTTAATGCTGGAAACGTTCCTTTTACATGAAAGTAAGCATATAATGTAATTGTCATCACGGGAGGCCTGTTTAATGCTGCAAACGTTCCTTTTACATGAAAGTGACAGCAGAATGAAGTTTTCATCACGGGAGGCCTGTTTGATGGTGTAAACGTAGCTTTCACATGAACGTAAGCACAGAATGTAGTTTTCAACACTAGAGCACTGTTTAATGCTGGAAACATAGCTTTTACATGAAACTAAGCAGATAATGTGGATTTCTCCACGGGAGGTCAGTTTACAGACCAAAACCTGGCTTTTTACATGAAAGTGACAAGAGAATGTAGTTTTCATCACGGGAGGCCTGTTTAATGCTGGAAACATAGCTTTTACATGAAACTAAGCAGATAATGTGGATTTCTCCACTGGAGGTCAGTTTACAGACCAAAACCTGGCTTTTACATGAAAGTGACAACAGAATGTAGTTTTCATCACGGGAGGCCTGTTTAATACTGGAAACGTTCCTTTTACATGAAAGTAAGCATATAATGTAGTTTTCATCACGGGAGGCCTGTTTAATGCTGCAAACGTTCCTTTTACATGAAAGTGACAGCAGAATGAAGTTTTCATCACGGGAGGCCTGTTTGATGGTGTAAACGTAGCTTTTACTTGAAAGTAAGCATATAATGTAATTTTCATCACGGGAGGCCTGTTTAATGCTGCAAACGTTCCTTTTACATGAAAGTGACAACAGAATGTAGTTTTCATCACTAGAGGCCTGTTTAATGTTGGAAACATAGCTTTTACATGAAAGTGACAACAGAATGTAGTTTTCATCACAGGAGGCCTGTTTAATGCTGGAAACGTTCCTTTTACATGAAAGTAATCATATAATGTAGTTTTCATCACGGGAGGCCTGTTTAATGCTGGAAACGTTCCTTTTACATGAAAGTGACAGCAGAATGAAGTTTTTATCACGGGAAGCCTGTTTGATGGTGTAAATGTAGCTTTCACATGAAAGTCAGCACAGAATGTAGTTTTCAACACAAGAGAACTGTTTAATGCTGTAAACATAGCTTTTACATGAAATTAAGCACAGAATGTAGTTTTCAACAGTAGAGCCCTGTTTAATGCTGGAAACATAGCTTTTACATGAAACTAAGCAGATAATGTGGATTTCTCCACGGGAGGTCAGTTTACAGACCAAAACCTGGCTTTTACATGAAAATGACAACAGAATGTAGTTTTCATCACGGGAGGCCTGTTTAATGCTGGAAACGTTCCTTTTACATGAACGTGACAGCAGAATGTAGTTTTCATCATGGGAGGCCTGTTTGAGAGTGTCAACGTAGCTTTTACATGAAAGTAAGCACAGAATGTAGTTTTCAACACTAGAGCACTGTTTAATGCTGGAAACATAGCTTTTACATGAAACTAAGCAGATAATGTGGATTTCTCCACTTGAGGTCAGTTTACAGACCAAAACCTGGCTTTTACATGAAAGTGACAACAGAATGTAGTTTTCATCACGGGAGGCCTGTTTAATGCTGGAAACGTTCCTTTTACATGAAAGTAAGCATATAATGTAGTTTTCATCACGGGAGGCCTGTTTGATAGTGTAAACGTAGCTTTTACATGAAAGTAAGCACAGAATGTAGTTTTCAACACTAGAGCACTGTTTAATGCTGGAAACATAGCTTTTACATGAAACTAAGCAGATAATGTGGATTTCTCCACGGGAGGTCAGTTTGCAGACCAAAACCTGGCTTTTACATGAAAGTGACAACAGAATGTAGTTTTCATCACGGGAGGCCTGTTTAATGCTGGAAACGTTCCTTTTACATGAAAGTGACAGAAGAATGTAGTTTTCATCATGGGAGGCCTGTTTGATAGTGTGAACGTAGCTTTTACTTGAAACTAAGCATATAATGTGGATTTCGTCACGGGAGGTCAGTTTACAGACCAAAACCTGGCTTTTACATGAAAGTGACAACAGAATGTAGTTTTCATCACGGGAGGCCTGTTTAATGCTGGAAACGTTCCTTTCACATGAAAGTGACAGCAGAATGAAGTTTTCATCACGGGAGGCCTGTTTAATGCTGGAAACGTTCCTTTTACATGAAAGTGACAGAAGAATGTGGATTTCGTCACGGGAGGCCTGTTTGATGGTGTAAACGTAGCTTTCACATGAAAGTAAGCACAGAATGTAGTTTTCAACACTAGAGCACTGTTTAATGCTGGAAACATAGCTTTTACATGAAACTAAGCAGATAATGTGGATTTCTCCACAGGAGGTCAGTTTACAGACCAAAACCTGGCTTTTACATGAAAGTGACAACAGAATGTAGTTTTCATCACGGGAGGCCTGTTTAATGCTGGAAACGTTCCTTTTACATGAAAGTAAGCATATAATGTAGTTTTCATCACGGGAGGCCTGTTTAATGCTGGTAACGTTCCTTTTACATGAAAGTGACAGCAGAATGAAGTTTTTATCACGGGACGCCTGTTTGATGGTGTAAACGTAGCTTTTACTTGAAAGTAAGCACAGAATGTAGTTTTCAACACAAGAGAACTGTTTGATGGTGTAAACGTAGCTTTCACATGAAAGTAAGCACAGAATGTAGTTTTCAACACTAGAGCACTGTTTAATGCTGGAAACATAGCTTTTACATGAAAGTGACAACAGAATGTAGTTTTCATCACGGGAGGCCTGTTTAATGCTGGAAACGTTCCTTTTACATGAAAGTGACAGAAGAATGTAGTTTTCATCATTGGAGGCCTGTTTGATAGTGTAAACGTAGCTTTTATTTGAAAGTAAGCATATAATGTGGATTTCGTCACGGGAGGCCTGTTTGATGGTGTAAACGTAGCTTTTCCATGAAAGTGACAGCAGAATGTAGTTTTCAACACTAGAGCACTCTTTAATACTGGAAACAAGGCTTTTACATGAAACTAAGCATATAATGTGAATTTCATCACAGGAGGCCAGTTTGATGGTGTAAACGTAGCTTTTACATGAAAGTAAGCACAGAATGTTATTTTCAACACTAGAGCACTGTTTAATGCTGGAAAAATAGCTTTTACATGAAACTAAGTAGGTCATGTGAATTTCATCACAGGAGGTCAGTTTACTGCCTAAAACCTGGCTTTTACATGAAAGTGACAACAGAATGTAGTTTTCATCACGGGAGGCCAGTTTAATGCTGGAAACGTTCCTTTTACATGAAAGTCAGCATATAATGTAGTTTTCATCACGGGAGGCCTGTTTAATGCTGGTAACGTTCCTTTTACATGAAAGTGACAGCAGAATGAAGTTTTTATCACGGGACGCCTGTTTGATGGTGTAAACGTAGCTTTTACTTGAAAGTAAGCACAGAATGTAGTTTTCAACACAAGAGAACTGTTTGATGGTGTAAACGTAGCTTTCACATGAAAGTAAGCACAGAATGTAGTTTTCAACACTAGAGCACTGTTTAATGCTGGAAACATAGCTTTTACATGAAAGTGACAACAGAATGTAGTTTTCATCACGGGAGGCCTGTTTAATGCTGGAAACGTTCCTTTTACATGAAAGTGACAGAAGAATGTAGTTTTCATCATTGGAGGCCTGTTTGATAGTGTAAACGTAGCTTTTATTTTAAAGTAAGCATATAATGTGGATTTCGTCACGGGAGGCCTGTTTGATGGTGTAAACGTAGCTTTTCCATGAAAGTGACAGCAGAATGTAGTTTTCAACACTAGAGCACTCTTTAATACTGGAAACAAGGCTTTTACATGAAACTAAGCATATAATGTGAATTTCATCACAGGAGGCCAGTTTGATGGTGTAAACGTAGCTTTTACATGAAGTAAGCACAGAATGTAGTTTTCAACACTAGAGCACTGTTTAATGCTGGAAACATAGCTTTTACATGAAACTAAGCAGATATAGTGGATTTCTCCACTGGAGGTCAGTTTACAGACCAAAACCTGGCTTTTACATGAAAGTGACAACAGAATGTAGTTTTCATCACGGGAGGCCTGTTTAATACTGGAAACGTTCCTTTTACATGAAAGTAAGCATATAATGTAGTTTTCATCACGGGAGGCCTGTTTAATGCTGGAAACGTTCCTTTTACATGAAAGTAAGCATATAATGTAATTGTCATCACGGGAGGCCTGTTTAATGCTGCAAACGTTCCTTTTACATGAAAGTGACAGCAGAATGAAGTTTTCATCACGGGAGGCCTGTTTGATGGTGTAAATGTAGCTTTCACATGAACGTAAGCACAGAATGTAGTTTTCAACACTAGAGCACTGTTTAAATGCTGGATACATAGCTTTTACATGAAACTAAGCAGATAATGTGGATTTCTCCTCGGGAGGTCAGTTTACAGACCAAAACCTGGCTTTTACATGAAAGTGACAACAGAATGTAGTTTTCATCACGGGAGGCCTGTTTAATGCTGGAAACGTTCCTTTTACATGAAAGTAAGCATATAATGTAATTGTCATCACGGGAGGCCTGTTTAATGCTGCAAACGTTCCTTTTACATGAAAGTGACAGCAGAATGAAGTTTTCATCACGGGAGGCCTGTTTGATGGTGTAAACGTAGCTTTCACATGAACGTAAGCACAGAATGTAGTTTTCAACACTAGAGCACTGTTTAATGCTGGAAACATAGCTTTTACATGAAACTAAGCAGATAATGTGGATTTCTCCACGGGAGGCCTGTTTGATGGTGTAAACGTAGCTTTTACTTGAAAGTAAGCACAGAATGTAGTTTTCAACACAAGAGAACTGTTTGATGGTGTAAACGTAGCTTTCACATGAAAGTAAGCACAGAATGTAGTTTTCAACACTAGAGCACTGTTTAATGCTGGAAACATAGCTTTTACATGAAAGTGACAACAGAATGTAGTTTTCATCACGGGAGGCCTGTTTAATGCTGGAAACGTTCCTTTTACATGAAAGTGACAGAAGAATGTAGTTTTCATCATTGGAGGCCTGTTTGATAGTGTAAACGTAGCTTTTATTTGAAAGTAAGCATATAATGTGGATTTCGTCACGGGAGGCCTGTTTGATGGTGTAAACGTAGCTTTTCCATGAAAGTGACAGCAGAATGTAGTTTTCAACACTAGAGCACTCTTTAATACTGGAAACAAGGCTTTTACATGAAACTAAGCATATAATGTGAATTTCATCACAGGAGGCCAGTTTGATGGTGTAAACGTAGCTTTTACATGAAAGTAAGCACAGAATGTTATTTTCAACACTAGAGCACTGTTTAATGCTGGAAAAATAGCTTTTACATGAAACTAAGTAGGTCATGTGAATTTCATCACAGGAGGTCAGTTTACTGCCTAAAACCTGGCTTTTACATGAAAGTGACAACAGAATGTAGTTTTCATCACGGGAGGCCTGTTTAATGCTGGAAACGTTCCTTTTACATCAAAGTGACAGCAGAATGTAGTTTTCATCATGGGAGGCCTGTTTGATAGTGTAAACGTAGCTTTTACATGAAAGTAAGCACAGAATGTAGTTTTCAACACTAGAGCACTGTTTAATGCTGGAAACATAGCTTTTACATGAAACTAAGCAGATATAGTGGATTTCTCCACTGGAGGTCAGTTTACAGACCAAAACCTGGCTTTTACATGAAAGTGACAACAGAATGTAGTTTTCATCACGGGAGGCCTGTTTAATGCTGGAAACGTTCCTTTTACATGAAAGTAAGCATATAATGTAGTTTTCATCACGGGAGGCCTGTTTAATGCTGCAAACGTTCCTTTTACATGAAAGTGACAGCAGAATGAAGTTTTCATCACGGGAGGCCTGTTTGATGGTGTAAACGTAGCTTTTACTTGAAAGTAAGCATATAATGTGGATTTCGTCACGGGAGGCCTGTTTGATGGTGTAAACGTAGCTTTCACATGAAAGTAAGCACAGAATGTAGTTTTCAACACAAGAGAACTGTTTAATGCTGTAAACATAGCTTTTACATGAAATTAAGCACAGAATGTAGTTTTCAACAGTAGAGCACTGTTTAATGCTGGAAACATAGCTTTTACATGAAACTAAGCAGATAATGTGGATTTCTCCACGGGAGGTCAGTTTACAGACCAAAACCTGGCTTTTACATGAAAATGACAACAGAATGTAGTTTTCATCATGGGAGGCCTGTTTGATAGTGTAAACGTAGCTTTTACATTAAAGTAAGCACAGAATGTAGTTTTCAACACTAGAGCACTGTTTAATGCTGGAAACATAGCTTTTACATGAAAATAAGCAGATAATGTGGATTTCTCCACTGGAGGTCAGTCTACAGACCAAAACCTGGCTTTTACATGAAAGTAAGCACAGAATGTAGTTTTCATCACGGGAGGCCTGTTTAATGCTGGAAATGTTCCTTTTACATGAAAGTGACAACAGAATGTAGTTTTCATCACGGGAGGCCTGTTTGATAGTGTAAACGTAGCTTTTACATGAAAGTAAGCACAGAATGTAGTTTTCAACACTAGAGCACTGTTTAATGCTGGAAACATAGCTTTTACATGAAACTAAGCAGATATAGTGGATTTCTCCACTGGAGGTCAGTTTACAGACCAAAACCTGGCTTTTACATGAAAGTGACAACAGAATGTAGTTTTCATCACAGGAGGCCTGTTTAATGCTGGAAACGTTCCTTTTACATGAAAGTAAACATATAATGTAGTTTTCATCACGGGAGGCCTGTTTAATGCTGCAAACGTTCCTTTTACATGAAAGTGACAGCAGAATGAAGTTTTCATCACGGGAGCCCTGTTTGATGGTGTAAACGTAGCTGTTACTTGAAAGTAAGCATATAATGTGGATTTCGTCACGCGAGGCCTGTTTGATGGTGTAAACGTAGCTTTCACATGAAAGTAAGCACAGAATGTAGTTTTCAACACAAGAGAACTGTTTAATGCTGGAAACATAGCTTTTACATGAAATTAAGCAGATAATGTGGATTTCTCCACTGGAGGTCAGTTTACAGACCAAAACCTGGCTTTTACATGAAAGTGAGAACAGAATGTAGTTTTCATCACGGGAGGCCTGTTTAATGCTGGAAACGTTCCTTTTACATGAAAGTGACAGCAGAATGAAGTTTTCATCACGGGAGGCCTGTTTGATGGTGTAAACGTAGCTTTTACTTGAAAGTAAGCATATAATGTGAATTTCGTCACGGGAGGCCTGTTTGATGGTGTAAACGTAGCTTTCACATGCAAGTAAGCACAGAATGTAGTTTTCAACACAAGAGCACTGTTTAATGCTGGAAACATAGCTTTTACATGAAACTAAGCAGATAATGTGGATTTCTCCACTGGAGGTCAGTTTACAGACCAAAACCTGGCTTTTACATGAAAGTGACAACAGAATGTAGTTTTCATCACGGGAGGCCTGTTTAATGCTGGAAACGTTCCTTTTACATGAAAGTAATCATATAATGTAGTTTTCATCACGGGAGGCCTGTTTAATGCTGGAAACGTTCCTTTTACATGAAAGTGACAGCAGAATGAAGTTTTTATCACGGGACGCCTGTTTGATGGTGTAAATGTAGCTTTCACATGAAAGTAAGCACAGAATGTAGTTTTCAACACAAGAGAACTGTTTAATGCTGTAAACATAGCTTTTACATGAAATTAAGCACAGAATGTAGTTTTCAACACTAGAGCACTGTTTAATGCTGGAAACATAGCTTTTACATGAAACTAAGCAGATAATGTGGATTTCTCCACGGGAGGTCAGTTTACAGACCAAAACCTGGCTTTTACATGAAAGTGACAACAGAATGTAGTTTTCATCACGGGAGGCCTGTTTAATGCTGGAAACGTTCCTTTTACATGAAAGTAAGCATATAATGTAGTTTTCATCACGGGAGGCCTGTTTGATAGTGTAAACGTAGCTTTTACATGAAAGTAAGCACAGAATGTAGTTTTCAACACTAGAGCACTGTTTAATGCTGGAAACATAGCTTTTACTTGAAAGTAAGCATATAATGTGGATTTCGTCACGGGAGGCCTGTTTGATGGTGTAAACGTAGCTTTCACATGAAAGTAAGCACAGAATGTAGTTTTCAACACAAGAGAACTGTTTAATGCTGGAAACATAGCTTTTACATGAAACTAAGCAGATAATGTAGTTTTCAACACTAGAGCACTGTTTAATGCTGGAAACATAGCTTTTACATGAAACTAAGCAGATAATGTGAATTTCTCCACGGGAGGTCAGTTTACAGACCAAAACCTGGCTTTTACATGAAAGTGACAACAGAATGTAGTTTTCATCACGGGAGGCCTGTTTAATGCTGGAAACGTTCCTTTTACATGAAAGTGACAGCAGAATGAAGTTTTCATCACGGGAGGCCTGTTTGATGGTGTAAACGTAGCTTTTCCATGAAAGTGACAGCAGAATGTAGTTTTCATCACGGGAGGCCTGTTTGATAGTGTAAACGTAGCTTTTACATGAAAGTAAGCACAGAATGTAGTTTTCAACACAAGAGAACTGTTTAATGCTGGAAACATAGCTTTTACATGAAACTAAGCAGATAATGTGGATTTCTCCACTGGAGGTCAGTTTACAGACCAAAACCTGGCTTTTACATGAAAGTGACAACAGAATGTAGTTTTCATCACGGGAGGCCTGTTTAATGCTGGAAACGTTCCTTTTACATGAAAGTAAGCATATAATGTAGTTTTCATCACGGGAGGCCTGTTTAATGCTGCAAACGTTCCTTTTACATGAAACTAAGCAGATAATGTGGATTTCTCCACTGGAGGTCAGTTTACAGACCAAAACCTGGCTTTTACATGAAAGTGACAACAGAATGTAGTTTTCATCACGGGAGGCCTGTTTAATGCTGGAAACGTTCCTTTTACATGAAAGTAACAGCAGAATGTAGTTTTCATCACGGGAGGCCTGTCTGATGGTGTAAACGTAGCTTTTACAAAAAAGTGAACACAGAATGTAGTTTACAACACTGGAGGCCTGTTTAATGTTGGAAACATAGCTTTTACATGAAAGTGACAACAGAATGTAGTTTTCATCACGGGAGGCCTGTTTGATAGTGTAAACGTAGCTTTTACATGAAAGTAAGCACAGAATGTATTTTTCAACACTAGAGCACTGTTTCATGCTGGAAACATAGCTTTTACATGAAACTAAGCAGATAATGTGGATTTCTCCACGGGAGGTCAGTTTACAGACCAAAACCTGGCTATTACATGAAAGTGACAATAGAATGTAGTTTTCATCACGGGAGGCCTGTTTAATGCTGGAAACGTTCCTTTTACATGAAAGTGACAGAAGAATTTAGTTTTCATCATGGGATGCCTGTTTGATAGTGTAAACGTAGCTTTTACTTGAAACTAAGCAGATAATGTGGATTTCTCCACGGGAGATCAGTTTACAGACCAAAACCTGGCTTTTACATGAAAGTGACAGCAGAATGAAGTTTTCATCACGGGAGGCCTGTTTGATGGTGTAAACGTAGCTTTTCCATGAAAGTGACAGCAGAATGTAGTTTTCATCACGGGAGGCCTGTTTTATAGTGTAAACGTAGCTTTTACATGAAAGTAAGCACAGAATGTATTTTTCAACACTAGAACACTGTTTAATGCTGGAAACATAGCTTTTACATGAAACTAAGCAGATAATGTGGATTTCTCCACGGGAGGTCAGTTTACAGACCAAAACCTGGCTATTACATGAAAGTGACAACAGAATGTAGTTTTCATCACGGGAGGCCTGTTTAATGCTGGAAACGTTCCTTTTACATGAAAGTGACAGAAGAATGTAGTTTTCATCATGGGAGGCCTGTTTGATAGTGTCAACGTAGCTTTTACTTGAAACTAAGCATATAATGTGGATTTCGTCACGGGAGGTCAGTTTACAGACCAAAACCTGGCTTTTACATGAAAGTGACAACAGAATGTAGTTTTCATCACGGGAGGCCTGTTTAATGCTGGAAACGTTCCTTTTACATGAAAGTGACAGCAGAATGAAGTTTTCATCACGGGAGGCCTGTTTAATGATGGAAACGTTCCTTTTACATGAAAGTGACAGAAGAATGTAGTTTTCATCATGGGAGGCCTGTTTGATAGTGTAAACGTAGCTTTTACTTGAAACTAAGCATATAATGTGGATTTCGTCACGGGAGGCCTGTTTGATGGTGTAAACGTAGCTTTCACATGAAAGTAAGCACAGAATGTAGTTTTCAACACTAGAGCACTGTTTAATGCTGGAAACATAGCTTTTACATGAAACTAAGCAGATAATGTGGATTTCTCCACAGGAGGTCAGTTTACAGACCAAAACCTGGCTTTTACATGAAAGTGACAACAGAATGTAGTTTTCATCACGGGAGGCCTGTTTAATGCTGGAAACGTTCCTTTTACATGAAAGTCAGCATATAATGTAGTTTTCATCACGGGAGGCCTGTTTAATGCTGGTAACGTTCCTTTTACATGAAAGTGACAGCAGAATGAAGTTTTTATCACGGGACGCCTGTTTGATGGTGTAAACGTAGCTTTTACTTGAAAGTAAGCACAGAATGTAGTTTTCAACACAAGAGAACTGTTTGATGGTGTAAACGTAGCTTTCACATGAAAGTAAGCACAGAATGTAGTTTTCAACACTAGAGCACTGTTTAATGCTGGAAACATAGCTTTTACATGAAAGTGACTACAGAATGTAGTTTTCATCACGGGAGGCCTGTTTAATGCTGGAAACGTTCCTTTTACATGAAAGTTACAGAAGAATGTAGTTTTCATCACGGGAGGCCTGTTTAATGCTGGAAACGTTCCTTTTACATGAAAGTAAGCATATAATGTAATTGTCATCACGGGAGGCCTGTTTAATGCTGCAAACGTTCCTTTTACATGAAAGTGACAGCAGAATGAAGTTTTCATCACGGGAGGCCTGTTTGATGGTGTAAACGTAGCTTTCACATGAACGTAAGCACAGAATGTAGTTTTCAACACTAGAGCACTGTTTAAATGCTGGATACATAGCTTTTACATGAAACTAAGCAGATAATGTGGATTTCTCCTCGGGAGGTCAGTTTACAGACCAAAACCTGGCTTTTACATGAAAGTGACAACAGAATGTAGTTTTCATCACGGGAGGCCTGTTTAATGCTGGAAACGTTCCTTTTACATGAAAGTAACAGCAGAATGTAGTTTTCATCACGGGAGGCCTGTTTGATAGTGTAAACGTAGCTTTTACATGAAAGTAAGCACAGAATGTATTTTTCAACACTAGAGCACTGTTTAATGCTGGAAACATAGCTTTTACATGAAACTAAGCAGATAATGTGGATTTCTCCACTGGAGGTCAGTTTACAGACCAAAACCTGGCTTTTACATGAAAGTGACAACAGAATGTAGTTTTCATCACGGGAGGCCTGTTTAATGCTGGAAACGTTCCTTTTACATGAAAGTAAGCATATAATGTAGTTTTCATCACGGGAGGCCTGTTTAATGCTGCAAACGTTCCTTTTACATGAAAGTGACAGCAGAATGAAGTTTTTATCACGGGACGCCTGTTTGATGGTGTAAACGTAGCTTTTACTTGAAAGTAAGCACAGAATGTGGTTTTCAACACAAGAGAACTGTTTGATGGTGTAAACGTAGCTTTCACATGAAAGTAAGCACAGAATGTAGTTTTCAACACTAGAGCACTGTTTAATGCTGGAAACATAGCTTTTACATGAAAGTGACAACAGAATGTAGTTTTCAACACTAGAGCACTGTTTAATGCTGGAAACGTTCCTTTTACATGAAAGTGACAGAAGAATGTAGTTTTCATCATTGGAGGCCTGTTTGATAGTGTAAACGTAGCTTTTATTTGAAAGTAAGCATATAATGTGGATTTCGTCACGGGAGGCCTGTTTGATGGTGTAAACGTAGCTTTTCCATGAAAGTGACAGCAGAATGTAGTTTTCAACACTAGAGCACTCTTTAATGCTGGAAACAAGGCTTTTACATGAAACTAAGCATATAATGTGAATTTCATCACAGGAGGCCAGTTTGATGGTGTAAACGTAGCTTTTACATGAAAGTAAGCACAGAATGTTATTTTCAACACTAGAGCACTGTTTAATGCTGGAAAAATAGCTTTTACATGAAACTAAGTAGGTCATGTGAATTTCATCACAGGAGGTCAGTTTACTGCCTAAAACCTGGCTTTTACATGAAAGTGACAACAGAATGTAGTTTTCATCACGGGAGGCCTGTTTAATGCTGGAAAAGTTCCTTTTACATGAAAGTGACAGCAGAATGTAGTTTTCATCATGGGAGGCCTGTTTGATAGTGTAAACGTAGCTTTTACATGAAAGTAAGCACAGAATGTAGTTTTCAACACTAGAGCACTGTTTAATGCTGGAAAAATAGCTTTTACATGAAACTAAGCAGATATAGTGGATTTCTCCACTGGAGGTCAGTTTACAGACCAAAACCTGGCTTTTACATGAAAGTGACAACAGAATGTAGTTTTCATCACGGGAGGCCTGTTTAATGCTGGAAACGTTCCTTTTACATGAAAGTAAGCATATAATGTAGTTTTCATCACGGGAGGCCTGTTTAATGCTGCAAACGTTCCTTTTACATGAAAGTGACAGCAGAATGAAGTTTTCATCACGGGAGGCCTGTTTGATGGTGTAAACGTAGCTTTTACTTGAAAGTAAGCATATAATGTGGATTTCGTCACGGGAGGCCTGTTTAATGTTGGAAACATAGCTTTTACATGAAAGTGACAACAGAATGTAGTTTTCATCACGGGAGGCCTGTTTAAATGCTGGAAACGTTCCTTTTACATGAAAGTGACAGCAGAATGTAGTTTTCATCATGGGAGGCCTGTTTGATAGTGTAAACGTAGCTTTTACATGAAAGTAAGCACAGAATGTAGTTTTCAACACTAGAGCAGTGTTTAATGCTGGAAACATAGCTTTTACATGAAACTAAGCATATATAGTGGATTTCTCCACTGGAGGTCAGTTTACAGACCAAAACCTGGCTTTTACATGAAAGTGAAAACAGAATGTAGTTTTCATCACGGGAGGCCTGTTTAATGCTGGAAACGTTCCTTTTACATGAAAGTAATCATATAATGTAGTTTTCATCACGGGAGGCCTGTTTAATGCTGGAAACGTTCCTTTTACATGAAAGTGACAGCAGAATGAAGTTTTTATCACGGGACGCCTGTTTGACGGTGTAAACGTAGCTTTTACTTGAAAGTAAGCATATAATGTGGATTTCGTCACGCGAGGCCTGTTTGATGGTGTAAACGTAGCTTTTACATGAAATTAAAGCACAGAATGTAGTTTTCAACAGTAGAGCACTGTTTAATGCTGGAAACATAGCTTTTACATGAAACTAAGCAGATAATGTGGATTTCTCCACGGGAGGTCAGTTTAAAGACCAAAACGTGGCTTTTACATGAAAGTGACAACAGAATGTAGTTTTCATCACGGGAGGCCTGTTTAATGCTGGAAACGTTCCTTTTACATGAAAGTGACAGCAGAATGTAGTTTTCATCATGGGAGGCCTGTTTGATAGTGTAAACGTAGCTTTTACATGAAAGTAAGCACAGAATGTAGTTTTCAACACTAGAGCACTGTTTAATGCTGGAAACATAGCTTTTAAATGAAAATAAGCAGATAATGTGGATTTCTCCACTGGAGGTCAGTCTACAGACCAAAACCTGGCTTTAACATGAAAGTGACAACAGAATGTAGTTTTCATCACGGGAGGCCTGTTTAATGCTGGAAACGTTCCTTTTACATGAAAGAAAGCATATTATGTAGTTTTCATCACGGGAGGCCTGTTTGATAGTGTAAATGTAGCTTTTACATGAAAGTAAGCACAGAATGTAGTTTTCAACACTAGAGCACTGTTTAATGCTGGAAACATAGCTTTTACATGAAACTAAGCAGATAATGTGGATTTCTCCACGGGAGGTCAGTTTACAGACCAAAACCTGGCTATTACATGAAAGTGACAACAGAATGTAGTTTTCATCACGGGAGGCCTGTTTAATGCTGGAAATGTTCCTTTTACATGAAAGTGACAGAAGAATGTAGTTTTCATCATGGGAGGCCTGTTTGATAGTGTAAACGTAGCTTTTACTTGAAAGTAAGCATATAATGTGGATTTCGTCACGGGAGGCCTGTTTGATGGTGTAAACGTAGCTTTCACATGAAAGTAAGCACAGAATGTAGTTTTCAACACAAGAGAACTGTTTAATGCTGGAAACATAGCTTTTACATGAAAGTAAGCACAGAATGTAGTTTTCAACAGTAGAGCACTGTTTAATGCTGGAAACATAGCTTTTACATGAAACTAAGCAGAAAATGTGGATTTCTCCACGGGAGGTCAGTTTACAGACCAAAACCTGGCTTTTACATGAAAGTGACAACAGAATGTAGTTTTCATCACGGGAGGCCTGTTTAATGCTGGAAACGTTCCTTTTACATGACAGTGACAGCAGAATGAAGTTTTCATCACGGGAGGCCTGTTTAATGCTGGAAACGTTCCTTTTACATGAAAGTGACAGAAGAATGTAGTTTTCATCATGGGAGGCCTGTTTGATAGTGTAAACGTAGCTTTTACTTGAAACTAAGCATATAATGTGGATTTCGTCACGGGAGGCCTGTTTGATGGTGTAAACGTAGCTTTCACATGAAAGTAAGCACAGAATGTAGTTTTCAACACTAGAGCACTGTTTAATGCTGGAAACATAGCTTTTACATGAAACTAAGCAGATAATGTGGATTTCTCCACAGGAGGTCAGTTTACAGACCAAAACCTGGCTTTTACATGAAAGTGACAGCAGAATGAAGTTTTCATTACGGGAGGCCTGTTTGATGGTGTAAACGTAGCTTTTCCATGAAACTGACAGCAGAATGTAGTTTTCATCACGGGAGGCCTGTTTGATAGTGTAAACGTAGCTTTCACATGAAAGTAAGCACAGAATGTAGTTTTCAACACAAGAGCACTGTTTAATGCTGGAAACATAGATTTTACATTAAAATAAGCAGATAATGTGGATTTCTCCACTGGAGGTCAGTCTACAGACCAAAACCTGGCTATTACATGAAAGTGACAACAGAATGTAGTTTTCATCACGGGAGGCCTGTTTAATGCTGGAAACGTTCCTTTTACATGAAAGTAAGCATATAATGTAGTTTTCATCACGGGAGGCCTGTTTAATGCTGCAAACGTTCCTTTTACATGAAAGTGACAGCAGAATGAAGTTTTCATCACGGGAGGCCTGTTTGATGGTGTAAACGTAGCTTTTCCATGAAAGTGACAGCAGAATGTAGTTTTCATCACGGGAGGCCTGTTTGATGGTGTAAACGTAGCTTTTACTTGAAAGTAAGCATATAATGTGGATTTCGTCACGGGAGGCCTGTTTAATGTTGGAAACATAGCTTTTACATGAAAGTGACAACAGAATGTAGTTTTCATCACGGGAGGCCTGTTTAAATGCTGGAAACGTTCCTTTTACATGAAAGTGACAGCAGAATGTAGTTTTCATCATGGGAGGCCTGTTTGATAGTGTAAACGTAGCTTTTACATGAAAGTAAGCACAGAATGTAGTTTTCAACACTAGAGCACTGTTTAATGCTGGAAACATAGCTTTTACATGAAACTAAGCAGATATAGTGGATTTCTCCACTGGAGGTCAGTTTACAGACCAAAACCTGGCTTTTACATGAAAGTGACAACAGAATGTAGTTTTCATCACGGGAGGCCTGTTTAATGCTGGAAACGTTCCTTTTACATGAAAGTAAGCATATAATGTAGTTTTCATCACGGGAGGCCTGTTTAATGCTGCAAATGTTCCTTTTACATGAAAGTGACAGCAGAATGAAGTTTTCATCACGGGAGGCCTGTTTGATGGTTTAAACGTAGCTTTCACATGAAAGTAAGCACAGAATGTAGTTTTCAACACAAGAGAACTGTTTAATGCTGGAAACATAGCTTTTACATGAAACTAAGCAGATAATGTGGATTTCTCCACGGGAGGTCAGTTTACAGACCAAAACCTGGCTTTTACATGAAAGTGACAACAGAATGTAGTTTTCATCACGGGAGGCCTGTTTAATGCTGGAAACGTTCCTTTTACATGAAAGTGACAGCAGAATGTAGTTTTCATCATGGGAGGCCTGTTTGATAGTGTAAACGTAGCTTTTACATGAAAGTAAGCACAGAATGTAGTTTTCAACACAAGAGCACTGTTTAATGCTGGAAACATAGATTTTACATTAAAATAAGCAGATAATGTGGATTTCTCCACTGGAGGTCAGTCTACAGACCAAAACCTGGCTTTTACATGAAAGTGACAACAGAATGTAGTTTTCATCACGGGAGGCCTGTTTAATGCTGGAAACGTTCCTTTTACATGAAAGTGACAGCAGAATGAAGTTTTCATCACGGGAGGCCTGTTTGATGGTGTAAACGTAGCTTTTACTTGAAAGTAAGCATATTATGTGGATTTCGTCACGGGAGGCCTGTTTGATGGTGTAAACGTAGCTTTCACGTGAAAGTAAGCACAGAATGTAGTTTTCAACACAAGAGAACTATTTAATGCTGGAAACATAGCTTTTACATGAAAGTAAGCACAGAATGTAGTTTTCAACACTAGAGCACTGTTTAATGCTGGAAACATAGCTTTTACATGAAACTAAGCAGATAATGTGGATTTCTCCACGGGAGGTCAGTTTACAGACCAAAACCTGGCTTTTACATGAAAGTGACAACAGAATGTAGTTTTCATCACGGGAGGCCTGTTTAATGCTGGAAACGTTCCTTTTACATGAAAGTAAGCATATAATGTAGTTTTCATCACGGGAGGCCTGTTTGATAGTGTAAACGTAGCTTTTACATGAAAGTAAGCACAGAATGTAGTTTTCAACACTAGAGCACTGTTTAATGCTGGAAACATAGCTTTTACATGAAACTAAGCAGATAATGTGGATTTCTCCACGGGAGGTCAGTTTACAGACCAAAACCTGGCTATTACATGAAAGTGACAACAGAATGTAGTTTTCATCACGGGAGGCCTGTTTAATGCTGGAAACGTTCCTTTTACATGAAAGTGACAGAAGAATGTAGTTTTCATCATGGGAGGCCTGTTTGATAGTGTAAACGTAGCTTTTACTTGAAAGTAAGCATATAATGTGGATTTCGTCACGGGAGGCCTGTTTGATGGTGTAAACGTAGCTTTCACTTGAAGGTAAGCACAGAATGTAGTTTTCAACACAAGAGAACTGTTTAATGCTGGAAACATAGCTTTTACATGAAAGTAAGCACAGAATGTAGTTTTCAACAGTAGAGCACTGTTTAATGCTGGAAACATAGCTTTTACATGAAACTAAGCAGATAATGTGGATTTCTCCACCGGAGGTCAGTTTACAGACCAAAACTTGGCTTTTACATGAAAGTGACAACAGAATGTAGTTTTCATCACGGGAGGCCTGTTTAATGCTGGAAACGTTCCTTTTACATGAAAGTAAGCATATAATGTAGTTTTCATCACGGGAGGCCTGTTTGATAGTGTAAACGTAGCTTTTACTTGAAAGTAAGCATATAATGTGGATTTCGTCACGGGAGGCCTGTTTGATGGTGTAAACGTAGCTTTTACATGAAAGTAAGCACAGAATGTATTTTTCAACACTAGAGCACTGTTTAATGCTGGAAACATAGCTTTTACATGAAACTAAGCAGATAATGTGGATTTCTCCACGGGAGGTCAGTTTACAGACCAAAACCTGGCTTTTACATGAAAGTGACAACAGAATGTAGTTTTCATCACGGGAGGCCTGTTTAATGCTGGAAACGTTCCTTTTACATGAAAGTAACAGCAGAATGTAGTTTTCATCACGGGAGGCCTGTTTGATAGTGTAAACGTAGCTTTTACATGAAAGTAAGCACAGAATGTATTTTTCAACACTAGAGCACTGTTTAATGCTGGAAACATAGCTTTTACATGAAACTAAGCAGATAATGTGGATTTCTCCACGGGAGGTCAGTTTACAGACCAAAACCTGGCTTTTACATGAAAGTGACAACAGAATGTAGTTTTCATCACGGGAGGCCTGTTTAATGCTGGAAACGTTCCTTTTACATGAAAGTAAGCATATAATGTAGTTTTCATCACGGGAGGCCTGTTTAATGCTGCAAACTTTCCTTTTACATGAAAGTGACAGCAGAATGAAGTTTTCATCATGGGAGGCCTGTTTGATAGTGTAAACGTAGCTTTTACTTGAAAGTAAGCATATAATGTGGATTTCGTCACGGGAGGCCTGTTTGATGGTGTAAACGTAGCTTTCACTTGAAGGTAAGCACAGAATGTAGTTTTCAACACAAGAGAACTGTTTAATGCTGGAAACATAGCTTTTACATGAAAGTAAGCACAGAATGTAGTTTTCAACAGTAGAGCACTGTTTAATGCTGGAAACATAGCTTTTACATGAAACTAAGCAGATAATGTGGATTTCTCCACCGGAGGTCAGTTTACAGACCAAAACTTGGCTTTTACATGAAAGTGACAACAGAATGTAGTTTTCATCACGGGAGGCCTGTTTAATGCTGGAAACGTTCCTTTTACATGAAAGTAAGCATATAATGTAGTTTTCATCACGGGAGGCCTGTTTGATAGTGTAAACGTAGCTTTTACTTGAAAGTAAGCATATAATGTGGATTTCGTCACGGGAGGCCTGTTTGATGGTGTAAACGTAGCTTTTACATGAAAGTAAGCACAGAATGTATTTTTCAACACTAGAGCACTGTTTAATGCTGGAAACATAGCTTTTACATGAAACTAAGCAGATAATGTGGATTTCTCCACGGGAGGTCAGTTTACAGACCAAAACCTGGCTTTTACATGAAAGTGACAACAGAATGTAGTTTTCATCACGGGAGGCCTGTTTAATGCTGGAAACGTTCCTTTTACATGAAAGTAACAGCAGAATGTAGTTTTCATCACGGGAGGCCTGTTTGATAGTGTAAACGTAGCTTTTACATGAAAGTAAGCACAGAATGTATTTTTCAACACTAGAGCACTGTTTAATGCTGGAAACATAGCTTTTACATGAAACTAAGCAGATAATGTGGATTTCTCCACGGGAGGTCAGTTTACAGACCAAAACCTGGCTTTTACATGAAAGTGACAACAGAATGTAGTTTTCATCACGGGAGGCCTGTTTAATGCTGGAAACGTTCCTTTTACATGAAAGTAAGCATATAATGTAGTTTTCATCACGGGAGGCCTGTTTAATGCTGCAAACTTTCCTTTTACATGAAAGTGACAGCAGAATGAAGTTTTCATTACGGGAGGCCTGTTTGATGGTGTAAACGTAGCTTTCACATGCAAGTAAGCACAGAATGTAGTTTTCAACACAAGAGCACTGTTTAATGCTGGAAACATAGCTTTTACATGAAACTAAGCAGATAATGTGGATTTCTCCACTGGAGGTCAGTTTACAGACCAAAACCTGGCTTTTACCTGAAAGTGACAACAGAATGTAGTTTTCATCACGGGAGGCCTGTTTAATGCTGGAAACGTTCCTTTTACATGAAAGTGACAGAAGAATGTAGTTTTCATCATGGGATGCCTGTTTGATGGTGTAAACGTAGCTTTCACATGCAAGTAAGCACAGAATGTAGTTTTCAACACAAGAGCACTGTTTAATGCTGGAAACATAGCTTTTACATGAAACTAAGCAGATAATGTGGATTTCTCCACTGGAGGTCAGTTTACAGACCAAAACCTGGCTTTTACATGAAAGTGACAACAGAATGTAGTTTTCATCACGGGAGGCCTGTTTAATGCTGGAAACGTTCCTTTTACATGAAAGTAATCATATAATGTAGTTTTCATCACGGGAGGCCTGTTTAATGCTGGAAACGTTCCTTTTACATGAAAGTGACAGCAGAATGAAGTTTTCATCACGGGACGCCTGTTTGATGGTGTAAACGTAGCTTTTACTTGAAAGTAAGCATATAATGTGGATTTCGTCACGCGAGGCCTGTTTAATGCTTTAAACATAGCTTTTACATGAAATTAAGCACAGAATGTAGTTTTCAACAGTAGAGCACTGTTTAATGCTGGAAACATAGCTTTTACATGAAACTAAGCAGATAATGTGGATTTCTCCACGGGAGGTCAGTTTACAGACCAAAACCTGGCTTTTACATGAAAGTGACAACAGAATGTAGTTTTCATCACGGGAGGCCTGTTTAATGCTGGAAACGTTCCTTTTACATGAAAGTAAGCATATAATGTAGTTTTCATCACGGGAGGCCTGTTTGATAGTGTAAACGTAGCTTTTACATGAAAGTAAGCACAGAATGTAGTTTTCAACACTAGAGCACTGTTTAATGCTGGAAACATAGCTTTTACATGAAACTAAGCAGATAATGTGGATTTATCCACGGGAGGTCAGTTTACAGACCAAAACCTGGCTATTACATGAAAGTGACAACAGAATGTAGTTTTCATCACGGGAGGCCTGTTTAATGCTGGAAACGTTCCTTTTACATGACAGTGACAGCAGAATGAAGTTTTCATCACGGGAGGCCTGTTTAATGCTGGAAACGTTCCTTTTACATGAAAGTGACAGAAGAATGTAGTTTTCATCATGGGAGGCCTGTTTGATAGTGTAAACGTAGCTTTTACTTGAAAGTAAGCATATAATGTGGATTTCGTCACGGGAGGCCTGTTTGATGGTGTAAACGTAGCTTTCACTTGAAGGTAAGCACAGAATGTAGTTTTCAACACAAGAGAACTGTTTAATGCTGGAAACATAGCTTTTACATGAAAGTAAGCACAGAATGTAGTTTTCAACAGTAGAGCACTGTTTAATGCTGGAAACATAGCTTTTACATGAAACTAAGCAGATAATGTGGATTTCTCCACCGGAGGTCAGTTTACAGACCAAAACTTGGCTTTTACATGAAAGTGACAACAGAATGTAGTTTTCATCACGGGAGGCCTGTTTAATGCTGGAAACGTTCCTTTTACATGAAAGTAAGCATATAATGTAGTTTTCATCACGGGAGGCCTGTTTGATAGTGTAAACGTAGCTTTTACATGAAAGTAAGCACAGCATGTAGTTTTCAACACTAGAGCACTGTCTAATGCTGGAAACATAGCTTTTACATGAAACTAAGCAGATAATGTGGATTTCTCCACGGGAGGTCAGTTTACAGACCAAAACCTGGCTATTACATGAAAGTGACAACAGAATGTAGTTTTCATCACGGGAGGCCTGTTTAATGCTGGAAACGTTCCTTTTACATGAAAGTGACAGAAGAATGTAGTTTTCATCATGGGAGGCCTGTTTGATAGTGTAAACGTAGCTTTTACTTGAAAGTAAGCATATAATGTGGATTTCGTCACGGGAGGCCTGTTTGATGGTGTAAACGTAGCTTTTACATGAAAGTAAGCACAGAATGTATTTTTCAACACTAGAGCACTGTTTAATGCTGGAAACATAGCTTTTACATGAAACTAAGCAGATAATGTGGATTTCTCCACGGGAGGTCAGTTTACAGACCAAAACCTGGCTTTTACATGAAAGTGACAACAGAATGTAGTTTTCATCACGGGAGGCCTGTTTAATGCTGGAAACGTTCCTTTTACATGAAAGTAACAGCAGAATGTAGTTTTCATCACGGGAGGCCTGTTTGATAGTGTAAACGTAGCTTTTACATGAAAGTAAGCACAGAATGTATTTTTCAACACTAGAGCACTGTTTAATACTGGAAACATAGCTTTTACATGAAACTAAGCAGATAATGTGGATTTCTCCACGGGAGGTCAGTTTACAGACCAAAACCTGGCTTTTACATGAAAGTGACAACAGAATGTAGTTTTCATCACGGGAGGCCTGTTTAATGCTGGAAACGTTCCTTTTACATGAAAGTAAGCATATAATGTAGTTTTCATCACGGGAGGCCTGTTTAATGCTGCAAACGTTCCTTTTACATGAAAGTGACAGCAGAATGAAGTTTTCATTACGGGAGGCCTGTTTGATGGTGTAAACGTAGCTTTCACATGCAAGTAAGCACAGAATGTAGTTTTCAACACAAGAGCACTGTTTAATGCTGGAAACATAGCTTTTACATGAAACTAAGCAGATAATGTGGATTTCTCCACTGGAGGTCAGTTTACAGACCAAAACCTGGCTTTTACCTGAAAGTGACAACAGAATGTAGTTTTCATCACGGGAGGCCTGTTTAATGCTGGAAACGTTCCTTTTACATGAAAGTGACAGAAGAATGTAGTTTTCATCATGGGATGCCTGTTTGATGGTGTAAACGTAGCTTTCACATGCAAGTAAGCACAGAATGTAGTTTTCAACACAAGAGCACTGTTTAATGCTGGAAACATAGCTTTTACATGAAACTAAGCAGATAATGTGGATTTCTCCACTGGAGGTCAGTTTACAGACCAAAACCTGGCTTTTACATGAAAGTGACAACAGAATGTAGTTTTCATCACGGGAGGCCTGTTTAATGCTGGAAACGTTCCTTTTACATGAAAGTAATCATATAATGTAGTTTTCATCACGGGAGGCCTGTTTAATGCTGGAAACATTCCTTTTACATGAAAGTGACAGCAGAATGAAGTTTTCATCACGGGACGCCTGTTTGATGGTGTAAACGTAGCTTTTACTTGAAAGTAAGCATATAATGTGGATTTCGTCACGCGAGGCCTGTTTAATGCTTTAAACATAGCTTTTACATGAAATTAAGCACAGAATGTAGTTTTCAACAGTAGAGCACTGTTTAATGCTGGAAACATAGCTTTTACATGAAACTAAGCAGATAATGTGGATTTCTCCACGGGAGGTCAGTTTACAGACCAAAACCTGGCTTTTACATGAAAGTGACAGCAGAATGAAGTTTTCATTACGGGAGGCCTGTTTGATGGTGTAAACGTAGCTTTTCCATGAAAGTGACAGCAGAATGTAGTTTTCATCACGGGAGGCCTGTTTGATAGTGTAAACGTAGCTTTTACATGAAAGTAAGCACAGAATTTAGTTTTCAACACAAGAGCACTGTTTAATGCTGGAAACATAGATTTTACATTAAAATAAGCAGATAATGTGGATTTCTCCACTGGAGGTCAGTCTACAGACCAAAACCTGGCTATTACATGAAAGTGACAACAGAATGTAGTTTTCATCACGGGAGGCCTGTTTAATGCTGGAAACGTTCCTTTTACATGAAAGTAAGCATATAATGTAGTTTTCATCACGGGAGGCCTGTTTAATGCTGCAAACGTTCCTTTTACATGAAAGTGACAGCAGAATGAAGTTTTCATCACGGGAGGCCTGTTTGATGGTGTAAACGTAGCTTTTCCATGAAAGTGACAGCAGAATGTAGTTTTCATCACGGGAGGCCTGTTTAAATGCTGGAAACGTTCCTTTTACATGAAAGTGACAGCAGAATGTAGTTTTCATCATGGGAGGCCTGTTTGATAGTGTAAACGTAGCTTTTACATGAAAGTAAGCACAGAATGTAGTTTTCAACACTAGAGTAGAGCACTGTTTAATGCTGGAAACATAGCTTTTACATGAAACTAAGCAGATATAGTGGATTTCTCCACTAGAGGTCAGTTTACAGACCAAAACCTGGCTTTTACATGAAAGTGACAACAGAATGTAGTTTTCATCACGGGAGGCCTGTTTAATGCTGGAAACGTTCCTTTTACATGAAAGTAAGCATATAATGGTAGTTTTCATCACGGGAGGCCTGTTTAATGCTGCAAATGTTCCTTTTACATGAAAGTGACAGCAGAATGAAGTTTTCATCACGGGAGGCCTGTTTGATGGTGTAAACGTAGCTTTTACTTGAAAGTAAGCATATAATGTGGATTTCGTCACGCGAGGCCTGTTTGATGGTGTAAACGTAGCTTTTACTTGAAAGTAAGCATATAATGTGGATTTCGTCACGCGAGGCCTGTTTGATGGTGTAAACGTAGCTTTCACATGAAAGTAAGCACAGAATGTAGTTTTCAACACAAGAGAACTGTTTAATGCTGGAAACATAGCTTTTACATGAAACTAAGCAGATAATGTGGATTTCTCCACGGGAGGTCAGTTTACAGACCAAAACCTGGCTTTTACATGAAAGTGACAACAGAATGTAGTTTTCATCACGGGAGGCCTGTTTAATGCTGGAAACGTTCCTTTTACATGAAAGTGACAGCAGAATGTAGTTTTCATCATGGGAGGCCTGTTTGATAGTGTAAACGTAGCTTTTACATGAAAGTAAGCACAGAATGTAGTTTTCAACACAAGAGCACTGTTTAATGCTGGAAACATAGATTTTACATTAAAATAAGCAGATAATGTGGATTTCTCCACTGGAGGTCAGTCTACAGACCAAAACCTGGCTTTTACATGAAAGTGACAACAGAATGTAGTTTTCAACACTAGAGCACTGTTTAATGCTGGAAACATAGCTTTTACATGAAACTAAGCAGATAATGTGGATTTCTCCACAGGAGGTCAGTTTACAGACCAAAACCTGGCTTTTACATGAAAGTGACAGCAGAATGAAGTTTTCATTACGGGAGGCCTGTTTAATGCTGGAAACGTTCCTTTTACATGACAGTGACAGCAGAATGAAGTTTTCATCACGGGAGGCCTGTTTAATGCTGGAAACGTTCCTTTTACATGAAAGTGACAGAAGAATGTAGTTTTCATCATGGGAGGCCTGTTTGATAGTGTAAACGTAGCTTTTACTTGAAACTAAGCATATAATGTGGATTTCGTCACGGGAGGCCTGTTTGATGGTGTAAACGTAGCTTTCACATGAAAGTAAGCACAGAATGTAGTTTTCAACACTAGAGCACTGTTTAATGCTGGAAACATAGCTTTTACATGAAACTAAGCAGATAATGTGGATTTCTCCACAGGAGGTCAGTTTACAGACCAAAACCTGGCTTTTACATGAAAGTGACAGCAGAATGAAGTTTTCATTACGGGAGGCCTGTTTGATGGTGTAAACGTAGCTTTTCCATGAAAGTGACAGCAGAATGTAGTTTTCATCACGGGAGGCCTGTTTGATAGTGTAAACGTAGCTTTTACATGAAAGTAAGCACAGAATTTAGTTTTCAACACAAGAGCACTGTTTAATGCTGGAAACATAGATTTTACATTAAAATAAGCAGATAATTTGGATTTCTCCACTGGAGGTCAGTCTACAGACCAAAACCTGGCTATTACATGAAAGTGACAACAGAATGTAGTTTTCATCACGGGAGGCCTGTTTAATGCTGGAAACGTTCCTTTTACATGAAAGTAAGCATATAATGTAGTTTTCATCACGGGAGGCCTGTTTAATGCTGCAAACGTTCCTTTTACATGAAAGTGACAGCAGAATGAAGTTTTCATCACGGGAGGCCTGTTTGATGGTGTAAACGTAGCTTTTCCATGAAAGTGACAGCAGAATGTAGTTTTCATCACGGGAGGCATGTTTGATGGTGTAAACGTAGCTTTTACTTGAAAGTAAGCATATAATGTGGATTTCGTCACGGGAGGCCTGTTTAATGTTGGAAACATAGCTTTTACATGAAAGTGACAACAGAATGTAGTTTTCATCACGGGCGGCCTGTTTAAATGCTGGAAACGTTCCTTTTACATGAAAGTGACAGCAGAATGTAGTTTTCATCATGGGAGGCCTGTTTGATAGTGTAAACGTAGCTTTTACATGAAAGTAAGCACAGAATGTAGTTTTCAACACTAGAGCACTGTTTAATGCTGGAAACATAGCTTTTACATGAAACTAAGCAGATATAGTGGATTTCTCCACTGGAGGTCAGTTTACAGACCAAAACCTGGCTTTTACATGAAAGTGACAACAGAATGTAGTTTTCATCACGGGAGGCCTGTTTAATGCTGGAAACGTTCCTTTTACATGAAAGTAAGCATATAATGTAGTTTTCATCACGGGAGGCCTGTTTAATGCTGCAAATGTTCCTTTTACATGAAAGTGACAGCAGAATGAAGTTTTCATCACGGGAGGCCTGTTTGATGGTGTAAACGTAGCTTTTACTTGAAAGTAAGCATATAATGTGGATTTCGTCACGCGAGGCCTGTTTGATGGTGTAAACGTAGCTTTTACTTGAAAGTAAGCATATAATGTGGATTTCGTCACGCGAGGCCTGTTTGATGGTGTAAACGTAGCTTTCACATGAAAGTAAGCACAGAATGTAGTTTTCAACACAAGAGAACTGTTTAATGCTGGAAACATAGCTTTTACATGAAACTAAGCAGATAATGTGGATTTCTCCACGGGAGGTCAGTTTACAGACCAAAACCTGGCTTTTACATGAAAGTGACAACAGAATGTAGTTTTCATCACGGGAGGCCTGTTTAATGCTGGAAACGTTCCTTTTACATGAAAGTGACAGCAGAATGTAGTTTTCATCATGGGAGGCCTGTTTGATAGTGTAAACGTAGCTTTTACATGAAAGTAAGCACAGAATGTAGTTTTCAACACAAGAGCACTGTTTAATGCTGGAAACATAGATTTTACATTAAAATAAGCAGATAATGTGGATTTCTCCACTGGAGGTCAGTCTACAGACCAAAACCTGGCTTTTACATGAAAGTGACAACAGAATGTAGTTTTCATCACGGGAGGCCTGTTTAATGCTGGAAACGTTCCTTTTACATGAAAGTGACAGCAGAATGAAGTTTTCATCACGGGAGGCCTGTTTGATGGTGTAAACGTAGCTTTTACTTGAAAGTAAGCATATTATGTGGATTTCGTCACGGGAGGCCTGTTTGATGGTGTAAACGTAGCTTTCACGTGAAAGTAAGCACAGAATGTCGTTTTCAACACAAGAGAACTGTTTAATGCTGGAAACATAGCTTTTACATGAAAGTAAGCACAGAATGTAGTTTTCAACACTAGAGCACTGTTTAATGCTGGAAACATAGCTTTTACATGAAACTAAGCAGATAATGTGGATTTCTCCACCGGAGGTCAGTTTAAGGACCAAAACTTGGCTTTTACATGAAAGTGACAACAGAATGTAGTTTTCATCACGGGAGGCCTGTTTAATGCTGGAAACGTTCCTTTTACATGAAAGTAAGCATATAATGTAGTTTTCATCACGGGAGGCCTGTTTGATAGTGTAAACGTAGCTTTTACATGAAAGTAAGCACAGAATGTAGTTTTCAACACTAGAGCACTGTTTAATGCTGGAAACATAGCTTTTACATGAAACTAAGCAGATAATGTGGATTTCTCCACGGGAGGTCAGTTTACAGACCAAAACCTGGCTATTACATGAAAGTGACAACAGAATGTAGTTTTCATCACGGGAGGCCTGTTTAATGCTGGAAACGTTCCTTTTACATGAAAGTGACAGAAGAATGTAGTTTTCATCATGGGAGGCCTGTTTGATAGTGTAAACGTAGCTTTTACTTGAAAGTAAGCATATAATGTGGATTTCGTCACGGGAGGCCTGTTTGATGGTGTAAACGTAGCTTTTACATGAAAGTAAGCACAGAATGTATTTTTCAACACTAGAGCACTGTTTAATGCTGGAAACATAGCTTTTACATGAAACTAAGCAGATAATGTGGATTTCTCCACGGGAGGTCAGTTTACAGACCAAAACCTGGCTTTTACATGAAAGTGACAACAGAATGTAGTTTTCATCACGGGAGGCCTGTTTAATGCTGGAAACGTTCCTTTTACATGAAAGTAACAGCAGAATGTAGTTTTCATCACGGGAGGCCTGTTTGATAGTGTAAACGTAGCTTTTACATGAAAGTAAGCACAGAATGTATTTTTCAACACTAGAGCACTGTTTAATGCTGGAAACATAGCTTTTACATGAAACTAAGCAGATAATGTGGATTTCTCCACGGGAGGTCAGTTTACAGACCAAAACCTGGCTTTTACATGAAAGTGACAACAGAATGTAGTTTTCATCACGGGAGGCCTGTTTAATGCTGGAAACGTTCCTTTTACATGAAAGTAAGCATATAATGTAGTTTTCATCACGGGAGGCCTGTTTAATGCTGCAAACGTTCCTTTTACATGAAAGTGACAGCAGAATGAAGTTTTCATCACGGGACGCCTGTTTGATGGTGTAAACGTAGCTTTTACTTGAAAGTAAGTATATAATGTGGATTTCGTCACGCGAGGCCTGTTTAATGCTTTAAACATAGCTTTTACATGAAATTAAGCACAGAATGTAGTTTTCAACAGTAGAGCACTGTTTAATGCTGGAAACATAGCTTTTACATGAAACTAAGCAGATAATGTGGATTTCTCCACGGGAGGTCAGTTTACAGACCAAAACCTGGCTTTTACATGAAAGTGACAACAGAATGTAGTTTTCATCACGGGAGGCCTGTTTAATGCTGGAAACGTTCCTTTTACATGAAAGTGACAACAGAATGTAGTTTTCATCACGGGAGGCCTGTTTAATGCTGGAAACGTTCCTTTTACATGAAAGTGACAGAAGAATGTAGTTTTCATCATGGGAGGCCTGTTTAATGCTGCAAACGATCCTTTTACATGAAAGTGACAGCAGAATGAAGTTTTCATCACGGGAGGCCTGTTTGATGGTGTAAACGTAGCTTTTACTTGAAAGTAAGCACAGAATGTAGTTTTCAACACTAGAGCACTGTTTAATGCTGGAAACATAGCTTTTACATGAAACTAAGCAGATAATGTGGATTTCTCCACGGGAGGTCAGTTTACAGACCAAAACCTGGCTATTACATGAAAGTGACAACAGAATGTAGTTTTCATCACGGGAGGCCTGTTTAATGCTGGAAACGTTCCTTTTACATGAAAGTGACAGAAGAATGTAGTTTTCATCATGGGAGGCCTGTTTGATAGTGTAAACGTAGCTTTTACTTGAAAGTAAGCATATAATGTGGATTTCGTCACGGGAGGCCTGTTTGATGGTGTAAACGTAGCTTTCACATGAAAGTAAGCACAGAATGTAGTTTTCAACACAAGAGAACTGTTTAATGCTGGAAACATAGCTTTTACATGAAAGTAAGCACAGAATGTAGTTTTCAACAGTAGAGCACTGTTTAATGCTGGAAACATAGCTTTTACATGAAACTAAGCAGATAATGTGGATTTCTCCACAGGAGGTCAGTTTACAGACCAAAACCTGGCTTTTACATGAAAGTGACAGCAGAATGAAGTTTTCATTACGGGAGGCCTGTTTAATGCTGGAAACGTTCCTTTTACATGACAGTGACAGCAGAATGAAGTTTTCATCACGGGAGGCCTGTTTAATGCTGGAAACGTTCCTTTTACATGAAAGTGACAGAAGAATGTAGTTTTCATCATGGGAGGCCTGTTTGATAGTGTAAACGTAGCTTTTACTTGAAACTAAGCATATAATGTGGATTTCGTCACGGGAGGCCTGTTTGATGGTGTAAACGTAGCTTTCACATGAAAGTAAGCACAGAATGTAGTTTTCAACACTAGAGCACTGTTTAATGCTGGAAACATAGCTTTTACATGAAACTAAGCAGATAATGTGGATTTCTCCACAGGAGGTCAGTTTACAGACCAAAACCTGGCTTTTACATGAAAGTGACAGCAGAATGAAGTTTTCATTACGGGAGGCCTGTTTGATGGTGTAAACGTAGCTTTTCCATGAAAGTGACAGCAGAATGTAGTTTTCATCACGGGAGGCCTGTTTGATAGTGTAAACGTAGCTTTTACATGAAAGTAAGCACAGAATTTAGTTTTCAACACAAGAGCACTGTTTAATGCTGGAAACATAGATTTTACATTAAAATAAGCAGATAATGTGGATTTCTCCACTGGAGGTCAGTCTACAGACCAAAACCTGGCTATTACATGAAAGTGACAACAGAATGTAGTTTTCATCACGGGAGGCCTGTTTAATGCTGGAAACGTTCCTTTTACCTGAAAGTAAGCATATAATGTAGTTTTCATCACGGGAGGCCTGTTTAATGCTGCAAACGTTCCTTTTACATGAAAGTGACAGCAGAATGAAGTTTTCATCACGGGAGGCCTGTTTGATGGTGTAAACGTAGCTTTTCCATGAAAGTGACAGCAGAATGTAGTTTTCATCACGGGAGGCCTGTTTGATGGTGTAAACGTAGCTTTTACTTGAAAGTAAGCATATAATGTGGATTTCGTCACGGGAGGCCTGTTTAATGTTGGAAACATAGCTTTTACATGAAAGTGACAACAGAATGTAGTTTTCATCACGGGAGGCCTGTTTAAATGCTGGAAACGTTCCTTTTACATGAAAGTGACAGCAGAATGAAGTTTTCATCACGGGAGGCCTGTTTGATGGTGTAAACGTAGCTTTTACTTGAAAGTAAGCATATTATGTGGATTTCGTCACGGGAGGCCTGTTTGATGGTGTAAACGTAGCTTTCACGTGAAAGTAAGCACAGAATGTCGTTTTCAACACAAGAGAACTGTTTAATGCTGGAAACATAGCTTTTACATGAAAGTCAGCACAGAATGTAGTTTTCAACACTAGAGCACTGTTTAATGCTGGAAACATAGCTTTTACATGAAACTAAGCAGATAATGTGGATTTCTCCACGGGAGGTCAGTTTACAGACCAAAACCTGGCTTTTACATGAAAGTGACAACAGAATGTAGTTTTCATCACGGGAGGCCTGTTTAATGCTGGAAACGTTCCTTTTACATGAAAGTCAGCATATAATGTAGTTTTCATCACGGGAGGCCTGTTTGATAGTGTAAACGTAGCTTTTACATGAAAGTAAGCACAGAATGTAGTTTTCAACACTAGAGCACTGTTTAATGCTGGAAACATAGCTTTTACATGAAACTAAGCAGATAATGTGGATTTCTCCACGGGAGGTCAGTTTACAGACCAAAACCTGGCTATTACATGAAAGTGACAACAGAATGTAGTTTTCATCACGGGAGGCCTGTTTAATGCTGGAAACGTTCCTTTTACATGAAAGTAAGCATATAATGTAGTTTTCATCACGGGAGGCCTGTTTAATGCTGCAAACGTTCCTTTTACATGAAAGTGACAGCAGAATGAAGTTTTCATCACGGGAGGCCTGTTTGATGGTGTAAACGTAGCTTTTACTTGAAAGTAAGCATATAATGTGGATTTCGTCACGGGAGGCCTGTTTAATGTTGGAAACATAGCTTTTACATGAAAGTGACAACAGAATGTAGTTTTCATCATGGGAGGCCTGTTTGATAGTGTAAACGTAGCTTTTACATGAAAGTAAGCACAGAATGTAGTTTTCAACACTAGAGCACTGTTTAATGCTGGAAACATAGCTTTTACATGAAACTAAGCAGATATAGTGGATTTCCCCACTGGAGGTCAGTTTACAGACCAAAACCTGGCTTTTACATGAAAGTGACAACAGAATGTAGTTTTCATCACGGGAGGCCTGTTTAATGCTGGAAACGTTTCTTTTACATGAAAGTAAGCATATAATGTAGTTTTCATCACGGGAGGCCTGTTTAATGCTGTAAATGTTCCTTTTACATGAAAGTGACAGCAGAATGAAGTTTTCATCACGGGAGGCCTGTTTGATGGTGTAAACGTAGCTTTTACTTGAAAGTAAGCATATAATGTGGATTTCGTCACGCGAGGCCTGTTTGATGGTGTAAACGTAGCTTTCACATGCAAGTAAGCACAGAATGTAGTTTTCAACACAAGAGCACTGTTTAATGCTGGAAACATAGCTTTTACATGAAACTAAGCAGATAATGTGGATTTCTCCACTGGAGGTCAGTTTACAGACCAAAACCTGGCTTTTACCTGAAAGTGACAACAGAATGTAGTTTTCATCACGGGAGGCCTGTTTAATGCTGGAAACGTTCCTTTTACATGAAAGTGACAGAAGAATGTAGTTTTCATCATGGGATGCCTGTTTGATAGTGTAAACGTAGCTTTCACATGCAAGTAAGCACAGAATGTAGTTTTCAACACAAGAGCACTGTTTAATGCTGGAAACATAGCTTTTACATGAAACTAAGCAGATAATGTGGATTTCTCCACTGGAGGTCAGTTTACAGACCAAAACCTGGCTTTTACATGAAAGTGACAACAGAATGTAGTTTTCATCACGGGAGGCCTGTTTAATGCTGGAAACGTTCCTTTTACATGAAAGTAATCATATAATGTAGTTTTCATCACGGGAGGCCTGTTTAATGCTGGAAACGTTCCTTTTACATGAAAGTGACAGCAGAATGAAGTTTTCATCACGGGACGCCTGTTTGATGGTGTAAACGTAGCTTTTACTTGAAAGTAAGCATATAATGTGGATTTCGTCACGCGAGGCCTGTTTAATGCTTTAAACATAGCTTTTACATGAAATTAAGCACAGAATGTAGTTTTCAACAGTAGAGCACTGTTTAATGCTGGAAACATAGCTTTTACATGAAACTAAGCAGATAATGTGGATTTCTCCACGGGAGGTCAGTTTACAGACCAAAACCTGGCTTTTACATGAAAGTGACAACAGAATGTAGTTTTCATCACGGGAGGCCTGTTTAATGCTGGAAACGTTCCTTTTACATGAAAGTGACAACAGAATGTAGTTTTCATCACGGGAGGCCTGTTTAATGCTGGAAACGTTCCTTTTACATGAAAGTGACACAAGAATGTAGTTTTCATCATGGGAGACCTGTTTAATGCTGCAAACGATCCTTTTACATGAAAGTGACAGCAGAATGAAGTTTTCATCACGGGAGGCCTGTTTGATGGTGTAAACGTAGCTTTTACTTGAAAGTAAGCACAGAATGTAGTTTTCAACACTAGAGCACTGTTTAATGCTGGAAACATAGCTTTTACATGAAACTAAGCAGATAATGTGGATTTCTCCACGGGAGGTCTGTTTACAGACCAAAACCTGGCTATTACATGAAAGTGACAACAGAATGTAGTTTTCATCACGGGAGGCCTGTTTAATGCTGGAAACGTTCCTTTTATATGAAAGTGACAGAAGAATGTAGTTTTCATCATGGGAGGCCTGTTTGATAGTGTAAACGTAGCTTTTACTTGAAAGTAAGCATATAATGTGGATTTCGTCACGGGAGGCCTGTTTGATGGTGTAAACGTAGCTTTCACATGAAAGTAAGCACAGAATGTAGTTTTCAACACAAGAGAACTGTTTAATGCTGGAAACATAGCTTTTACATGAAAGTAAGCACAGAATGTAGTTTTCAACAGTAGAGCACTGTTTAATGCTGGAAACATAGCTTTTACATGAAACTAAGCAGATAATGTGGATTTCTCCACAGGAGGTCAGTTTACAGACCAAAACCTGGCTTTTACATGAAAGTGACAGCAGAATGAAGTTTTCATTACGGGAGGCCTGTTTAATGCTGGAAACGTTCCTTTTACATGACAGTGACAGCAGAATGAAGTTTTCATCACGGGAGGCCTGTTTAGTGCTGGAAACGTTCCTTTTACATGAAAGTGACAGAAGAATGTAGTTTTCATCATGGGAGGCCTGTTTGATAGTGTAAACGTAGCTTTTACTTGAAACTAAGCATATAATGTGGATTTCGTCACGGGAGGTCAGTTTACAGACCAAAACCTGGCTATTACATGAAAGTGACAACAGAATGTAGTTTTCATCACGGGAGGCCTGTTTAATGCTGGAAACGTTCCTTTTACATGAAAGTAATCATATAATGTAGTTTTCATCACGGGAGGCCTGTTTAATGCTGGAAACGTTCCTTTTACATGAAAGTGACAGCAGAATGAAGTTTTCATTACGGGAGGCCTGTTTGATGGTGTAAACGTAGCTTTTCCATGAAAGTGACAGCAGAATGTAGTTTTCATCACGGGAGGCCTGTTTGATAGTGTAAACGTAGCTTTTACATGAAAGTAAGCACAGAATTTAGTTTTCAACACAAGAGCACTGTTTAATGCTGGAAACATAGATTTTACATTAAAAAAAGCAGATAATGTGGATTTCTCCACTGGAGGTCAGTCTACAGACCAAAACCTGGCTATTACATGAAAGTGACAACAGAATGTAGTTTTCATCACGGGAGGCCTGTTTAATGCTGGAAACGTTCCTTTGACATGAAAGTAAGCATATAATGTAGTTTTCATCACGGGAGGCCTGTTTAATGCTGCAAACGTTCCTTTTACATGAAAGTGACAGCAGAATGAAGTTTTCATTACGGGAGGCCTGTTTGATGGTGTAAACGTAGCTTTTCCATGAAAGTGACAGCAGAATGTAGTTTTCATCACGGGAGGCCTGTTTGATGGTGTAAACGTAGCTTTTACTTGAAAGTAAGCATATAATGTGGATTTCGTCACGGGAGGCCTGTTTAATGTTGGAAACATAGCTTTTACATGAAAGTGACAACAGAATGTAGTTTTCATCACGGGAGGCCTGTTTAAATGCTGGAAACGTTCCTTTTACATGAAAGTGACAGCAGAATGTAGTTTTCATCATGGGAGGCCTGTTTGATAGTGTAAACGTAGCTTTTACATGAAAGTAAGCACAGACTGTAGTTTTCAACACTAGAGCACTGTTTAATGCTGGAAACATAGCTTTTACATGAAACTAAGCAGATATAGTGGATTTCTCCACTGGAGGTCAGTTTACAGACCAAAACCTGGCTTTTACATGAAAGTGACAACAGAATGTAGTTTTCATCACGGGAGGCCTGTTTAATGCTGGAAACGTTCCTTTTACATGAAAGTAAGCATATAATGTAGTTTTCATCACGGGAGGCCTGTTTAATGCTGCAAATGTTCCTTTTACATGAAAGTGACAGCAGAATGAAGTTTTCATCACGGGAGGCCTGTTTGATGGTGTAAACGTAGCTTTTACTTGAAAGTAAGCATATAATGTGGATTTCGTCACGCGAGGCCTGTTTGATGGTGTAAACGTAGCTTTCACATGAAAGTAAGCACAGAATGTAGTTTTCAACACAAGAGAACTGTTTAATGCTGGAAACATAGCTTTTACATGAAACTAAGCAGATAATGTGGATTTCTCCACGGGAGGTCAGTTTACAGACCAAAACCTGGCTTTTACATGAAAGTGACAACAGAATGTAGTTTTCATCACGGGAGGCCTGTTTAATGCTGGAAACGTTCCTTTTACATGAAAGTGACAGCAGAATGTAGTTTTCATCATGGGAGGCCTGTTTGATAGTGTAAACGTAGCTTTTACATGAAAGTAAGCACAGAATGTAGTTTTCAACACAAGAGCACTGTTTAATGCTGGAAACATAGATTTTACATTAAAATAAGCAGATAATGTGGATTTCTCCACTGGAGGTCAGTCTACAGACCAAAACCTGGCTTTTACATGAAAGTGACAACAGAATGTAGTTTTCATCACGGGAGGCCTGTTTAATGCTGGAAACGTTCCTTTTACATGAAAGTGACAGCAAAATGAAGTTTTCATCACGGGAGGCCTGTTTGATGGTGTAAACGTAGCTTTTACTTGAAAGTAAGCATATTATGTGGATTTCGTCACGGGAGGCCTGTTTGATGGTGTAAACGTAGCTTTCACGTGAAAGTAAGCACAGAATGTAGTTTTCAACACTAGAGCACTGTTTAATGCTGGAAACATAGCTTTTACATGAAACTAAGCAGATAATGTGGATTTCTCCACGGGAGGTCAGTTTACAGACCAAAACCTGGCTTTTACATGAAAGTGACAACAGAATGTAGTTTTCATCACGGGAGGCCTGTTTAATGCTGGAAACGTTCCTTTTACATGAAAGTCAGCATATAATATAGTTTTCATCACGGGAGGCCTGTTTGATAGTGTAAACGTAGCTTTTACATGAAAGTAAGCACAGAATGTAGTTTTCAACACTAGAGCACTGTTTAATGCTGGAAACATAGCTTTTACATGAAACTAAGCAGATAATGTGGATTTCTCCACGGGAGGTCAGTTTACAGACCAAAACCTGGCTATTACATGAAAGTGACAACAGAATGTAGTTTTCATCACGGGAGGCCTGTTTAATGCTGGAAACGTTCCTTTTATATGAAAGTAAGCATATAATGTAGTTTTCATCACGGGAGGCCTGTTTAATGCTGCAAACGTTCCTTTTACATGAAAGTGACAGCAGAATGAAGTTTTCATCACGGGAGGCCTGTTTGATGGTGTAAACGTAGCTTTTACTTGAAAGTAAGCATATAATGTGGATTTCGTCACGCGAGGCCTGTTTGATGGTGTAAACGTAGCTTTCACATGAAAGTAAGCACAGAATGTAGTTTTCAACACAAGAGAACTGTTTAATGCTGGAAACATAGCTTTTACATGAAATTAAGCAGATAATGTGGATTTCTCCACTGGAGGTCAGTTTTTACAGACCAAAACCTGGCTTTTACATGAAAGTGACAACAGAATGTAGTTTTCATCACGGGAGGCCTGTTTAATGCTGGAAACGTTCCTTTTACATGAAAGTAAGCATATAATGTAGTTTTCATCACGGGAGGCCTGTTTAATGCTGCAAACGTTCCTTTTACATGAAAGTGACAGCAGAATGAAGTTTTCATCACGGGAGGCCTGTTTGATGGTGTTCGTAGCTTTTACTTGAAAGTAAGCATATAATGTGGATTTCGTCACGGGAGGCCTGTTTGATGGTGTAAACGTAGCTTTCACATGAAAGTAAGCACAGAATGTAGTTTTCAACACAAGAGAACTGTTTAATGCTGGAAACATAGCTTTTACATGAAACTAAGCAGATAATGTGGATTTCTCCACGGGAGGTCAGTTTACAGACCAAAACCTGGCTTTTACATGAAAGTGACAGCAGAATGTAGTTTTCATCATGGGAGGCCTGTTTGATAGTGTAAACGTAGCTTTTACATGAAAGTAAGCACAGAATGTAGTTTTCAACACAAGAGCACTGTTTAATGCTGGAAACATAGATTTTACATTAAAATAAGCAGATAATGTGGATTTCTCCACTGGAGGTCAGTCTACAGACCAAAACCTGGCTTTTACATGAAAGTGACAACAGAATGTAGTTTTCATCACGGGAGGCCTGTTTAATGCTGGAAACGTTCCTTTAACATGAAAGTGACAGAAGAATGTAGTTTTCATCATGGGAGGCCTGTTTGATAGTGTAAACGTAGCTTTTACTTGAAAGTAAGCATATAATGTGGATTTCGTCACGGGAGGCCTGTTTGATGGTGTAAACGTAGCTTTCACTTGAAAGTAAGCACAGAATGTAGTTTTCAACACAAGAGAACTGTTTAATGCTGGAAACATAGCTTTTACATGAAAGTAAGCACAGAATGTAGTTTTCAACACTAGAGCACTGTTTAATGCTGGAAACATAGCTTTTACATGAAACTAAGCAGATAATGTGGATTTCTCCACGGGAGGTCAGTTTACAGACCAAAACCTGGCTATTACATGAAAGTGACAACAGAATGTAGTTTTCATCACGGGAGGCCTGTTTAATGCTGGAAACGTTCCTTTTACATGAAAGTGACAGAAGAATGTAGTTTTCATCATGGGAGGCCTGTTTGATAGTGTAAACGTAGCTTTTACTTGAAAGTAAGCATATAATGTGGATTTCGTCACGGGAGGCCTGTTTGATGGTGTAAACGTAGCTTTTACATGAAAGTAAGCACAGAATGTATTTTTCAACACTAGAGCACTGTTTAATGCTGGAAACATAGCTTTTACATGAAACTAAGCAGATAATGTGGATTTCTCCACGGGAGGTCAGTTTACAGACCAAAACCTGGCTTTTACATGAAAGTGACAACAGAATGTAGTTTTCATCACGGGAGGCCTGTTTAATGCTGGAAACGTTCCTTTTACATGAAAGTAACAGCAGAATGTAGTTTTCATCACGGGAGGCCTGTTTGATAGTGTAAACGTAGCTTTTACATGAAAGTAAGCACAGAATGTATTTTTCAACACTAGAGCACTGTTTAATGCTGGAAACATAGCTTTTACATGAAACTAAGCAGATAATGTGGATTTCTCCACGGGAGGTCAGTTTACAGACCAAAACCTGGCTTTTACATGAAAGTGACAACAGAATGTAGTTTTCATCACGGGAGGCCTGTTTAATGCTGGAAACGTTCCTTTTACATGAAAGTAAGCATATAATGTAGTTTTCATCACGGGAGGCCTGTTTAATGCTGCAAACGTTCCTTTTACATGAAAGTGACAGCAGAATGAAGTTTTCATTACGGGAGGCCTGTTTGATGGTGTAAACGTAGCTTTTACTTGAAAGTAAGCATATAATGTGGATTTCGTCACGCGAGGCCTGTTTAATGCTTTAAACATAGCTTTTACATGAAATTAAGCACAGAATGTAGTTTTCAACAGTAGAGCACTGTTTAATGCTGGAAACATAGCTTTTACATGAAACTAAGCAGATAATGTGGATTTCTCCACGGGAGGTCAGTTTACAGACCAAAACCTGGCTTTTACATGAAAGTGACAACAGAATGTAGTTTTCATCACGGGAGGCCTGTTTAATGCTGGAAACGTTCCTTTTACATGAAAGTGACAACAGAATGTAGTTTTCATCACGGGAGGCCTGTTTAATGCTGGAAACGTTCCTTTTACATGAAAGTGACAGAAGAATGTAGTTTTCATCACGGGAGGCCTGTTTAATGCTGCAAACGATCTTTTTACATGAAAGTGACAGCAGAATGAAGTTTTCATCACGGGAGGCCTGTTTGATGGTGTAAACGTAGCTTTTACATGAAAGTGACAGCAGAATGAAGTTTTCATCACGGGAGGCCTGTTTAATGCTGGAAACGTTCCTTTTACATGAAAGTAATGATATAATGTAGTTTTCATCACGGGAGGCCTGTTTAATGCTGGTAACGTTCCTTTTACATGAAACTAAGCAGATAATGTGGATTTCTCCACGGGAGGTCAGTTTACAGACCAAAACCTGGCTTTTACATGAAAATGACAACAGAATGTAGTTTTCATCACGGGAGGCCTGTTTAATGCTGGAAACGTTCCTTTTACATGAAAGTGACAGCAGAATGTAGTTTTCATCATGGGAGGCCTGTTTGATAGTGTAAACGTAGCTTTTACATGAAAGTAAGCACAGAATGTAGTTTTCAACACTAGAGCACTGTTTAATGCTGGTAACATAGCTTTTACATGAAACTAAGCAGATATAGTGGATTTCTCCACTGGAGGTCAGTTTACAGACCAAAACCTGGCTTTTACATGAAAGTGACAACAGAATGTAGTTTTCATCACGGGAGGCCTGTTTAATGCTGGAAACGTTCCTTTTACATGAAAGTAAGCATATAATGTAATTTTCATCACGGGAGGCCTGTTTAATGCTGCAAACGTTCCTTTTACATGAAAGTGACAGCAGAATGAAGTTTTCATCACGGGAGGCCTGTTTGATGGTGTAAACGTAGCTTTCACATGAAAGTAAGCACAGAATGTAGTTTTCAACACTAGAGCACTGTTTAATGCTGGAAACATAGCTTTTACATGAAACTAAGCAGATAATGTGGATTTCTCCACGGGAGGTCAGTTTACAGACCAAAACCTGGCTTTTTACATGAAAGTGACAAGAGAATGTAGTTTTCATCACGGGAGGCCTGTTTAATGCTGGAAACGTTCCTTTTACATGAAAGTAAGCATATAATGTAGTTTTCATCACGGGAGGCCTGTTTGATGGTGTAAACGTAGCTTTTACACAAAAGTGAACACAGAATGTAGTTTACAACACTAGAGGCCTGTTTAATGTTGGAAACATAGCTTTTACATGAAAATGACAACAGAATGTAGTTTTCATCACGGGAGGCCTGTTTAATGCTGGAAACGTTCCTTTTACATGAAAGTGACAGCAGAATGTAGTTTTCATCATGGGAGGCCTGTTTGAGAGTGTCAACGTAGCTTTTACATGAAAGTAAGCACAGAATGTAGTTTTCAACACTAGAGCACTGTTTAATGCTGGAAACATAGCTTTTACATGAAACTAAGCAGATAATGTGGATTTCTCCACTGGAGGTCAGTTTACAGACCAAAACCTGGCTTTTACATGAAAGTGACAACAGAATGTAGTTTTCATCACGGGAGGCCTGTTTAATGCTGCAAACGTTCCTTTTACATGAAAATGACAGCAGAATGAAGTTTTCATCACGGGAGGCCTGTTTGATGGTGTAAACGTAGCTTTTACTTGAAAGTAAGCATATAATGTGGATTTCGTCACGGGAGGCCTGTTTAATGTTGGAAACATAGCTTTTACATGAAAGTGACAACAGAATGTAGTTTTCATCACGGGAGGCCTGTTTAAATGCTGGAAACGTTCCTTTTACATGAAAGTGACAGCAGAATGTAGTTTTCATCATGGGAGGCCTGTTTGATAGTGTAAACGTAGCTTTTACATGAAAGTAAGCACAGAATGTAGTTTTCAACACAAGAGAACTGTTTAATGCTGGAAACATAGCTTTTACATGAAAGTAAGCACAGAATGTAGTTTTCAACACAAGAGAACTGTTTAATGCTGGAAACATAGCTTTTACATGAAAGTAAGCACAGAATGTAGTTTTCAACACTAGAGCACTGTTTAATGCTGGAAACATAGCTTTTACATGAAACTAAGCAGATAATGTGGATTTCTCCACAGGAGGTCAGTTTACAGACCAAAACCTGGCTTTTACATGAAAGTGACAACAGAATGTAGTTTTCATCACGGGAGGCCTGTTTAATGCTGGAAACGTTCCTTTTACATGAAAGTAAGCATATAATGTAGTTTTCATCACGGGAGGCCTGTTTAATGCTCGTAACGTTCCTTTTACATGAAAGTGACAGCAGAATGTAGTTTTCTTCATGGGAGGCCTGTTTGATAGTGTAAACGTAGCTTTTACTTGAAAGTAAGCATATAATGTGGATTTCGTCACGCGAGGCCTGTTTGATGGTGTAAACGTAGCTTTCACATGAAAGTAAGCACAGAATGTAGTTTTCAACACAAGAGAACTGTTTAATGCTGTAAACATAGCTTTTACATGAAATTTAGCACAGAATGTAGTTTTCAACAGTAGAGCACTGTTTAATGCTGGAAACATAGCTTTTACATGAAACTAAGCAGATAATGTGGATTTCTCCACGGGAGGTCAGTTTACAGACCAAAACCTGGCTTTTACATGAAAGTGACAACAGAATGTAGTTTTCCTCACGGGAGGCCTGTTTAATGCTGGAAACGTTCCTTTTACATGAAAGTGACAGCAGAATGTAGTTTTCATCATGGGAGGCCTGTTTGATAGTGTAAACGTAGCTTTTACATGAAAGTAAGCACAGAATGTAGTTTTCAACACTAGAGCACTGTTTAATGCTGGAAACATAGCTTTTACATGAAAATAAGCAGATAATGTGGATTTCTCCACTGGAGGTCAGTCTACAGACCAAAACCTGGCTTTTACATGAAAGTGACAACAGAATGTAGTTTTCATCACGGGAGGCCTGTTTAATGCTGGAAACGTTCCTTTTACATGAAAGTAAGCATATAATGTAATTTTCATCACGGGAGGCCTGTTTAATGCTGCAAACGTTCCTTTTACATGAAAGTGACAGCAGAATGAAGTTTTCATCACGGGAGGCCTGTTTGATGGTGTAAACGTAGCTTTCACATGAAAGTAAGCACAGAATGTAGTTTTCAACACTAGAGCACTGTTTAATGCTGGAAACATAGCTTTTACATGAAACTAAGCAGATAATGTGGATTTCTCCACGGGAGGTCAGTTTACAGACCAAAACCTGGCTATTACATGAAAGTGACAACAGAATGTAGTTTTCATCATGGGAGGCCTGTTTAATGCTGGAAATGTTCCTTTTACATGAAAGTGACAGAAGAATGTAGTTTTCATCATGGGAGGCCTGTTTGATGGTGTAAACGTAGCTTTTACTTGAAAGTAAGCATATAATGTGGATTTCGTCACGGGAGGCCTGTTTAATGTTGGAAACATAGCTTTTACATGAAAGTGACAACAGAATGTAGTTTTCATCACGGGAGGCCTGTTAAAATGCTGGAAACGTTCCTTTTACATGAAAGTGACAGCAGAATGTAGTTTTCATCACGGGAGGCCTGTTTGATAGTGTAAACGTAGCTTTTACATGAAAGTAAGCACAGAATGTAGTTTTCAACACTAGAGCACTGTTTAATGCTGGAAACATAGCTTTTACATGAAACTAAGCAGATAATGTGGATTTCTCCACGGGAGGTCAGTTTACAGACCAAAACCTGGCTATTACATGAAAGTGACAACAGAATGTAGTTTTCATCATGGGAGGCCTGTTTAATGCTGGAAATGTTCCTTTTACATGAAAGTGACAGAAGAATGTAGTTTTCATCATGGGAGGCCTGTTTGATGGTGTAAACGTAGCTTTTACTTGAAAGTAAGCATATAATGTGGATTTCGTCACGGGAGGCCTGTTTAATGTTGGAAACATAGCTTTTACATGAAAGTGACAACAGAATGTAGTTTTCATCACGGGAGGCCTGTTTAAATGCTGGAAACGTTCCTTTTACATGAAAGTGACAGCAGAATGTAGTTTTCATCATGGGAGGCCTATTTGATAGTGTAAACGTAGCTTTTACATGAAAGTAAGCACAGAATGTAGTTTTCAACACTAGAGCACTGTTTAATGCTGGAAACATAGCTTTTACATGAAACTAAGCAGATATAGTGGATTTCTCCACTGGAGGTCAGTTTACAGACCAAAACCTGGCTTTTACATGAAAGTGACAACAGAATGTAGTTTTCATCACGGGAGGCCTGTTTAATGCTGGAAACGTTCCTTTTACATGAAAGTAAGCATATAATGTAGTTTTCATCACGGGAGGCCTGTTTAATGCTGCAAACGTTCCTTTTACATGAAAGTGACAGCAGAATGAAGTTTTCATCACGGGAGGCCTGTTTAATGCTGGAAACGTTCCTTTTACATGAAAGTGACAGCAGAATGAAGTTTTCATCACGGGAGGCCTGTTTGATGGTGTAAACGTAGCTTTTACTTGAAAGTAAGCATATTATGTGGATTTCGTCACGGGAGGCCTGTTTGATGGTGTAAACGTAGCTTTCACGTGAAAGTAAGCACAGAATGTAGTTTTCAACACAAGAGAACTGTTTAATGCTGGAAACATAGCTTTTACATGAAAGTAAGCACAGAATGTAGTTTTCAACACTAGAGCACTGTTTAATGCTGGAAACATAGCTTTTACATGAAACTAAGCAGATAATGTGGATTTCTCCACGGGAGGTCAGTTTACAGACCAAAACCTGGCTTTTACATGAAAGTGACAACAGAATGTAGTTTTCATCACGGGAGGCCTGTTTAATGCTGGAAACGTTCCTTTTACATGAAAGTAAGCATATAATGTAGTTTTCATCACGGGAGGCCTGTTTGATAGTGTAAACGTAGCTTTTACATGAAAGTAAGCACAGAATGTAGTTTTCAACACTAGAGCACTGTTTAATGCTGGAAACATAGCTTTTACATGAAACTAAGCAGATAATGTGGATTTCTCCACGGGAGGTCAGTTTACAGACCAAAACCTGGCTATTACATGAAAGTGACAACAGAATGTAGTTTTCATCACGGGAGGCCTGTTTTATGCTGGAAACGTTCCTTTTACATGAAAGTGACAGCAGAATGAAGTTTTTATCACGGGACGCCTGTTTGACGGTGTAAACGTAGCTTTTACTTGAAAGTAAGCATATAATGTGGATTTCGTCACGCGAGGCCTGTTTGATGGTGTAAACGTAGCTTTCACATGAAAGTAAGCACAGAATGTAGTTTTCAACACAAGAGAACTGTTTAATGCTGTAAACATAGCTTTTACATGAAATTCAGCACAGAATGTAGTTTTCAACAGTAGAGCACTGTTTAATGCTGGAAACATAGCTTTTACATGAAACTAAGCAGATAATGTGGATTTCTCCACGGGAGGTCAGTTTACAGACCAAAACCTGGCTTTTACATGAAAGTGACAACAGAATGTAGTTTTCATCACGGGAGGCCTGTTTAATGCTGGAAACGTTCCTTTTACATGAAAGTGACAGCAGAATGAAGTTTTCATCACGGGAGGCCTGTTTAATGCTGGAAACGTTCCTTTTACATGAAAGTGACAGAAGAATGTAGTTTTCATCATGGGAGGCCTGTTTGATGGTGTAAACGTAGCTTTCACATGAAAGTAAGCACAGAATGTAGTTTTCAACACTAGAGCACTGTTTAATGCTGGAAACATAGCTTTTACATGAAACTAAGCAGATAATGTGGATTTCTCCACAGGAGGTCAGTTTACAGACCAAAACCTGGCTTTTACATGAAAGTGACAACAGAATGTAGTTTTCATCACGGGAGGCCTGTTTAATGCTGGAAACGTTCCTTTTACATGAAAGTAAGCATATAATGTAGTTTTCATCACGGGAGGCCTGTTTAATGCTGGTAACGTTCCTTTTACATGAAAGTGACAGCAGAATGAAGTCTTTATCACGGGACGCCTGTTTGATGGTGTAAACGTAGTTTTTACTTGAAAGTAAGCACAGAATGTAGTTTTCAACACAAGAGAACTGTTTGATGGTGGAAACGTAGCTTTCACATGAAAGTAAGCACAGAATGTAGTTTTCAACACTAGAGCACTGTTTAATGCTGGAAACATAGCTTTTACATGAAAGTGACAACAGAATGTAGTTTTCATCACGGGAAGCCTATTTAATGCTGGAAACGTTCCTTTTACTTGAAAGTAAGCATATAATGTAGTTTTCATCACGGGAGGCCTGTTTAATGCTGGAAACGTTCCTTTTACATGAAAGTGACAGCAGAATGAAGTTTTCATCACGGGAGGCCTGTTTGATGGTGTAAACGTAGCTTTTCCATGAAAGTGACAGCAGAATGTAGTTTTCATCACGGGAGGCCTGTTTGATAGTGTAAACGTAGCTTTTACATGAAAGTAAGCACAGAATGTATTTTTCAACACTAGAGCACTGTTTAATGCTGGAAACATAGCTTTTACATGAAACTAAGCAGATAATATGGATTTCTCCACGGGAGGTCAGTTTACAGACCAAAACCTGGCTATTACATGAAAGTGACAACAGAATGTAGTTTTCATCACGGGAGGCCTGTTTAATGCTGGAAACGTTCCTTTTACATGAAAGTGACAGAAGAATGTAGTTTTCATCATGGGAGGCCTGTTTGATAGTGTAAACGTAGCTTTTACTTGAAAGTAAGCATATAATGTGGATTTCGTCACGGGAGGCCTGTTTGATGGTGTAAACGTAGCTTTTCCATGAAAGTGACAGCAGAATGTAGTTTTCAACACTAGAGCACTCTTTAATGTTGGAAACAAGGCTTTTACATGAAACTAAGCATATAATGTGAATTTCATCACAGGAGGCCAGTTTGATGGTGTAAACGTAGCTTTTACATGAAAGTAAGCACAGAATGTTATTTTCAACACTAGAGCACTGTTTAATGCTGGAAAAATAGCTTTTACATGAAACTAAGTAGGTCATGTGGATTTCATCACAGGAGGTCAGTTTACTACCTAAAACCTGGCTTTTACATGAAAGTGACAACAGAATGTAGTTTTCATCACGGGAGGCCTGTTTAATGCTGGAAACCTTCCTTTTACATGAAAGTAATCATATAATGTAGTTTTCATCACGGGAGGCCTGTTTAATGCTGGAAACGTTCCTTTTACATGAAAGTGACAGAAGAATGTAGTTTTCATCATGGGAGGCCTGTTTAATGCTGCAAACGTTCCTTTTACATGAAAGTGACAGCAGAATGAAGTTTTCATCACGGTAGGCCTGTTTGATGGTGTAAACGTAGCTTTTACTTGAAAGTAAGCACAGAATGTAGTTTTCAACACAAGAGCACTGTTTAATGCTGGAAACAAGGCTTTTACATGAAACTAAGCAGATAATGTGGATTTCTCCACTGGAGGTCAGTTTACAGACCAAAACCTGGCTTTTACATGAAAGTGACAACAGAATGTAGTTTTCATCACGGGAGGCCTGTTTAATGCTGGAAACGTTCCTTTTACATGAAAGTAATGATATAATGTAGTTTTCATCACGGGAGGCCTGTTTAATGCTGGTAACGTTCCTTTTACATGAAAGTGACAGCAGAATGAAGTTTTTATCACGGGACGCCTGTTTGATGGTGTAAACGTAGCTTTTACTTGAAAGTAAGCATATAATGTGGATTTCGTCACGCGAGGCCTGTTTAAAGCTGTAAACATATCTTTTACATGAAATTAAGCACAGAATGTAGTTTTCAACAATAGAGCACTGTTTAATGCTGGAAACATAGGTTTTACATGAAACTAAGCAGATAATGTGGATTTCTCCACGGGAGGTCAGTTTACAGACCAAAACCTGGCTTTTACATGAAAGTGACAACAGAATGTAGTTTTCATCAGGGGAGGCCTGTTTAATGCTGTAAACGTTCCTTTTACATGAAAGTGACAACAGAATGTAGTTTTCATCACGGGAGGCCTGTTTAATGCTGGAAACGTTCCTTTTACATGAAAGTGACAGAAGAATGTAGTTTTTATTACGGGACGCCTGTTTGACGGTGTAAACGTAGCTTTTACTTGAAAGTAAGCATATAATGTGGATTTCGTCACGCGAGGCCTGTTTGATGGTGTAAACGTAGCTTTCACATGAAAGTAAGCACAGAATGTAGTTTTCAACACTAGAGCACTGTTTAATGCTGGAAACATAGCTTTTACATGAAACTAAGCAGATAATGTGGATTTCTCCACGGGAGGTCAGTTTACAGACCAAAACCTGGCTATTACATGAAAGTGACAACAGAATGTAGTTTTCATCACGGGAGGCCTGTTTAATGCTGGAAACGTTCCTTTTACATGAAAGTGACAGAAGAATGTAGTTTTCATCATGGGAGGCCTGTTTGATAGTGTAAACGTAGCTTTTACTTTAAAGTAAGCTTATAATGTGGATTTCGTCACGGGAGGCCTGTTTGATGGTGTAAACGTAGCTTTTCCATGAAAGTGACAGCAGAATGTAGTTTTCAACACTAGAGCACTCTTTAATGCTGGAAACAAGGGTTTTACATGAAACTAAGCATATAATGTGAATTTCATCACAGGAGGCCAGTTTGATGGTGTAAACGTAGCTTTTACATGAAAGTAAGCACAGAATGTTATTTTCAACACTAGAGCACTGTTTAATGCTGGAAAAATAGCTTTTACATGAAACTAAGTAGGTCATGTGGATTTCATCACAGGAGGTCAGTTTACTACCTAAAACCTGGCTTTTACATGAAAGTGACAACAGAATGTAGTTTTCATCACGGGAGGCCTGTTTAATGCTGGAAACGTTCCTTTTACATGAAAGTAAGCATATAATGTAGTTTTCATCACGGGAGGCCTGTTTAATGCTGCAAACGTTCCTTTTACATGAAAGTGACAGCAGAATCTAGTTTTCAACAGAAAAGCACTGTTTAATGCTGGAAACATAGCTTTTACATGAAACTAAGCAGATAATGTGGATTTCTCCACTGGAGGTCAGTTTACAGACCAAAACCTGGCTTTTACATGAAAGTGACAACAGAATGTAGTTTTCATCACGGGAGGCCTGTTTAATGCTGGAAACGTTCCTTTTACATGAAAGTAATCATATAATGTAGTTTTCATCACGGGAGGCCTATTTAATGCTGGAAACGTTCCTTTTACATGAAAGTGACAGCAGAATGAAGTTTTCATCACGGGACGCCTGTTTGATGGTGTAAACGTAGCTTTTACTTGAAAGTAAGCATATAATGTGGATTTCGTCACGCGAGGCCTGTTTAATGCTGTAAACATAGCTTTTACATGAAATTAAGCACAGAATGTAGTTTTCAACAATAGAGCACTGTTTAATGCTGGAAACATAGCTTTTACATGAAACTAAGCAGATAATGTGGATTTCTCCACGGGAGGTCAGTTTACAGACCAAAACCTGGCTTTTACATGAAAGTGACAACAGAATGTAGTTTTCATCACGGGAGGCCTGTTTAATGCTGGAAACGTTCCTTTTACATGAAAGTGACAACAGAATGTAGTTTTCATCACGGGAGGCCTGTTTAATGCTGGAAACGTTCCTTTTACATGAAAGTGACAGAAGAATGTAGTTTTCATCATGGGAGGCCTGTTTAATGCTGCAAACGTTCCTTTTACATGAAAGTGACAGCAGAATGAAGTTTTCATCACGGGAGGCCTGTTTGATGGTGTAAACGTAGCTTTTACTTGAAAGTAAGCATATAATGTGGATTTCGTCACGGGAGGCCTGTTTAATGTTGGAAACATAGCTTTTACATGAAAGTGACAACAGAATGTAGTTTTCATCACGGGAGGCCTGTTTAAATGCTGGAAACGTTCCTTTTACATGAAAGTGACAGCAGAATGTAGTTTTCATCATGGGAGGCCTGTTTGATAGTGTAAACGTAGCTTTTACATGAAAGTAAGCACAGAATGTAGTTTTCAACACTAGAGCACTGTTTAATGCTGGAAACATAGCTTTTACATGAAACTAAGCAGATATAGTGGATTTCTCCACTGGAGGTCAGTTTACAGACCAAAACCTGGCTTTTACATGAAAGTGAAAACAGAATGTAGTTTTCATCACGGGAGGCCTGTTTAATGCTGGAAACGTTCCTTTTACATGAAAGTAATCATATAATGTAGTTTTCATCACGGGAGGCTTGTTTAATGCTGGAAACGTTCCTTTTACATGAAAGTAACAGCAGAATGTAGTTTTCATCACGGGAGGCCTGTTTGATAGTGTAAACGTAGCTTTTACATGAAAGTAAGCACAGAATGTATTTTTCAACACTAGAGCACTGTTTAATGCTGGAAACATAGCTTTTACATGAAACTAAGCAGATAATGTGGATTTCTCCACGGGAGGTCAGTTTACAGACCAAAACCTGGCTATTAAATGAAAGTGACAAGCGAATGTAGTTTTCATCATGGGAGGCCTGTTTAATGCTGGAAACGTTCCTTTTACATGAAAGTAAGCATATAATGTGAATTTCATCACGGGAGGCCTGTTTAATGCTGGTAACGTTCCTTTTACATGAAAGTGACAGCAGAATGAAGTTTTTATCACGGGACGCCTGTTTGATGGTGTAAACGTAGCTTTTACTTGAAAGTAAGCATATAATGTGGATTTCGTCACGCGAGGCCTGTTTGATGGTATAAACGTAGCTTTCACATGAAAGTAAGCACAGAATGTAGTTTTCAACACAAGAGAACTGTTTAATGCTGTAAACATAGCTTTTACATGAAATTAAGCACAGAATGTAGTTTTCAACAGTAGAGCACTGTTTAATGCTGGAAACATAGCTTTTACATGAAACTAAGCAGATAATGTGGATTTCTCCACGGGAGGTCAGTTTACAGACCAAAACCTGGCTTTTACATGAAAGTGACAACAGAATGTAGTTTTTATCACGGGAGGCCTGTTTAATGCTGGAAACGTTCCTTTTACATGAAAGTAAGCATATAATGTAGTTTTCATCACGGGAGGCCTGTTTAATGCTGCAAACGTTCCTTTTACATGAAAGTGACAGCAGAATGAAGTTTTCATCACAGGAGGCCTGTTTGATGGTGTAAACGTAGCTTTCACATGAAAGTAAGCACAGAATGTAGTTTTCAACACTAGAGCACTGTTTAATGCTGGAAACATAGCTTTTACATGAAAGTGACAACAGAATGTAGTTTTCATCACGGGAGGCCTGTTTAATGCTGGAAACGTTCCTTTTACATGAAAGTGACAGCAGAATGAAGTTTTCATCACGGGAGGCCTGTTTGATGGTGTAAACGTTCCTTTTACATGAAAGTGACAGCAGAATGTAGTTTTCATCATGGGAGGCCTGTTTGATAGTGTAAACGTAGCTTTCACATGAAAGTAAGCACAGAATGTAGTTTTCAACAGTAGAGCACTGTTTAATGCTGGAAACATAGCTTTTACATGAAACTAAGCAGATAATGTGGATTTCTCCACGGGAGGTCAGTTTACAGACCAAAACCTGGCTTTTACATGAAAGTGACAACAGAATGTAGTTTTCATCACGGGAGGCCTGTTTAATGCTGGAAACGTTCCTTTTACATGAAAGTGACAGCAGAATGTACTTTTTATCATGGGAGGCCTGTTTGATAGTGTAAACGTAGCTTTTACATGAAAGTAAGCACAGAATGTAGTTTTCAACACTAGAGCACTGTTTAATGCTGGAAACATAGCTTTTACATGAAAATAAGCAGATAATTGTGGATTTCTCCACTGGAGGTCAGTCTACAGACCAAAACCTGGCTTTTACATGAAAGTGACAACAGAATGTAGTTTTCATCACGGGAGGCCTGTTTAATGCTGGAAACGTTCCTTTTACATGAAAGTAAGCATATAATGTAATTTTCATCACGGGAGGCCTGTTTAATGCTGCAAACGTTCCTTTTACATGAAAGTGACAGCAGAATGAAGTTTTCATCACGGGAGGCCTGTTTGATGGTGTAAACGTAGCTTTCACATGAAAGTAAGCACAGAATGTAGTTTTCAAAACTAGAGAGGCCTGTTTAATGCTGGAAACGTTCCTTTTACATGAAACTAAGCAGATAATGTGGATATCTCCACGGGAGGTCAGTTTACAGACCAAAACCTGGCTTTTACATGAAAGTGACAACAGAATGTAGTTTTCATCACGGGAGGCCTGTTTAATGCTGGAAACGTTCCTTTTACATGAAAGTAACAGCAGAATGTAGTTTTCATCACGGGAGGCCTGTTTAATGCTGGTAACGTTCCTTTTACATGAAAGTGACAGCAGAATGAAGTTTTTATCACGGGACGCCTGTTTGATGGTGTAAACGTAGCTTTTACTTGAAAGTAAGCATATAATGTGGATTTCGTCACGCGAGGCTTGTTTGATGGTGTAAACGTAGCTTTCATATGAAAGTAAGCACAGAATGTAGTTTTCAACACAAGAGAACTGTTTAATGCTGTAAACATAGCTTTTACATGAAATTAAGCACAGAATGTAGTTTTCAACAGTAGAGCACTGTTTAATGCTGGAAACATAGCTTTTACATGAAACTAAGCAGATAATGTGGATTTCTCCACGGGTGGTCAGTTTACAGACCAAAACCTGGCTTTTACATGAAAGTGACAACAGAATGTAGTTTTCATCACGGGAGGCCTGTTTAATGCTGGAAACGTTCCTTTTACATGAAAGTAATCATATAATGTAATTTTCATCACGGGAGGCCTGTTTAATGCTGGAAACGTTCCTTTTACATGAAAGTAATCATATAATGTAGTTTTCATCACGGGAGGCCTGTTTAATGCTGGAAACGTTCTTTTTACATGAAAGTGACAGAAGAATGTAGTTTTCATCATGGGATGCCTGTTTGATAGTGTAAACGTAGCTTTTACTTGAAAGTAAGCATATAATGTGGATTTCGTCACGGGACGCCTGTTTGATGGTGTAAACGTAGCTTTCACATGAAAGTAAGCACAGAATGTAGTTTTCAACACAAGAGAACTGTTTAATGCTGGAAACTTAGCTTTTACATGAAAGTAAGCACAGAATGTAGTTTTCAACACTAGAGCACTGTTTAATGCTGGAAACATAGCTTTTACATGAAACTAAGCAGATAATGTGGATTTCTCCACGGGAGGTCAGTTTACAGACCAAAACCTGGCTTTTACATGAAAGTGACAACAGAATGTAGTTTTCATCACGGGAGGCCTGTTTGATAGTGTAAACGTAGCTTTTACATGAAAGTAAGCATATAATGTAGTTTTCAACACTAGAGCACTGTTTAATACTGGAAACATAGCTTTTACATGAAACTAAGCAGATAATGTGGATTTCTCCACGGGAGGTCAGTTTACAGACCAAAACCTGGCTTTTACATGAAAGTGACAACAGAATGTAGTTTTCATCACGGGAGGCCTGTTTGATAGTGTAAACGTAGCTTTTACATGAAAGTAAGCATATAATGTAGTTTTCAACACTAGAGCACTGTTTAATACTGGAAACATAGCTTTTACATGAAACTAAGCAGATAATGTGGATTTCTCCACGGGAGGTCAGTTTACAGACCAAAACCTGGCTTTTACATGAAAGTGACAACAGAATGTAGTTTTCATCACGGGAGGCCTGATTAATGCTGGAAACGTTCCTTTTACATGAAAGTGACAACAGAATGTAGTTTTCATCACGGGACGCCTGTTTGATGGTGTAAACGTAGCTTTTACTTGAAAGTAAGCATATAATGTGGATTTCGTCACGCGAGGCCTGTTTGATGGTGTAAACGTAGCTTTCACATGAAAGTAAGCACAGAATGTAGTTTTCAACACAAGAGAACTGTTTAATGCTGTAAACATAGCTTTTACATGAAATTAAGCACAGAATGTAGTTTTCAACAGTAGAGCACTGTTTAATGCTGGAAACATAGCTTTTACATGAAACTAAGCAGATAATGTGGATTTCTCCACGGGAGGTCAGTTTACAGACCAAAACCTGGCTTTTACATGAAAGTGACAACAGAATGTAGTTTTCATCACGGGAGGCCTGTTTAATGCTGGAAACGTTCCTTTTACATGAAAGTGACAGAAGAATGTAGTTTTCATCATGAGATGCCTGTTTGATAGTGTAAACGTAGCTTTTACTTGAAAGTAAGCATATAATGTGGATTTCATCACGGGAGGCCTGTTTGATGGTGTAAACTTAGCTTTCACATGAAAGTAAGCACAGAATGTAGTTTTCAACACAAGAGAACTGTTTAATGCTGGAAACATAGCTTTTACATGAAAGTAAGCACAGAATGTAGTTTTCAACACTAGAGCACTGTTTAATGCTGGAAACATAGCTTTTACATGAAACTAAGCAGATAATGTGGATTTCTCCACGGGAGGTCAGTTTACAGACCAAAACCTGGCTTTTACATGAAAGTGACAACAGAATGTAGTTTTCATCACGGGAGGCCTCTTTGATAGTGTAAACGTAGCTTTTACATGAAAGTAAGCATATAATGTAATTTTCATCACGGGAGGCCTGTTTAATGCTGCAAACGTTCCTTTTACATGAAAGTGACAACAGAATGTAGTTTTCATCACGGGAGGCCTGTTTGATGGTGTAAACGTAGCTTTTCCATGAAAGTGACAGCAGAATGTAGTTTTCATCACGGGAGGCCTGTTTGATAGTGTAAACGTAGCTTTTACATGAAAGTAAGCACAGAATGTATTTTTCAACACTAGAGCACTGTTTAATACTGGAAACATAGCTTTTACTTGAAACTAAGTAGGTCATGTGGACTTCATCACAGGAGGTCAGTTTACTGCCTAAAACCTGGCTTTTACATGAAAGTGACAACAGAATGTAGTTTTCATCACGGGAGGCCTGTTTAATGCTGGAAACGTTCCTTTTACATGAAAGTAATCATATAATGTAGTTTTCATCACGGGAGGCCTGTTTAATGCTGGAAACGTTCCTTTTACATGAAAGTAATCATATAATGTAGTTTTCATCACGGGAGGCCTGTTTAATGCTGGAAACGTTCCTTTTACATGAAAGTGACAGCAGAATGAAGTTTTTATCACGGGACGCCTGTTTGATGGTGTAAACGTAGCTTTTACTTGAAAGTAAGCATATAATGTGGATTTCGTCACGCGAGGCCTGTTTGATGGTGTAAACGTAGCTTTCACATGAAAGTAAGCACAGAATGTAGTTTTCAACACAAGAAAACTGTTTAATGCTGTAAACATAGCTTTTACATGAAATTAAGCACAGAATGTAGTTTTCAACACTAGAGCACTGTTTAATGCTGGAAACACAGCTTTTACATGAAACTAAGCAAATATAGTGGATTTCTCCACTGGAAGTCAGTTTACAGACCAAAACCTGGCTTTTACATGAAAGTGACAACAGAATGTAGTTTTCATCACGGGAGGCCTGTTTGATAGTGTAAACGTAGCTTTTACTTGAAAGTAAGCATATAATGTGGATTTCGTCACGGGAGGCCTGTTTGATGGTGTAAACGTAGCTTTCACATGAAAGTAAGCACAGAATGTAGTTTTCAACACTAGAGCACTGTTTACTGCTGGAAACATAGCTTTTACATGAAACTAAGCAGATAATGTGGATTTCTCCACGGGAGGTCAGTTTACAGACCAAAACCTGGCTTTTAAATGAAAGTGACAACAGAATGTAATTTTCATCATGGGAGGCCTGTTTGATAGTGTAAACGTAGCTTTTACATGAAAGTAAGCACAGAATGTAGTTTTCAACACTAGAGAACTGTTTAATGCTGGAAACATAGCTTTTACATGAAAGTAAGCACAGAATGTAGTTTTCAACACTAGAGCACTGTTTAATGCTGGAAACATAGCTTTTACATGAAACTAAGCAGATATAGTAGATTTCTCTACTGGAGGTCAGTCAACAGACCAAAACCTGGCTTTTTCATGAAAGTGACAACAGAATGTAGTTTTCATCACAGGAGGCCTGTTTGATAGTGTAAACGTAGCTTTTACATGAAAGTAAGCACAGAATGTAGTTTTCAACACTAGAGCACTGTTTAATGCTGGAAACATAGCTTTTACATGAAAATAAGCAGATAATGTGGATTTCTCTACTGGAGGTCAGTCTACAGACCAAAACCTGGCTTTTACATGAAAGTGACAACAGAATGTAGTTTTCATCACGGGAGGCCTGTTTAATGCTGGAAACGTTCCTTTTACATGAAAGTAAGCATATAATGTAATTTTCATCACGGGAGGCCTGTTTAATGCTGCAAACGTTCCTTTTACATGAAAGTGACAGCAGAATGAAGTTTTCATCACGGGAGGCCTGTTTGATTATGTAAACGTAGCTTTTACTTGAAAGTAATCATATAATGTGGATTTCGTCACGCGAGGCCTGTTTGATGGTGTAAACGTAGCTTTCACATGAAAGTAAGCACAGAATGTAGTTTTCAACACAAGAGAACTGTTTAATGCTGTAAACATAGCTTTTACATGAAAGTGACAGCAGAATGAAGTTTTCATCACGCGAGGCCTGTTTAATGCTGTAAACATAGCTTTTACATGAAATTAAGCACAGAATGTATTTTTCAACACTAGAGCACTGTTTAATGCTGGAAACATAGCTTTTACATGAAACTAAGCAGATAATGTGGATTTCTCCACGGGAGGTCAGTTTACAGACCAAAACCTGGCTATTACATGAAAGTGACAACAGAATGTAGTTTTCATCACGGGAGGCCTGTTTAATGCTGGAAACGTTCCTTTTACATGAAAGTGACAGAAGAATGTAGTTTTCATCATGGGATGCCTGTTTGATAGTGTAAACGTAGCTTTTACTTGAACGTAAGCATATAATATGGATTTCGTCACGGGAGGCCTGTTTGATGGTGTAAACGTAGCTTTCACATGAAAGTAAGCACAGAATGTAGTTTTCAACACAAGAGAACTGTTTAATGCTGGAAACATAGGTTTTACATGAAAGTAAGCACAGAATGTAGTTTTCAACACAAGAGCACTGTTTAATGCTGGAAACATAGCTTTTACATGAAACTAAGCAGATAATGTGGATTTCTCCACTGGAGGTCAGTTTACAGACCAAAACCTGGCTTTTACATGAAAGTGACAACAGAATGTAGTTTTCATCACGGGAGGCCTGTTCAATGCTGGAAACGTTCCTTTTACATGAAAGTAATCATATAATGTAGTTTTCATCACGGGAGGCCTGTTTAATGCTGAAAACGTTCCTTTTACATGAAAGTGACAGCAGAAAGAAGTTTTTATCACGGGACGCCTGTTTGATGGTGTAAACGTAGCTTTTACTTGAAAGTAAGCATATAATGTGGATTTCGTCACGCGAAGCCTGTTTGATGGTGTAAACGTAGCTTTCACATGAAAGTAAGCACAGAATGTAGTTTTCAACACAAGAGAACTGTTTAATGCTGTAAACATAGCTTTTACATGAAATTAAGCACAGAATGTAGTTTTCAACAGTAGAGCACTGTTTAATGCTGGAAACATAGCTTTTACATGAAACTAAGCAGATAATGTGGATTTCTCCACGGGAGGTCAGTTTACAGACCAAAACCTGGCTTTTACATGAAAGTGACTACAGAATGTAGTTTTCATCACGGGAGGCCTGTTCAATGCTGGAAACGTTCCTTTTACATGAAAGTGACAGCAGAATGAAGTTTTCATCACGGGAGGCCTGTTTGATGGTGTAAACGTTCCTTTTACATGAAAGTGACAGCAGAATGAAGTTTTCATCACGGGAGGCCTGTTTGATGGTGTAAACGTAGCTTTTCCATGAAAGTGACAGCAGAATGTAGTTTTCATCACGGGAGGCCTATTTGATAGTGTAAACGTAGCTTTTACATGAAAGTAAGCACAGAATGTAGTTTTCAACACAAGAGAACTGTTTAATGCTGTAAACATAGCTTTTACATGAAAGTGACAGCAGAATGAAGTTTTCATCACGCGAGGCCTGTTTAATGCTGTAAACATAGCTTTTACATGAAATTAAGCACAGAATGTAGTTTTCAACAGTGGAGCACTGTTTAATGCTGGAAAAATAGCTTTTACATGAAACTAAGCAGATAATGTGGATTTCTCCACGGGAGGTCAGTTTACAGACCAAAACCTGGCTTTTACATGAAAGTGACAACAGAATGTAGTTTTCACCACGGGAGGCCTGTTTAATGCTGGAAACGTTCCTTGTACATGAAAGTGACAGCAGAATGAAGTTTTCATTACCGGAGGCCTGTTTGATGGTGTAAACGTAGCTTTTCCATGAAAGTGACAGCAGAATGTAGTTTTCATCACGGGAGGCCTGTTTGATAGTGTAAATGTAGCTTTTACATGAAAGTAAGCACAGAATGTATTTTTCAACACTAGAGCACTGTTTAATGCTGGAAACATAGCTTTTACATGAAACTAAGCAGATAATGTGGATTTCTCCACTGGAGGTCAGTTTACAGACCAAAACCTGGCTTTTACATGAAAGTGACAACAGAATGCAGTTTTCATCACGGGAGGCCTGTTCAATGCTGGAAACGTTCCTTTTACATGAAAGTAATCATATAATGTAGTTTTCATCACGGGAGGCCTGTTTAATGCTGAAAACGTTCCTTTTACATGAAAGTGACAGCAGAATGAAGTTTTTATCACGGGACGCCTGTTTGATGGTGTAAACGTAGCTTTTACTTGAAAGTAAGCATATAATGTGGATTTCGTCACGCGAGGCCTGTTTGATGGTGTAAACGTAGCTTTCACATGAAAGTAAGCACAGAATGTAGTTTTCAACACAAGAGAACTGTTTAATGCTGTAAACATAGCTTTTACATGAAATTAAGCACAGAATGTAGTTTTCAACAGTAGAGCACTGTTTAATGCTGGAAACATAGCTTTTACATGAAACTAAGCAGATAATGTGGATTTCTCCACGGGAGGTCAGTTTACAGACCAAAACCTGGCTTTTACATGAAAGTGACAACAGAATGTAGTTTTCATCACGGGAGGCCTGTTCAATGCTAGAAACGTTCCTTTTACATGAAAGTGACAGCAGAATGAAGTTTTCATCACGGGAGGCCTGTTTGATGGTGTAAACGTAGCTTTTCCATGAAAGTGACAGCAGAATGTAGTTTTCATCACGGGAGGCCTGTTTAATGCTGCAAACGTTCCTTTTACATGAAAGTGACAGCAGAATGAAGTTTTCATCACGGGAGGCCTGTTTGATGGTGTAAACGTAGCTTTTACACAAAAGTGAACACAGAATGTAGTTTACAACACTAGAGGCCTGTTTAATGCTGGAAACACAGCTTTTACATGAAACTAAGCAGATTTAGTGGATTTCTCCACTGGAGGTCAGTTTACAGACCAAAACCTGGCTTTTACATGAAAGTGACAACAGAATGTAGTTTTCATCACGGGAGGCCTGTTTAATGCTGGAAACGTTCCTTTTACATGAAAGTAACCATATAATGTAGTTTTCATCACGGGAGGCCTGTTTAATGCTGCAAACGTTCCTTTTACATGAAAGTGACAGCAGAATGAAGTTTTCATCACGGGAGGCCTGTTTGATGGTGTAAACGTAGCTTTTAGTTGAAAGTAAGCATATAATGTGGATTTCGTCACGTGAGGCCTGTTTGATGGTGTAAACGTAGCTTTCACATGAAAGTAAGCACAGAATGTAGTTTTCAACACAAGAGAACTGTTTAATGCTGGAAACATAGCTTTTACATGAAAGTAAGCAGATAATGTGGATTTCTCCACTGGAGGTCAGTTTACAGACCAAAACCTGGCTTTTACATGAAAGTGACAACAGAATGTAGTTTTCATCACGGGAGGCCTGTTTAATGCTGGAAACGTTCCTTTTACATGAAAGTAAGCATATAATGTAGTTTTCATCACGGGAGGTCTGTTTAATGCTGCAAACGTTCCTTTTACATGAAAGTGACAGCAGAATGAAGTTTTCATCACGGGAGGCCTGTTTGATGGTTTAAACGTAGCTTTTACTTGAAAGTAAGCATATAATGTGGATTTCGTCACGGGAGGCCTGTTTGATGGTGTAAACGTAGCATTCACAAGAAAGTAAGCACAGAATGTAGTTTTCAACACTAGAGCACTCTTTAGTGCTGGAAACAAGGCTTTTACTTGAAAGTAAGCATATAATGTGAATTTCATCACGCGAGGCCTGTTTGATGGTGTAAACGTAGCTTTCACATGAAAGTAAGCACAGAATGTAGTTTTCAACACAAGAGAACTGTTTAATGCTGGAAACATAGCTTTTACATGAAAGTAAGCACAGAATGTAGTTTTCAACACTAGAGCACTGTTTAATGCCGGAAACATAGCTTTTACATGAAACTAAGCAGATATTGTGGATTTCTCCACGGGAGGTCAATTTACAGACCAAAACCTGGCTTTTACATGAAAGTGACAACAGAATGTAGTTTTCATCACGGAAGGCCTGTTTAATGCTGGAAACGTTCCTTTTACATGAAAGTAACAGCAGAATGTAGTTTTCATCACGGGAGGTCTGTTTGATAGTGTAAACGTAGCTTTTACATGAAAGTAAGCACAGAATGTAGTTTTCAACACTAGAGCACTGTTTAATGCTGGAAACATAGCTTTTACATGAAACTAAGCAGATATAGTGGATTTCTCCACTGGAGGTCAGTTTACAGACCAAAACCTGGCTTTTACATGAAAGTGATAAAAGAATGTAGTTTTCATCACGGGAGGCCTGTTTAATGCTGCAAACGTTCCTTTTACATGAAAGTGACAGCAGAATGAAGTTTTCATCACGGGAGGCCTGTTTGATGGTGTAAACGTAGCTTTTACTTGAAAGTAAGCATATAATGTGGATTTCGTCACGCGAGGCCTGTTTGATGGTGTAAACGTAGCTTTCACATAAAAGTAAGCACAGAATGTAGTTTTCAACACAAGAGAACTGTTTAATGCTGGAAACATAGCTTTTACATGAAATTAAGCACAGAATGTAGTTTTCAACAGTAGAGCACTGTTTAATGCTGGAAACATAGCTTTTACATGAAACTAAGCAGATAATGTGGATTTCTCCACGGGAGGTCAGTTTACAGACCAAAACCTGGCTTTTACATGAAAGTGACAACAGAATGTAATTTTCATCACGGGAGGCCTGTTTGATGGTGTAAACATAGCTTTTACACAAAAGTGAACACAGAATGTAGTTTACAACACTAGAGGCCTGTTTAATGTTGGAAACATAGCTTTTACATGAAAGTGACAACAGAATGTAGTTTTCATCACGGGAGGCCTGTTTAATGCTGGAAACGTTCCTTTTACATGAAAGTGACAGCAGAATGTAGTTTTCATCATGGGAGGCCTGTTTGATAGTGTAAACGTAGCTTTTACGTGAAAGTAAGCACAGAATGTAGTTTTCAACACTAGAGCACTGTTTAATGCTGTAAACATAGCTTTTACATGAAACTAAGCAGATAATGTGGATTTCTCCACGGGAGGTCAGTTTACAGACCAAAACCTGGCTTTCACATGAAAGTGACACCAGAATGTAGTTTTCATCACGGGAGGCCTGTTTAATGCTGGAAACGTTCCTTTTACATGAAAGTGACAGCAGAATGTAGTTTTCATCACGGGAGGCCTGTTTAATGCTGGATACGTTCCTTTTACATGAAAGTAAGCATATAATGTAGTTTTCATCACGGGAGGCCTGTTTAATGCTGCAAACGTTACTTTTACATGAAAGTAAGCACAGAATGTAGTTTTCAACACTAGAGCACTGTTTAATGCTGGAAACATAGCTTTTACATGAAACTAAGCAGATATAGTGGATTTCTCCACTGGAGGTCAGTTTACAGACCAAAACCTGGCTATTACATGAAAGTGATAACAGAATGTAGTTTTCATCACGGGAGGCCTGTTTAATGCTGCAAACGTTCCTTTTACATGAAAGTGACAGCAGAATGAAGTTTTCATCACGGGAGGCCTGTTTGATGGTGTAAACGTAGCTTTTACTTGAAAGTAAGCATATAATGTGGATTTCGTCACGCGAGGCCTGTTTGATGGTGTAAACGTAGCTTTCACATAAAAGTAAGCACAGAATGTAGTTTTCAACACAAGAGAACTGTTTAATGCTGGAAACATAGCTTTTACATGAAATTAAGCACAGAATGTAGTTTTCAACAGTAGAGCACTGTTTAATGCTGGAAACATAGCTTTTACATGAAACTAAGCAGATAATGTGGATTTCTCCACGGGAGGTCAGTTTACAGACCAAAACCTGGCTTTTACATGAAAGTGACAACAGAATGTAATTTTCATCACGGGAGGCCTGTTTGATGGTGTAAACGTAGCTTTTACACAAAAGTGAACACAGAATGTAGTTTACAACACTAGAGGCCTGTTTAATGTTGGAAACATAGCTTTTACATGAAAGTGACAACAGAATGTAGTTTTCATCACGGGAGGCCTGTTTAATGCTGGAAACGTTCCTTTTACATGAAAGTGACAGCAGAATGTAGTTTTCATCATGGGAGGCCTGTTTGTTAGTGTAAACGTAGCTTTTACGTGAAAGTAAGCACAGAATGTAGTTTTCAACACTAGAGCACTGTTTAATGCTGTAAACATAGCTTTTACATGAAAATAAGCAGATAATGTGGATTTCTCCACTGGAGGTCAGTTTACAGACCAAAACCTGGCTTTTACATGAAAGTGACAACAGAATGTAGTTTTCATCACGGGAGGCCTGTTTAATGCTGGAAACGTTCCTTTTACATGAAAGTAAGCATATAATGTAGTTTTCATCACGGGAGGCCTGTTTAATGCTGGAAACGTTCCTTTTACATGAAAGTGACAGCAAAATGAAGTTTTCATCACGGGAGGCCTGTTTGATGGTGTAAACGTAGCTTTTGCTTGAAAGTAAGCATATAATGTGGATTTCTTCACTGGAGGTCAGTCTACAGACCAAAACCTGGCTTTTACATGAAAGTGACAGAAGAATGTAGTTTTCATCATGGGAGGCCTGTTTGATAGTGTAAACGTAGCTTTTACTTGAAAGTAAGCATATAATGTGGATTTCGTCACGGGAGGCCTGTTTGATGGTGTAAACGTAGCTTTTCCATGAAAGTGACAGCAGAATGTAGTTTTCAACACTAGAGCACTGTTTAATGCTGGAAAAATAGCTTTTACATGAAACTAAGTAGGTCATGTGGATTTCATCACAGGAGGTCAGTTTACTGCCTAAAACCTGGCTTTTACATGAAAGTGACAACAGAATGTAGTTTTCAACACTAGAGCACTGTTTAATGCTGGAAACATAGCTTTTACATGAAACTAAGCAGATAATGTGGATTTCTCCACGGGAGGTCAGTTTACAGACCAAAACCTGGCTTTTTACATGGAAGTGACAAGAGAATGTAGTTTTCATCACGGGAGGCCTGTTTAATGCTGGAAAAGTTCCTTTTACATGAAAGTAAGCATATAATGTAGTTTTCATCACGGGAGGCTTGTTTGATGGTGTAAACGTAGCTTTTACACAAAAGTGAACACAGAATGTAGTTTACAACACTAGAGGCCTGTTTAATGTTGGAAACATAGCTTTTACATGAAAATGACAACAGAATGTAGTTTTCATCACGGGAGGCCTGTTTAATGCTGGAAACGTTCCTTTTACATGAAAGTGACAGCAGAATGTAGTTTTCATCATGGGAGGCCTGTTTGAGAGTGTCAACGTAGCTTTTACATGAAAGTAATCACAGAATGTAGTTTTCAACACTAGAGCACTGTTTAATGCTGGAAACATAGCTTTTACATGAAACTAAGCAGATAATGTGGATTTCTCCACTGGAGGTCAGTTTACAGACCAAAACCTGGCTTTTACATGAAAGTGACAACAGAATGTAGTTTTCATCACGGGAGGCCTGTTTAATGCTGGAAACGTTCCTTTTACATGAAAGTAAGCATATAATGTAGTTTTCATCACTGGAGGCCTGTTTAATGCTGGAAACGTTCCTTTTACATGAAAGTGACAGCAGAATGAAGTTTTCATCACGGGAGGCCTGTTTGATGGTGTAAACGTAGCTTTTACTTGAAAGTAAGCATATAATGTGGATTTCGTCACGGGAGGCCTGTTTGATGGTGTAAACGTAGCTTTCACATGAAAGTAAGCACAGAATGTAGTTTTCAACACAAGAGAACTGTTTAATGCTGGAAACATAGCTTTTACATGAAAGTAAGCACAGAATGTAGTTTTCAACACTAGAGCACTGTTTAATGCTGGAAACATAGCTTTTACATGAAACTAAGCAGATAATGTGGATTTCTCCACGGGAGGTCAGTTTACAGACCAAAACCTGGCTTTTACATGAAAGTGACAACAGAATGTAGTTTTCATCACGGGAGGCCTGTTTAATGCTGGAAACATTCCTTTTACATGAAAGTGACAGCAGAATGTAGTTTTCATCATGGGAGGCCTGTTTGATAGTGTAAACGTAGCTTTTACATGAAAGTAAGCACAGAATGTAGTTTTCAACACAAGAGCACTGTTTAATGCTGGAAACACAGATTTTACATTAAAATAAGCAGATAATGTGGATTTCTCCACTGGAGGTCAGTCTACAGACCAAAACCTGGCTTTTACATGAAAGTGACAAGAGAATGTAGTTTTCATCACGGGAGGCCTGTTTAATGCTGGAAACGTTCCTTTTCCATGAAAGTAAGCATATAATGTAGTTTTCATCACGGGAGGCCTGTTTAATGCTGCAAACGTTCCTTTTACATGAAAGTGACAGCAGAATGAAGTTTTCATCACGGGAGGCCTGTTTGATGGTGTAAACGTAGCTTTTACTTGAAAGTAAGCATATTATGTGGATTTCGTCACGGGAGGCCTGTTTGATGGTGTAATCGTAGCTTTCACGTGAAAGTAAGCACAGAATGTAGTTTTCAACACAAGAGAACTGTTTAGTGCTGGAAACATAGCTTTTACATGAAAGTAAGCACAGAATGTAGTTTTCAACACTAGAGCACTGTTTAATGCTGGAAACATAGCTTTTACATGAAACCAAGCAGATAATGTGGATTTCTCCACGGGAGGTCAGTTTACAGACCAAAACCTGGCTTTTACATGAAAGTGACAACAGAATGTAGTTTTCATCACGGGAGGCCTGTTTAATGCTGGAAACGTTCCTTTTACATGAAAGTGACAGCAGAATGTAGTTTTCATCATGGGAGGCCTGTTTGATAGTGTAAACGTAGCTTTTACATGAAAGTAAGCACAGAATATAGTTTTCAACACTAGAGCACTGTTTAATGCTGGAAACATAGATTTTACATGAAAATAAGCAGATAATGTGGATTTCTCCACTGGAGGTCAGTCTACAGACCAAAACCTTGCTTTTACATGAAAGTGACAACAGAATGTAGTTTTCATCACGGGAGGCCTGTTTAATGCTGGAAACGTTCCTTTTACATGAAAGTAAGCATATAATGTAGTTTTCATCACGGGAGGCCTGTTTAATGCTGGAAACGTTCCTTTTACATGAAAGTGACAGCAGAATGAAGTTTTCATCACGGGAGGCCTGTTTGATGGTGTAAACGTAGCTTTTACTTGAAAGTAAGCATATAATGTGGATTTCATCACGCGAGACCTGTTTGATGGTGTAAACGTAGCTTTCACATGAAAGTAAGCACAGAATGTAGTTTTCAACACAAGAGAACTGTTTAATGCTGGAAACATAGCTTTTACATGAAAGTAAGCACAGAATGTAGTTTTCAACACTAGAGCACTGTTTAATGCTGGAAACATAGCTTTTACATGAAACTAAGCAGATAATGTGGATTTCTCCACGGGAGGTCAGTTTACAGACCAAAACCTGGCTATTACATGAAAGTGACAACAGAATGTAGTTTTCATCACGGGAGGCCTGTTTAATGCTGGAAACGTTCCTTTTACATGAAAGTGACAGAAGAATGTAGTTTTCATCATGGGAGGCCTGTTTGATAGTGTAAACGTAGCTTTTACTTGAAAGTAAGCATATAATGTGGATTTCGTCACGGGAGGCCTGTTTGATAGTGTGAACGTAGCTTTTACATGAAAGTAAGCACAGAATGTATTTTTCAACACTAGAGCACTGTTTAATGCTGGAAACATAGCTTTTACATGAAACTAAGCAGATAATGTGGATTTCTCCACTGGAGGTCAGTTTACAGACCAAAACCTGGCTTTTACATGAAAGTGACAACAGAATGTAGTTTTCATCACGGGAGGCCTGTTTAATGCTGGAAACGTTCCTTTTACATGAAAGTAATCATATAATTTAGTTTTCATCACGGGAGGCCAGTTTAATGCTGGAAACGTTCCTTTTACATGAAAGTGACAGCAGAATGAAGTTTTCATCACGGGAGGCCTATTTGATAGTGTAAACGTAGCTTTCACATGAAAGTAAGCACAGAATGTAGTTTTCAACACTAGAGCACTGTTTAATGCTGGAAACATAGCTTTTCCATGAAACTAAGCAGATAATGTGGATTTCTCCACAGGAGGTCAGTTTACAGACCAAAACCTGGCTTTTACATGAAAGTGACAACAGAATGTAGTTTTCATCACGGGAGGCCTGTTTAATGCTGGAAACGTTCCTTTTACATGAAAGTAAGAGCAGAATGTAGTTTTCATCACGGGAGGCCTGTTTGATAGTGTAAACGTAGCTTTTACTTGAAAGTAAGCATATAATGTGGATTTCATCACGCGAGGCCTGTTTGATGGTGTAAACGTAGCTTTCACATGAAAGTAAGCACAGAATGTAGTTTTCAACACAAGAGAACTGTTTAATGCTGGAAACATAGCTTTTACATGAAAGTAAGCACAGAATGTAGTTTTCAACACTAGAGCACTGTTTAATGCTGGAAACATAGATTTTACATGAAAATAAGCAGATAATGTGGATTTCTCCACTGGAGGTCAGTCTACAGACCAAAACCTGGCTTTTACATGAAAGTGACAACAGAATGTAGTTTTCATCACGGGAGGCCTGTTTAATGCTGGAAACGTTCCTTTTACATGAAAGTAAGCATATAATGTAGTTTTCATCACGGGAGGCCTGTTTAATGCTGCAAACGTTCCTTTTACATGAAAGTGACAGCAGAATGAAGTTTTCATCACGGGAGGCTTGTTTGATGGTGTAAACGTAGCTTTTACTTGAAAGTAATTATATAATGTGGATTTCTCCACGGGAGGTCAGTTTACAGACCAAAACCTGGCTTTTACATGAAAGTGACAACAGAATGTAGTTTTTATCACGGGAGGCCTGTTTAATGCTGCAAACGTTCCTTTTACATGAAAGTGACAGCAGAATGAAGTTTTCATCACAGGAGGCCTGTTTGATGGTGTAAACGTAGCTTTCACATGAAAGTAAGCACAGAATGTAGTTTTCAACACTAGAGCACTGTTTAATGCTGGAAACATAGCTTTTACATGAAAGTGACAACAGAATGTAGTTTTCATCACGGGAGGCCTGTTTAATGCTGGAAACGTTCCTTTTACATGAAAGTAATCATATAATTTAGTTTTCATCACGGGAGGCCAGTTTAATGCTGGAAACGTTCCTTTTACATGAAAGTGACAGCAGAATAAAGTTTTCATCACGGGAGGCCTATTTGATAGTGTAAACGTAGCTTTCACATGAAAGTAAGCACAGAATGTAGTTTTCAACACTAGAGCACTGTTTAATGCTGGAAACATAGCTTTTCCATGAAACTAAGCAGATAATGTGGATTTCTCCACAGGAGGTCAGTTTACAGACCAAAACCTGGCTTTTACATGAAAGTGACAACAGAATGTAGTTTTCATCACGGGAGGCCTGTTTAATGCTGGAAACGTTCCTTTTACATGAAAGTAAGAGCAGAATGTAGTTTTCATCACGGGAGGCCTGTTTGATAGTGTAAACGTAGCTTTTACATGAAAGTAAGCACAGAATGTATTTTTCAACACTAGAGCACTGTTTAATGCTGGAAACATAGCTTTTACATGAAACTAAGCAGATAATGTGGATTTCTCCACGGGAGGTCAGTTTACAGACCAAAACCTGGCTTTTACATGAAAGTGACAAGAGAATGTAGTTTTCATCACGGGAGGCCTGTTTAATGCTGGAAACGTTCCTTTTACATGAAAGTGACAGCAGAATGTAGTTTTCATCATGGGAGGCCTGTTTGATAGTGTAAACGTAGCTTTTACATGAAAGTAAGCACAGAATGTAGTTTTCAACACTAGAGCACTGTTTAATGCTGGAAACATAGATTTTACATGAAAATAAGCAGATAATGTGGATTTCTCCACTGGAGGTCAGTCTACAGACCAAAACCTGGCTTTTACATGAAAGTGACAACAGAATGTAGTTTTCATCACGGGAGGCCTGTTTAATGCTGGAAACGTTCCTTTTACATGAAAGTAAGCATATAATGTAGTTTTCATCACGGGAGGCCTGTTTAATGCTGGAAACGTTCCTTTTACATGAAAGTGACAGCAGAATGAAGTTTTCATCACGGGAGGCCTGTTTGATGGTGTAAACGTAGCTTTTACTTGAAAGTAAGCATATAATGTGGATTTCATCACGCGAGGCCTGTTTGATGGTGTAAACGTAGCTTTCACATGAAAGTAAGCACAGAATGTAGTTTTCAACACAAGAGAACTGTTTAATGCTGGAAACATAGCTTTTACATGAAAGTAAGCACAGAATGTAGTTTTCAACACTAGAGCACTGTTTAATGCTGGAAACATAGCTTTTACATGAAACTAAGCAGATAATGTGGATTTCTCCACGGGAGGTCAGTTTACAGACCAAAACCTGGCTATTACATGAAAGTGACAACAGAATGTAGTTTTCATCACGGGAGGCCTGTTTAATGCTGGAAACGTTCCTTTTACATGAAAGTGACAGCAGAATGTAGTTTTCATCATGGGAGGCCTGTTTGATAGTGTAAACGTAGCTTTTACATGAAAGTAAGCACAGAATGTAGTTTTCAACACTAGAGCACTGTTTAATGCTGGAAACATAGATTTTACATGAAAATAAGCAGATAATGTGGATTTCTCCACTGGAGGTCAGTCTACAGACCAAAACCTGGCTTTTACATGAAAGTGACAACAGAATGTAGTTTTCATCACGGGAGGCCTGTTTAATGCTGGAAACGTTCCTTTTACATGAAAGTAAGCATATAATGTAGTTTTCATCACGGGAGGCCTGTTTAATGCTGCAAACGTTCCTTTTACATGAAAGTGACAGCAGAATGAAGTTTTCATCACGGGAGGCTTGTTTGATGGTGTAAACGTAGCTTTTACTTGAAAGTAAGCATATAATGTGGATTTCTCCACGGGAGGTCAGTTTACAGACCAAAACCTGGCTTTTACATGAAAGTGACAACAGAATGTAGTTTTTATCACGGGAGGCCTGTTTAATGCTGCAAACGTTCCTTTTACATGAAAGTGACAGCAGAATGAAGTTTTCATCACAGGAGGCCTGTTTGATGGTGTAAACGTAGCTTTCACATGAAAGTAAGCACAGAATGTAGTTTTCAACACTAGAGCACTGTTTAATGCTGGAAACATAGCTTTTACATGAAAGTGACAACAGAATGTAGTTTTCATCACGGGAGGCCTGTTTAATGCTGGAAACGTTCCTTTTACATGAAAGTGACAGCAGAATGAAGTTTTCATCACGGGAGGCCTGTTTGATGGTGTAAACGTAGCTTTTCCATGAAAGTGACAGCAGAATGTAGTTTTCATCACGGGAGGCCTGTTTAATGCTGGAAACGTTCCTTTTACATGAAAGTGACAGCAGAATGTACTTTTTATCATGGGAGGCCTGTTTGATAGTGTAAACGTAGCTTTTACATGAAAGTAAGCACAGAATGTAGTTTTCAACACTAGAGCACTGTTTAATGCTGGAAACATAGCTTTTACATGAAAATAAGCAGATAATGTGGATTTCTCCACTGGAGGTCAGTCTACAGACCAAAACCTGGCTTTTACCTGAAAGTGACAACAGAATGTAGTTTTCATCACGGGAGGCCTGTTTAAATGCTGGAAACGTTCCTTTTACATGAAAGTGACAGCAGAATGTAGTTTTCATCATGGGAGGCCTGTTTGATAGTGTAAACGTAGCTTTCACATGAAAGTAAGCACAGAATGTAGTTTTCAACAGTAGAGCACTGTTTAATGCTGGAAACATAGCTTTTACATGAAACTAAGCAGATAATGTGGATTTCTCCACGGGAGGTCAGTTTACAGACCAAAACCTGGCTTTTACATGAAAGTGACAACAGAATGTAGTTTTCATCACGGGAGGCCTGTTTAATGCTGGAAACGTTCCTTTTACATGAAAGTGACAGCAGAATGTACTTTTTATCATGGGAGGCCTGTTTGATAGTGTAAACGTAGCTTTTACATGAAAGTAAGCACAGAATGTAGTTTTCAACACTAGAGCACTGTTTTATGCTGGAAACATAGCTTTTACATGAAAATAAGCAGATAATGTGGATTTCTCCACTGGAGGTCAGTCTACAGACCAAAACCTGGCTTTTACATGAAAGTGACAACAGAATGTAGTTTTCATCACGGGACGCCTGTTTAATGCTGGAAACGTTCCTTTTACATGAAAGTAAGCATATAATGTAGTTTTCATCACGGGAGGCCTGTTTAATGCTGCAAACGTTCCTTTTACATGAAATTGACAGCAGAATGAAGTTTTCATCACGGGAGGCCTGTTTGATGGTGTAAACGTAGCTTTCACATGCAAGTAAGCACAGAATGTAGTTTTCAACACAAGAGCACTGTTTAATGCTGGAAACATAGCTTTTACATGAAACTAAGCAGATAATGTGGATTTCTCCACTGGAGGTCAGTTTACAGACCAAAACCTGGCTTTTACCTGAAAGTGACAACAGAATGTAGTTTTCATCACGGGAGGCCTGTTTAATGCTGGAAACGTTCCTTTTACATGAAAGTAATCATATAATGTAGTTTTCATCACGGGAGGCCTGTTTAATGCTGGAAATGTTCCTTTTACATGAAAGTGACAGAAGAATGTAGTTTTCATCATGGGATGCCTGTTTGATGGTTTAAACGTAGCTTTCACATGCAAGTAAGCACAGAATGTATTTTTCAACACAAGAGCACTGTTTAATGCTGGAAACATAGCTTTTACATGAAACTAAGCAGATAATGTGGATTTCTCCACTGGAGGTCAGTTTACAGACCAAAACCTGGCTTTTACATGAAAGTGACAACAGAATGTAGTTTTCATCACGGGAAGCCTGTTTAATGCTGGAAACGTTCCTTTTACATGAAAGTAATCATATAATGTAGTTTTCATCACGGGAGACCTGTTTAATGCTGGAAACGCTCCTTTTACATGAAAGTGACAGCAGAATGAAGTTTTCATCACGGGACGCCTGTTTGATGGTGTAAACGTAGCTTTTACTTGAAAGTAAGCATATAATGTGGATTTCGTCACGCGAGGCCTGTTTAATGCTGTAAACATAGCTTTTACATGAAATTAAGCACAGAATGTAGTTTTCAACAGTAGAGCACTGTTTAATGCTGGAAACATAGCTTTTACATGAAACTAAGCAGATAATGTGGATTTCTCCACGGGAGGTCAGTTTACAGACCAAAACCTGGCTTTTACATGAAAGTGACAACAGAATGTAGTTTTCATCACGGGAGGCCTGTTTGATGCTGGAAACGTTCCTTTTACATGAAAGTGACAACAGAATGTAGTTTTCATCACGGGAGGCCTGTTTAATGCTGGAAACGTTCCTTTTACATGAAAGTGACAGAAGAATGTAGTTTTCATCAGGGGAGGCCTGTTTAATGCTGCAACATTCCTTTTACATGAAAGTGACAGCAGAATGAAGTTTTCATCACGGGAGGCCTGTTTGATGGTGTAAACGTAGCTTTTACTTGAAAGTAAGCACAGAATGTAGTTTTCAACACTAGAGCACTGTTTAATGCTGGAAACATAGCTTTTACATGAAACTAAGCAGATAATGTGGATTTCTCCACTGGAGGTCAGTTTACAGACCAAAACCTGGCTTTTACATGAAAGTGACAACAGAATGTAGTTTTCATCACCGGAGGCCTGTTTGATGGTGTAAACGTAGCTTTTACTTGAAAGTAATCATATAATTTAGTTTTCATCACGGGAGGCCAGTTTAATGCTGGAAACGTTCCTTTTACATGAAAGTGACAGCAGAATAAAGTTTTCATCACGGGAGGCCTATTTGATAGTGTAAACGTAGCTTTCACATGAAAGTAAGCACAGAATGTAGTTTTCAACACTAGAGCACTGTTTAATGCTGGAAACATAGCTTTTCCATGAAACTAAGCAGATAATGTGGATTTCTCCACAGGAGGTCAGTTTACAGACCAAAACCTGGCTTTTACATGAAAGTGACAACAGAATGTAGTTTTCATCACGGGAGGCCTGTTTAATGCTGGAAACGTTCCTTTTACATGAAAGTAAGAGCAGAATGTAGTTTTCATCACGGGAGGCCTGTTTGATAGTGTAAACGTAGCTTTTACATGAAAGTAAGCACAGAATGTATTTTTCAACACTAGAGCACTGTTTAATGCTGGAAACATAGCTTTTACATGAAACTAAGCAGATAATGTGGATTTCTCCACGGGAGGTCAGTTTACAGACCAAAACCTGGCTTTTACATGAAAGTGACAAGAGAATGTAGTTTTCATCACGGGAGGCCTGTTTAATGCTGGAAACGTTCCTTTTACATGAAAGTGACAGCAGAATGTAGTTTTCATCATGGGAGGCCTGTTTGATAGTGTAAACGTAGCTTTTACATGAAAGTAAGCACAGAATGTAGTTTTCAACACTAGAGCACTGTTTAATGCTGGAAACATAGATTTTACATGAAAATAAGCAGATAATGTGGATTTCTCCACTGGAGGTCAGTCTACAGACCAAAACCTGGCTTTTACATGAAAGTGACAACAGAATGTAGTTTTCATCACGGGAGGCCTGTTTAATGCTGGAAACGTTCCTTTTACATGAAAGTAAGCATATAATGTAGTTTTCATCACGGGAGGCCTGTTTAATGCTGGAAACGTTCCTTTTACATGAAAGTGACAGCAGAATGAAGTTTTCATCACGGGAGGCCTGTTTGATGGTGTAAACGTAGCTTTTACTTGAAAGTAAGCATATAATGTGGATTTCATCACGCGAGGCCTGTTTGATGGTGTAAACGTAGCTTTCACATGAAAGTAAGCACAGAATGTAGTTTTCAACACAAGAGAACTGTTTAATGCTGGAAACATAGCTTTTACATGAAAGTAAGCACAGAATGTAGTTTTCAACACTAGAGCACTGTTTAATGCTGGAAACATAGCTTTTACATGAAACTAAGCAGATAATGTGGATTTCTCCACGGGAGGTCAGTTTACAGACCAAAACCTGGCTATTACATGAAAGTGACAACAGAATGTAGTTTTCATCACGGGAGGCCTGTTTAATGCTGGAAACGTTCCTTTTACATGAAAGTGACAGCAGAATGTAGTTTTCATCATGGGAGGCCTGTTTGATAGTGTAAACGTAGCTTTTACATGAAAGTAAGCACAGAATGTAGTTTTCAACACTAGAGCACTGTTTAATGCTGGAAACATAGATTTTACATGAAAATAAGCAGATAATGTGGATTTCTCCACTGGAGGTCAGTCTACAGACCAAAACCTGGCTTTTACATGAAAGTGACAACAGAATGTAGTTTTCATCACGGGAGGCCTGTTTAATGCTGGAAACGTTCCTTTTACATGAAAGTAAGCATATAATGTAGTTTTCATCACGGGAGGCCTGTTTAATGCTGCAAACGTTCCTTTTACATGAAAGTGACAGCAGAATGAAGTTTTCATCACGGGAGGCTTGTTTGATGGTGTAAACGTAGCTTTTACTTGAAAGTAAGCATATAATGTGGATTTCTCCACGGGAGGTCAGTTTACAGACCAAAACCTGGCTTTTACATGAAAGTGACAACAGAATGTAGTTTTTATCACGGGAGGCCTGTTTAATGCTGCAAACGTTCCTTTTACATGAAAGTGACAGCAGAATGAAGTTTTCATCACAGGAGGCCTGTTTGATGGTGTAAACGTAGCTTTCACATGAAAGTAAGCACAGAATGTAGTTTTCAACACTAGAGCACTGTTTAATGCTGGAAACATAGCTTTTACATGAAAGTGACAACAGAATGTAGTTTTCATCACGGGAGGCCTGTTTAATGCTGGAAACGTTCCTTTTACATGAAAGTGACAGCAGAATGAAGTTTTCATCACGGGAGGCCTGTTTGATGGTGTAAACGTAGCTTTTCCATGAAAGTGACAGCAGAATGTAGTTTTCATCACGGGAGGCCTGTTTAATGCTGGAAACGTTCCTTTTACATGAAAGTGACAGCAGAATGTACTTTTTATCATGGGAGGCCTGTTTGATAGTGTAAACGTAGCTTTTACATGAAAGTAAGCACAGAATGTAGTTTTCAACACTAGAGCACTGTTTAATGCTGGAAACATAGCTTTTACATGAAAATAAGCAGATAATGTGGATTTCTCCACTGGAGGTCAGTCTACAGACCAAAACCTGGCTTTTACATGAAAGTGACAACAGAATGTAGTTTTCATCACGGGAGGCCTGTTTAAATGCTGGAAACGTTCCTTTTACATGAAAGTGACAGCAGAATGTAGTTTTCATCATGGGAGGCCTGTTTGATAGTGTAAACGTAGCTTTCACATGAAAGTAAGCACAGAATGTAGTTTTCAACAGTAGAGCACTGTTTAATGCTGGAAACATAGCTTTTACATGAAACTAAGCAGATAATGTGGATTTCTCCACGGGAGGTCAGTTTACAGACCAAAACCTGGCTTTTACATGAAAGTGACAACAGAATGTAGTTTTCATCACGGGAGGCCTGTTTAATGCTGGAAACGTTCCTTTTACATGAAAGTGACAGCAGAATGTACTTTTTATCATGGGAGGCCTGTTTGATAGTGTAAACGTAGCTTTTACATGAAAGTTAGCACAGAATGTAGTTTTCAACACTAGAGCACTGTTTTATGCTGGAAACATAGCTTTTACATGAAAATAAGCAGATAATGTGGATTTCTCCACTGGAGGTCAGTCTACAGACCAAAACCTGGCTTTTACATGAAAGTGACAACAGAATGTAGTTTTCATCACGGCACGCCTGTTTAATGCTGGAAACGTTCCTTTTACATGAAAGTAAGCATATAATGTAGTTTTCATCACGGGAGGCCTGTTTAATGCTGCAAACGTTCCTTTTACATGAAATTGACAGCAGAATGAAGTTTTCATCACGGGAGGCCTGTTTGATGGTGTAAACGTAGCTTTCACATGCAAGTAAGCACAGAATGTAGTTTTCAACACAAGAGCACTGTTTAATGCTGGAAACATAGCTTTTACATGAAACTAAGCAGATAATGTGGATTTCTCCACTGGAGGTCAGTTTACAGACCAAAACCTGGCTTTTACCTGAAAGTGACAACAGAATGTAGTTTTCATCACGGGAGGCCTGTTTAATGCTGGAAACGTTCCTTTTACATGAAAGTAATCATATAATGTAGTTTTCATCACGGGAGGCCTGTTTAATGCTGGAAATGTTCCTTTTACATGAAAGTGACAGAAGAATGTAGTTTTCATCATGGGATGCCTGTTTGATGGTTTAAACGTAGCTTTCACATGCAAGTAAGCACAGAATGTATTTTTCAACACAAGAGCACTGTTTAATGCTGGAAACATAGCTTTTACATGAAACTAAGCAGATAATGTGGATTTCTCCACTGGAGGTCAGTTTACAGACCAAAACCTGGCTTTTACATGAAAGTGACAACAGAATGTAGTTTTCATCACGGGAAGCCTGTTTAATGCTGGAAACGTTCCTTTTACATGAAAGTAATCATATAATGTAGTTTTCATCACGGGAGACCTGTTTAATGCTGGAAACGCTCCTTTTACATGAAAGTGACAGCAGAATGAAGTTTTCATCACGGGACGCCTGTTTGATGGTGTAAACGTAGCTTTTACTTGAAAGTAAGCATATAATGTGGATTTCGTCACGCGAGGCCTGTTTAATGCTGTAAACATAGCTTTTACATGAAATTAAGCACAGAATGTAGTTTTCAACAGTAGAGCACTGTTTAATGCTGGAAACATAGCTTTTACATGAAACTAAGCAGATAATGTGGATTTCTCCACGGGAGGTCAGTTTACAGACCAAAACCTGGCTTTTACATGAAAGTGACAACAGAATGTAGTTTTCATCACGGGAGGCCTGTTTGATGCTGGAAACGTTCCTTTTACATGAAAGTGACAACAGAATGTAGTTTTCATCACGGGAGGCCTGTTTAATGCTGGAAACGTTCCTTTTACATGAAAGTGACAGAAGAATGTAGTTTTCATCAGGGGAGGCCTGTTTAATGCTGCAAACGTTCCTTTTACATGAAAGTGACAGCAGAATGAAGTTTTCATCACGGGAGGCCTGTTTGATGGTGTAAACGTAGCTTTTACTTGAAAGTAAGCACAGAATGTAGTTTTCAACACTAGAGCACTGTTTAATGCTGGAAACATAGCTTTTACATGAAACTAAGCAGATATAGTGGATTTCTCTACTGGAGGTCAGTCAACAGACCAAAACCTAGCTTTTTCATGAAAGTGACAACAGAATGTAGTTTTCATCACGGGAGGCCTGTTTGATGGTGTAAACGTAACTTTTACTTGAAAGTAAGCATATAATGTGGATTTCGTCACTGGAGGCCTGTTTGATGGTGTAAACGTAGCTTTCACATGCAAGTAAGCACAGAATGTAGTTTTCAACACTAGAGCACTGTTTAATGCTGTAAACATAGCTTTTACATGAAATTAAGCACAGAATGTATTTTTCAACACTAGAGCACTGTTTAATGCTGGAAACATAGCTTTTACATGAAACTAAGCAGATAATGTGGATTTCTCCACGGGAGGTCAGTTTACAGACCAAAACCTGGCTATTACATGAAAGTGACAACAGAATGTAGTTTTCATCACGGGAGGCCTGTTTAATGCTGGAAACGTTCCTTGTACATGAAAGTGACAGCAGAATGAAGTTTTCATTACGGGAGGCCTGTTTGATGGTGTAAACGTAGCTTTTCCATGAAAGTGACAGCAGAATGTAGTTTTCATCACGGGAGGCCTGTTTGATAGTGTAAATGTAGCTTTTACATGAAAGTAAGCACAGAATGTATTTTTCAACACTAGAGCACTGTTTAATGCTGGAAACATAGCTTTTACATGAAACTAAGCAGATAATGTGGATTTCTCCACGGGAGGTCAGTTTACAGACCAAAACCTGGCTTTTACATGAAAGTGACAACAGAATGTAGTTTTCATCACGGGAGGCCTGTTCAATGCTAGAAACGTTCCTTTTACATGAAAGTGACAGCAGAATGAAGTTTTCATCACGGGAGGCCTGTTTGATGGTGTAAACGTTCCTTTTACATGAAAGTGACAGCAGAATGAAGTTTTCATCACGGGAGGCCTGTTTGATGGTGTAAACGTAGCTTTTCCATGAAAGTGACAGCAGAATGTAGTTTTCATCACGGGAGCCCTGTTTGATAGTGTAAACGTAGCTTCTACATGAAAGTCAGCACAGAATGTAGTTTTCAACACAAGAGATCTGTTTAATGCTATAAACATAGCTTTTACATGAAAGTGACAGCAGAATGAAGTTTTCATCACGCGAGGCCTGTTTGATGGTGTAAACGTAGCTTTCACATGAAAGTAAGCACAGAATGTAGTTTTCAACACAAGAGAACTGTTTAATGCTGTGAACATAGCTTTTACATGAAATTAAGCACAGAATGTAGTTTTCAACAGTGGAGCACTGTTTAATGCTGGAAACATAGCTTTTACATGAAACTAAACAGATAATGTGGATTTCTCCACGGGAGGTCAGTTTACAGACCAAAACCTGGCTATTACATGAAAGTGACAACAGAATGTAGTTTTCATCACGGGAGGCCTGTTTAATGCTGGAAACGTTCCTTTTACATGAAAGTGACAGAAGAATGTAGTTTTCATCATGGGATGCCTATTTGATAGTGTAAACGTAGCTTTTACTTGAAAGTAAGCATATAATGTGGATTTCGTCACGGGAGGCCTGTTTGATGGTGTAAACGTAGCTTTCACATGAAAGTAAGCACAGAATGTATTTTTCAACACAAGAGAACTGTTTAATGCTGGAAACATAGCTTTTACATGAAAGTAAGCACAGAATGTAGTTTTCATCACGGGAGGCCTGTTTAATGCTGGAAACGTTCCTTTTACATGAAAGTAATCATATAATTTAGTTTTCATCACGGGAGGCCAGTTTAATGCTGGAAACGTTCCTTTTACATGAAAGTGACAGCAGAATGAAGTTTTCATCACGGGAGGCCTGTTTGATAGTGTAAACGTAGCTTTCACATGAAAGTAAGCACAGAATGTAGTTTTCAACACTAGAGCACTGTTTAATGCTGGAAACATAGCTTTTCCATGAAACTAAGCAGATAATGTGGATTTCTCCACAGGAGGTCAGTTTACAGACCAAAACCTGGCTTTTACATGAAAGTGACAACAGAATGTAGTTTTCATCACGGGAGGCCTGTTTAATGCTGGAAACGTTCCTTTTACATGAAAGTAACAGCAGAATGTAGTTTTCATCACGGGAGGCCTGTTTGATAGTGTAAACGTAGCTTTTACATGAAAGTAAGCACAGAATGTATTTTTCAACACTAGAGCACTGTTTAATGCTGGAAACATAGCTTTTACATGAAACTAAGCAGATAATGTGGATTTCTCCACGGGAGGTCAGTTTACAGACCAAAACCTGGCTTTTACATGAAAGTGACAACAGAATGTAGTTTTCATCACGGGAGGCCTGTTTAATGCTGGAAACGTTCCTTTTACATGAAAGTGACAGCAGAATGTAGTTTTCATCATGGGAGGCCTGTTTGATAGTGTAAACGTAGCTTTTACATGAAAGTAAGCACAGAATGTAGTTTTCAACACTAGAGCACTGTTTAATGCTGGAAACATAGATTTTACATGAAAATAAGCAGATAATGTGGATTTCTCCACTGGAGGTCAGTCTACAGACCAAAACCTGGCTTTTACATGAAAGTGACAGCAGAATGTAGTTTTCATCACGGGAGGCCTGTTTAATGCTGGATACGTTCCTTTTACATGAAAGTAAGCATATAATGTAGTTTTCATCACGGGAGGCCTGTTTAATGCTGCAAACGTTACTTTTACATGAAAGTAAGCACAGAATGTAGTTTTCAACACTAGAGCACTGTTTAATGCTGGAAACATAGCTTTTACATGAAACTAAGCAGATATAGTGGATTTCTCCACTGGAGGTCAGTTTACAGACCAAAACCTGGCTATTACATGAAAGTGATAACAGAATGTAGATTTCATCACGGGAGGCCTGTTTAATGCTGCAAACGTTCCTTTTACATGAAAGTGACAGCAGAATGAAGCTTTCATCACGGGAGGCCTGTTTGATGGTGTAAACGTAGCTTTTACTTGAAAGTAAGCATATAATGTGGATTTCGTCACGCGAGGCCTGTTTGATGGTGTAAACGTAGCTTTCACATAAAAGTAAGCACAGAATGTAGTTTTCAACACAAGAGAACTGTTTAATACTGGAAACATAGCTTTTACATGAAATTAAGCACAGAATGTAGTTTTCAACAGTAGAGCACTGTTTAATGCTGGAAACATAGCTTTTACATGAAACTAAGCAGATAATGTGGATTTCTCCACGGGAGGTCAGTTTACAGACCAAAACCTGGCTTTTACATGAAAGTGACAACAGAATGTAACTTTCATCACGGGAGGCCTGTTTGATGGTGTAAACGTAGCTTTTACACAAAAGTGAACACAGAATGTAGTTTACAACACTAGAGGCCTGTTTAATGTTGGAAACATAGCTTTTACATGAAAGTGACAACAGAATGTAGTTTTCATCACGGGAGGCCTGTTTAATGCTGGAAACGTTCCTTTTACATGAAAGTAAGCATATAATGTAGTTTTCATCACGGGAGGCCTGTTTAATGCTGGAAACGTTCCTTTTACATGAAAGTGACAGCAAAATGAAGTTTTCATCACGGGAGGCCTGTTTGATGGTGTAAACGTAGCTTTTACTTGAAAGTAAGCATATAATGTGGATTTCATCACGCGAGGCCTGTTTGATGGTGTAAACGTAGCTTTTGCTTGAAAGTAAGCATATAATGTGGATTTCTCCACTGGAGGTCAGTCTACAGACCAAAACCTGGCTTTTACATGAAAGTGACAGAAGAATGTAGTTTTCATCATGGGAGGCCTGTTTGATAGTGTAAACGTAGCTTTTACTTGAAAGTAAGCATATAATGTGGATTTCGTCACGGGAGGCCTGTTTGATGGTGTAAACGTAGCTTTTCCATGAAAGTGACAGCAGAATGTAGTTTTCAACACTAGAGCACTGTTTAATGCTGATAAAATAGCTTTTACATGAAACTAAGTAGGTCATGTGGATTTCATCACAGGAGGTCAGTTTACTGCCTAAAACCTGGCTTTTACATGAAAGTGACAACAGAATGTAGTTTTCAACACTAGAGCACTGTTTAATGCTGGAAACATAGCTTTTACATGAAACTAAGCAGATAATGTGGATTTCTCCACGGGAGGTCAGTTTACAGACCAAAACCTGGCTTTTTACATGGAAGTGACAAGAGAATGTAGTTTTCATCACGGGAGGCCTGTTTAATGCTGGAAACGTTCCTTTTACATGAAAGTAAGCATATAATGTAGTTTTCATCACGGGAGGCCTGTTTGATGGTGTAAACGTAGCTTTTACACAAAAGTGAACACAGAATGTAGTTTACAACACTAGAGGCCTGTTTAATGTTGGAAACATAGCTTTTACATGAAAATGACAACAGAATGTAGTTTTCATCACGGGAGGCCTGTTTAATGCTGGAAACGTTCCTTTTACATGAAAGTGACAGCAGAATGTAGTTTTCATCATGGGAGGCCTGTTTGAGAGTGTCAACGTAGCTTTTACATGAAAGTAATCACAGAATGTAGTTTTCAACACTAGAGCACTGTTTAATGCTGGAAACATAGCTTTTACATGAAACTAAGCAGATAATGTGGATTTCTCCACTGGAGGTCAGTTTACAGACCAAAACCTGGCTTTTACATGAAAGTGACAACAGAATGTAGTTTTCATCACGGGAGGCCTGTTTAATGCTGGAAACGTTCCTTTTACATGAAAGTAAGCATATAATGTAGTTTTCATCACGGGAGGCCTGTTTAATGCTGGAAACGTTCCTTTTACATGAAAGTGACAGCAGAATGAAGTTTTCATCACGGGAGGCCTGTTTGATGGTGTAAACGTAGCTTTTACTTGAAAGTAAGCATATAATGTGGATTTCGTCACGGGAGGCCTGTTTGATGGTGTAAACGTAGCTTTCACATGAAAGTAAGCACAGAATGTAGTTTTCAACACAAGAGAACTGTTTAATGCTGGAAACATAGCTTTTACATGAAAGTAAGCACAGAATGTAGTTTTCAACACTAGAGCACTGTTTAATGCTGGATACATAGCTTTTACATGAAACCAAGCAGATAATGTGGATTTCTCCACGGGAGGTCAGTTTACAGACCAAAACCTGGCTTTTACATGAAAGTGACAACAGAATGTAGTTTTCATCACGGGAGGCCTGTTTAATGCTGGAAACGTTCCTTTTACATGAAAGTGACAGCAGAATGTAGTTTTCATCATGGGAGGCCTGTTTGATAGTGTAAACGTAGCTTTTACATGAAAGTAAGCACAGAATATAGTTTTCAACACTAGAGCACTGTTTAATGCTGGAAACATAGATTTTACATGAAAATAAGCAGATAATGTGGATTTCTCCACTGGAGGTCAGTCTACAGACCAAAACCTTGCTTTTACATGAAAGTGACAACAGAATGTAGTTTTCATCACGGGAGGCCTGTTTAATGCTGGAAACGTTCCTTTTACATGAAAGTAAGCATATAATGTAGTTTTCATCACGGGAGGCCTGTTTAATGCTGGAAACGTTCCTTTTACATGAAAGTGACAGCAGAATGAAGTTTTCATCACGGGAGGCCTGTTTGATGGTGTAAACGTAGCTTTTACTTGAAAGTAAGCATATAATGTGGATTTCATCACGCGAGACCTGTTTGATGGTGTAAACGTAGCTTTCACATGAAAGTAAGCACAGAATGTAGTTTTCAACACAAGAGAACTGTTTAATGCTGGAAACATAGCTTTTACATGAAAGTAAGCACAGAATGTAGTTTTCAACACTAGAGCACTGTTTAATGCTGGAAACATAGCTTTTACATGAAACTAAGCAGATAATGTGGATTTCTCCACGGGAGGTCAGTTTACAGACGAAAACCTGGCTATTACATGAAAGTGACAACAGAATGTAGTTTTCATCACGGGAGGCCTGTTTAATGCTGGAAACGTTCCTTTTACATGAAAGTGACAGAAGAATGTAGTTTTCATCATGGGAGGCCTGTTTGATAGTGTAAACGTAGCTTTTACTTGAAAGTAAGCATATAATGTGGATTTCGTCACGGGAGGCCTGTTTGATAGTGTGAACGTAGCTTTTACATGAAAGTAAGCACAGAATGTATTTTTCAACACTAGAGCACTGTTTAATGCTGGAAACATAGCTTTTACATGAAACTAAGCAGATAATGTGGATTTCTCCACTGGAGGTCAGTTTACAGACCAAAACCTGGCTTTTACATGAAAGTGACAACAGAATGTAGTTTTCATCACGGGAGGCCTGTTTAATGCTGGAAACGTTCCTTTTACATGAAAGTAATCATATAATTTAGTTTTCATCACGGGAGGCCAGTTTAATGCTGGAAACGTTCCTTTTACATGAAAGTGACAGCAGAATGAAGTTTTCATCACGGGAGGCCTGTTTGATAGTGTAAACGTAGCTTTCACATGAAAGTAAGCACAGAATGTAGTTTTCAACACTAGAGCACTGTTTAATGCTGGAAACATAGCTTTTCCATGAAACTAAGCAGATAATGTGGATTTCTCCACAGGAGGTCAGTTTACAGACCAAAACCTGGCTTTTACATGAAAGTGACAACAGAATGTAGTTTTCATCACGGGAGGCCTGTTTAATGCTGGAAACGTTCCTTTTACATGAAAGTAACAGCAGAATGTAGTTTTCATCACGGGAGGCCTGTTTGATAGTGTAAACGTAGCTTTTACATGAAAGTAAGCACAGAATGTATTTTTCAACACTAGAGCACTGTTTAATGCTGGAAACATAGCTTTTACATGAAACTAAGCAGATAATGTGGATTTCTCCACGGGAGGTCAGTTTACAGACCAAAACCTGGCTTTTACATGAAAGTGACATCAGAATGTAGTTTTCATCACGGGAGGCCTGTTTAATGCTGGAAACGTTCCTTTTACATGAAAGTAAGCATATAATGTAGTTTTCATCACGGGAGGCCTGTTTAATGCTGGAAATGTTCCTTTTACATGAAAGTGACAGCAGAATGAAGTTTTCATCACGGGAGGCCTGTTTGATGGTGTAAACGTAGCTTTTACTTGAAAGTAAGCATATAATGTGGATTTCATCACGCGAGGCCTGTTTGATGGTGTAAACGTAGCTTTCACATGAAAGTAAGCACAGAATGTAGTTTTCAACACAAGAGAACTGTTTAATGCTGGAAACATAGCTTTTACATGAAAGTAAGCACAGAATGTAGTTTTCAACACTAGAGCACTGTTTAATGCTGGAAACATAGCTTTTACATGAAACTAAGCAGATAATGTGGATTTCTCCATGGGAGGTCAGTTTACAGACCAAAACCTGGCTATTACATGAAAGTGACAACAGAATGTAGTTTTCATCACGGGAGGCCTGTTTAATGCTGGAAACGTTCCTTTTACATGAAAGTGACAGCAGAATGTAGTTTTCATCATGGGAGGCCTGTTTGATAGTGTAAACGTAGCTTTTACATGAAAGTAAGCACAGAATGTAGTTTTCAACACTAGAGCACTGTTTAATGCTGGAAACATAGATTTTACATGAAAATAAGCAGATAATGTGGATTTCTCCACTGGAGGTCAGTCTACAGACCAAAACCTGGCTTTTACATGAAAGTGACAACAGAATGTAGTTTTCATCACGGGAGGCCTGTTTAATGCTGGAAACGTTCCTTTTACATGAAAGTAAGCATATAATGTAGTTTTCATCACGGGAGGCCTGTTTAATGCTGCAAACGTTCCTTTTACATGAAAGTGACAGCAGAATGAAGTTTTCATCACGGGAGGCTTGTTTGATGGTGTAAACGTAGCTTTTACTTGAAAGTAAGCATATAATGTGGATTTCTCCACGGGAGGTCAGTTTACAGACCAAAACCTGGCTTTTACATGAAAGTGACAACAGAATGTAGTTTTTATCACGGGAGGCCTGTTTAATGCTGCAAACGTTCCTTTTACATGAAAGTAATCATATAATGTAGTTTTCATCACGGGAGGCCTGTTTAATGCTGGAAATGTTCCTTTTACATGAAAGTGACAGAAGAATGTAGTTTTCATCATGGGATGCCTGTTTGATGGTTTAAACGTAGCTTTCACATGCAAGTAAGCACAGAATGTATTTTTCAACACAAGAGCACTGTTTAATGCTGGAAACATAGCTTTTACATGAAACTAAGCAGATAATGTGGATTTCTCCACTGGAGGTCAGTTTACAGACCAAAACCTGGCTTTTACATGAAAGTGACAACAGAATGTAGTTTTCATCACGGGAGGCCTGTTTAATGCTGGAAACGTTCCTTTTACATGAAAGTAAGCATATAATGTAGTTTTCATCACGGGAGGCCTGTTTAATGCTGCAAACGTTCCTTTTACATGAAAGTGACAGCAGAATGAAGTTTTCATCACGGGAGGCTTGTTTGATGGTGTAAACGTAGCTTTTACTTGAAAGTAAGCATATAATGTGGATTTCTCCACGGGAGGTCAGTTTACAGACCAAAACCTGGCTTTTACATGAAAGTGACAACAGAATGTAGTTTTTATCACGGGAGGCCTGTTTAATGCTGCAAACGTTCCTTTTACATGAAAGTGACAGCAGAATGAAGTTTTCATCACAGGAGGCCTGTTTGATGGTGTAAACGTAGCTTTCACATGAAAGTAAGCACAGAATGTAGTTTTCAACACTAGAGCACTGTTTAATGCTGGAAACATAGCTTTTACATGAAAGTGACAACAGAATGTAGTTTTCATCACGGGAGGCCTGTTTAATGCTGGAAACGTTCCTTTTACATGAAAGTGACAGCAGAATGAAGTTTTCATCACGGGAGGCCTGTTTGATGGTGTAAACGTAGCTTTTCCATGAAAGTGACAGCAGAATGTAGTTTTCATCACGGGAGGCCTGTTTAATGCTGGAAACGTTCCTTTTACATGAAAGTGACAGCAGAATGTACTTTTTATCATGGGAGGCCTGTTTGATAGTGTAAACGTAGCTTTTACATGAAAGTAAGCACAGAATGTAGTTTTCAACACTAGAGCACTGTTTAATGCTGGAAACATAGCTTTTACATGAAAATAAGCAGATAATGTGGATTTCTCCACTGGAGGTCAGTCTACAGACCAAAACCTGGCTTTTACATGAAAGTGACAACAGAATGTAGTTTTCATCACGGGAGGCCTGTTTAAATGCTGGAAACGTTCCTTTTACATGAAAGTGACAGCAGAATGTAGTTTTCATCATGGGAGGCCTGTTTGATAGTGTAAACGTAGCTTTCACATGAAAGTAAGCACAGAATGTAGTTTTCAACAGTAGAGCACTGTTTAATGCTGGAAACATAGCTTTTACATGAAACTAAGCAGATAATGTGGATTTCTCCACGGGAGGTCAGTTTACAGACCAAAACCTGGCTTTTACATGAAAGTGACAACAGAATGTAGTTTTCATCACGGGAGGCCTGTTTAATGCTGGAAACGTTCCTTTTACATGAAAGTGACAGCAGAATGTACTTTTTATCATGGGAGGCCTGTTTGATAGTGTAAACGTAGCTTTTACATGAAAGTAAGCACAGAATGTAGTTTTCAACACTAGAGCACTGTTTAATGCTGGAAACATAGCTTTTACATGAAAATAAGCAGATAATGTGGATTTCTCCACTGGAGGTCAGTCTACAGACCAAAACCTGGCTTTTACATGAAAGTGACAACAGAATGTAGTTTTCATCACGGGACGCCTGTTTAATGCTGGAAACGTTCCTTTTACATGAAAGTAAGCATATAATGTAGTTTTCATCACGGGAGGCCTGTTTAATGCTGCAAACGTTCCTTTTACATGAAAGTGACAGCAGAATGAAGTTTTCATCACGGGAGGCCTGTTTGATGGTGTAAACGTAGCTTTCACATGAAAGTAAGCACAGAATGTAGTTTTCAACACAAGAGAACTGTTTAATGCTGTAAACATAGCTTTTACATGAAATTAAGCACAGAATGTAGTTTTCAACACAAGAGCACTGTTTAATGCTGGAAACATAGCTTTTACATGAAACTAAGCAGATAATGTGGATTTCTCCACTGGAGGTCAGTTTACAGACCAAAACCTGGCTTTTACCTGAAAGTGACACCAGAATGTAGTTTTCATCACGGGAGGCCTGTTTAATGCTGGAAACGTTCCTTTTACATGAAAGTAATCATATAATGTAGTTTTCATCACGGGAGGCCTGTTTAATGCTGGAAATGTTCCTTTTACATGAAAGTGACAGAAGAATGTAGTTTTCATCATGGGATGCCTGTTTGATGGTTTAAACGTAGCTTTCACATGCAAGTAAGCACAGAATGTATTTTTCAACACAAGAGCACTGTTTAATGCTGGAAACATAGCTTTTACATGAAACTAAGCAGATAATGTGGATTTCTCCACTGGAGGTCAGTTTACAGACCAAAACCTGGCTTTTACATGAAAGTGACAACAGAATGTAGTTTTCATCACGGGAAGCCTGTTTAATGCTGGAAACGTTCCTTTTACATGAAAGTAATCATATAATGTAGTTTTCATCACGGGAGACCTGTTTAATGCTGGAAACGCTCCTTTTACATGAAAGTGACAGCAGAATGAAGTTTTCATCACGGGACGCCTGTTTGATGGTGTAAACGTAGCTTTTACTTGAAAGTAAGCATATAATGTGGATTTCGTCACGCGAGGCCTGTTTAATGCTGTAAACATAGCTTTTATATGAAATTAAGCACAGAATGTAGTTTTCAACAGTAGAGCACTGTTTAATGCTGGAAACATAGCTTTTACATGAAACTAAGCAGATAATGTGGATTTCTCCACGGGAGGTCAGTTTACAGACCAAAACCTGGCTTTTACATGAAAGTGACAACAGAATGTAGTTTTCATCACGGGAGGCCTGTTTAATGCTGGAAACGTTCCTTTTACATGAAAGTGACAACAGAATGTAGTTTTCATCACGGGAGGCCTGTTTAATGCTGGAAACGTTCCTTTTACATGAAAGTGACAGAAGAATGTAGTTTTCATCAGGGGAGGCCTGTTTAATGCTGCAAACGTTCCTTTTACATGTAAGTGACAGCAGAATGAAGTTTTCATCACGGGAGGCCTGTTTGATGGTGTAAACGTAGCTTTTACTTGAAAGTAAGCACAGAATGTAGTTTTCAACACTAGAGCACTGTTTAATGCTGGAAACATAGCTTTTACATGAAACTAAGCAGATAATGTGGATTTCTCCACTGGAGGTCAGTTTACAGACCAAAACCTGGCTTTTACATGAAAGTGACAACAGAATGTAGTTTTCATCACGGGAGGCCTGTTTGATAGTGTAAATGTAGCTTTTACATGAAAGTAAGCATATAATGTAGTTTTCAACACTAGAGCACTGTTTAATACTGGAAACATAGCTTTTACATGAAACTAAGCAGATAATGTGGATTTCTCCACGGGAGGTCAGTTTACAGACCAAAACCTGGCTTTTACATGAAAGTGACAACAGAATGTAGTTTTCATCACGGGAGGCCTGTTTGATAGTGTAAACGTAGCTTTTACTTGAAAGTAAGCATATAATGTGGATTTCATCACGGGAGGCCTGTTTGATGGTGTAAACTTAGCTTTCACATGAAAGTAAGCACAGAATGTAGTTTTCAACACAAGAGAACTGTTTAATGCTGGAAACATAGCTTTTACATGAAAGTAAGCACAGAATGTAGTTTTCAACACTAGAGCACTGTTTAATGCTGGAAACATAGCTTTTACATGAAACTAAGCAGATAATGTGGATTTCTCCACGGGAGGTCAGTTTACAGACCAAAACCTGGCTTTTACATGAAAGTGACAACAGAATGTAGTTTTCATCACGGGAGGCCTCTTTGATAGTGTAAACGTAGCTTTTACATGAAAGTAAGCATATAATGTAATTTTCATCACGGGAGGCCTGTTTAATGCTGCAAACGTTCCTTTTACATGAAAGTGACAACAGAATGTAGTTTTCATCACGGGAGGCCTGTTTGATGGTGTAAACGTAGCTTTTCCATGAAAGTGACAGCAGAATGTAGTTTTCATCACGGGAGGCCTGTTTAATGCTGGAAACGTTCCTTTTACATGAAAGTAATCATATAATGTAGTTTTCATCACGGGAGGCCTGTTTAATGCTGGAAACGTTCCTTTTACATGAAAGTAATCATATAATGTAGTTTTCATCACGGGAGGCCTGTTTAATGCTGGAAACGTTCCTTTTACATGAAAGTGACAGCAGAATGAAGTTTTTATCACGGGACGCCTGTTTGATGGTGTAAACGTAGCTTTTACTTGAAAGTAAGCATATAATGTGGATTTCGTCACGCGAGGCCTGTTTGATGGTGTAAACGTAGCTTTCACATGAAAGTAAGCACAGAATGTAGTTTTCAACACAAGAGAACTGTTTAATGCTGTAAACATAGCTTTTACATGAAATTAAGCACAGAATGTAGTTTTCAACACTAGAGCACTGTTTAATGCTGGAAACACAGCTTTTACATGAAACTAAGCAAATATAGTGGATTTCTCCACTGGAAGTCAGTTTACAGACCAAAACCTGGCTTTTACATGAAAGTGACAACAGAATGTAGTTTTCATCACGGGAGGCCTGTTTGATAGTGTAAACGTAGCTTTTACTTGAAAGTAAGCATATAATGTGGATTTCGTCACGGGAGGCCTGTTTGATAGTGTAAACGTAGCTTTCACATGAAAGTAAGCACAGAATGTAGTTTTCAACACAAGAGAACTGTTTAATGCTGGAAACATAGCTTTTACATGAAAGTAAGCACAGAATGTAGTTTTCAACACTAGAGCACTGTTTAATGCTGGAAACATAGCTTTTACATGAAACTAAGCAGATATAGTGGATTTCTCTACTGGAGGTCAGTCAACAGACCAAAACCTGGCTTTTTCATGAAAGTGACAACAGAATGTAGTTTTCATCACGGCAGGCCTGTTTAATGCTGCAAATGTTCCTTTTACATGAAAGTGACAGCAGAATGAAGTTTTCATCACGGGAGGCCTGTTTGATGGTGTAAACGTAACTTTTACTTGAAAGTAAGCATATAATGTGGATTTCGTCACTGGAGGCCTGTTTGATGGTGTAAACGTAGCTTTCACATGCAAGTAAGCACAGAATGTAGTTTTCAACACTAGAGCACTGTTTAATGCTGTAAACATAGCTTTTACATGAAATTAAGCACAGAATGTATTTTTCAACACTAGAGCACTGTTTAATGCTGGAAACATAGCTTTTACATGAAACTAAGCAGATAATGTGGATTTCTCCACGGGAGGTCAGTTTACAGACCAAAACCTGGCTATTACATGAAAGTGACAACAGAATGTAGTTTTCATCACGGGAGGCCTGTTTAATGCTGGAAACGTTCCTTGTACATGAAAGTGACAGCAGAATGAAGTTTTCATTACGGGAGGCCTGTTTGATGGTGTAAACGTAGCTTTTCCATGAAAGTGACAACAGAATGTAGTTTTCATCACGGGAGGCCTGTTTGATAGTGTAAATGTAGCTTTTACATGAAAGTAAGCACAGAATGTATTTTTCAACACTAGAGCACTGTTTAATGCTGGAAACATAGCTTTTACATGAAACTAAGCAGATAATGTGGATTTCTCCACTGGAGGTCAGTTTACAGACCAAAACCTGGCTTTTACATGAAAGTGACAACAGAATGCAGTTTTCATCACGGGAGGCCTGTTCAATGCTGGAAACGTTCCTTTTACATGAAAGTAATCATATAATGTAGTTTTCATCACGGGAGGCCTGTTTAATGCTGAAAACGTTCCTTTTACATGAAAGTGACAGCAGAATGAAGTTTTTATCACGGGACGCCTGTTTGATGGTGTAAACGTAGCTTTTACTTGAAAGTAAGCATATAATGTGGATTTCGTCACGCGAGGCCTGTTTGATGGTGTAAACGTAGCTTTCACATGAAAGTAAGCACAGAATGTAGTTTTCAACACAAGAGAACTGTTTAATGCCGTAAACATAGCTTTTACATGAAATTAAGCACAGAATGTAGTTTTCAACAGTAGAGCACTGTTTAATGCTGGAAACATAGCTTTTACATGAAACTAAGCAGATAATGTGGATTTCTCCACGGGAGGTCAGTTTACAGACCAAAACCTGGCTTTTACATGAAAGTGACAACAGAATGTAGTTTTCATCACGGGAGGCCTGTTCAATGCTAGAAACGTTCCTTTTACATGAAAGTGACAGCAGAATGAAGTTTTCATCACGGGAGGCCTGTTTGATGGTGTAAACGTTCCTTTTACATGAAAGTGACAGCAGAATGAAGTTTTCATCACGGGAGGCCTGTTTGATGGTGTAAACGTAGCTTTTCCATGAAAGTGACAGCAGAATGTAGTTTTCATCACGGGAGCCCTGTTTGATAGTGTAAACGTAGCTTTTACATGAAAGTCAGCACAGAATGTAGTTTTCAACACAAGAGATCTGTTTAATGCTATAAACATAGCTTTTACATGAAAGTGACAGCAGAATGAAGTTTTCATCACGCGAGGCCTGTTTGATGGTGTAAACGTAGCTTTCACATGAAAGTAAGCACAGAATGTAGTTTTCAACACAAGAGAACTGTTTAATGCTGTAAACATAGCTTTTACATGAAATTAAGCACAGAATGTAGTTTTCAACAGTGGAGCACTGTTTAATGCTTGAAACATAGCTTTTACATGAAACTAAACAGATAATGTGGATTTCTCCACGGGAGGTCAGTTTACAGACCAAAACCTGGCTATTACATGAAAGTGACAACAGAATGTAGTTTTCATCACGGGAGGCCTGTTTAATGCTGGAAACGTTCCTTTTACATGAAAGTGACAGAAGAATGTAGTTTTCATCATGGGATGCCTGTTTGATAGTGTAAACGTAGCTTTTACTTGAAAGTAAGCATATAATGTGGATTTCGTCACGGGAGGCCTGTTTGATGGTGTAAACGTAGCTTTCACATGAAAGTAAGCACAGAATGTAGTTTTCAACACAAGAGAACTGTTTAATGCTGGAAACATAGCTTTTACATGAAAGTAAGCACAGAATGTAGTTTTCAACACTAGAGCACTGTTTAATGCTGGAAACAAAGCTTTTACATGAAACTAAGCAGATAATGTGGATTTCTCCACGGGAGGTCAGTTTACAGACCAAAACCTGGCTTTTACATGAAAGTGACAACAGAATGTAGTTTTCATCACGGGAGGCCTGTTTAATGCTGCAAACGTTCCTTTTACATGAAAGTGACAGCAGAATGAAGTTTTCATCACGGGAGGCCTGTTTGATGGTGTAAACGTAGCTTTTACACAAAAGTGAACACAGAATGTAGTTTACAACACTAGAGGCCTGTTTAATGCTGGAAACACAGCTTTTACATGAAACTAAGCAGATATAGTGGATTTCTCCACTGGAGGTCAGTTTACAGACCAAAACCTGGCTTTTACATGAAAGTGACAACAGAATGTAGTTTTCATCACGGGAGGCCTGTTTAATGCTGGAAACGTTCCTTTTACATGAAAGTAACCATATAATGTAGTTTTCATCACGGGAGGCCTGTTTAATGCTGCAAACGTTCCTTTTACATGAAAGTGACAGCAGAATGAAGTTTTCATCACGGGAGGCCTGTTTGATGGTGTAAACGTAGCTTTTAGTTGAAAGTAAGCATATAATGTGGATTTCGTCACGTGAGGCCTGTTTGATGGTGTAAACGTAGCTTTCACATGAAAGTAAGCACAGAATGTAGTTTTCAACACAAGAGAACTGTTTAATGCTGGAAACATAGCTTTTACATGAAAGTAAGCAGATAATGTGGATTTCTCCACTGGAGGTCAGTTTACAGACCAAAACCTGGCTTTTACATGAAAGTGACAACAGAATGTAGTTTTCATCACGGGAGGCCTGTTTAATGCTGGAAACGTTCCTTTTACATGAAAGTAAGCATATAATGTAGTTTTCATCACGGGAGGCCTGTTTAATGCTGCAAACGTTCCTTTTACATGAAAGTGACAGCAGAATGAAGTTTTCATCACGGGAGGCCTGTTTGATGGTTTAAACGTAGCTTTTACTTGAAAGTAAGCATATAATGTGGATTTCGTCACGGGAGGCCTGTTTGATGGTGTAAACGTAGCTTTCACATGCAAGTAAGCACAGAATGTAGTTTTCAACACTAGAGCACTGTTTAATGCTGGAAACATAGCTTTTACATGAAACTAAGCAGATAATGTGGATTTCTCCACTGGAGGTCAGTTTACAGACCAAAACCTGGCTTTTACATGAAAGTGACAAGAGAATGTAGTTTTCATCACGGGAGGCCTGTTTGATGGTGTAAACGTAGCTTTCACAAGAAAGTAAGCACAGAATGTAGTTTTCAACACTAGAGCACTCTTTAGTGCTGGAAACAAGGCTTTTACTTGAAAGTAAGCATATAATATGAATTTCATCACGCGAGGCCTGTTTGATGGTGTAAACGTAGCTTTCACATGAAAGTAAGCACAGAATGTAGTTTTCAACACAAGAGAACTGTTTAATGCTGGAAACATAGCTTTTACATGAAAGTAAGCAGAGAATGTAGTTTTCAACACTAGAGCACTGTTTAATGCCGGAAACATAGCTTTTACATGAAACTAAGCAGATAATGTGGATTTCTCCACGGGAGGTCAATTTACAGACCAAAACCTGGCTTTTACATGAAAGTGACAACAGAATGTAGTTTTCATCACGGAAGGCCTGTTTAATGCTGGAAACGTTCCTTTTACATGAAAGTAACAGCAGAATGTAGTTTTCATCACGGGAGGTCTGTTTGATAGTTTAAACGTAGCTTTTACATGAAAGTAAGCACAGAATGTATTTTTCAACACTAGAGCACTGTTTAATGCTGGAAACATAGCTTTTACATGAAAGTGACAACAGAATGTAGTTTTCATCACGGGAGGCCTGTTTGATGGTGTAAACGTAGCTTTTAGTTGAAAGTAAGCATATAATGTGGATTTCGTCACGTGAGGCCTGTTTGATGGTGTAAACGTAGCTTTCACATGAAAGTAAGCACAGAATGTAGTTTTCAACACAAGAGAACTGTTTAATGCTGGAAACATAGCTTTTACATGAAAGTAAGCAGATAATGTGGATTTCTCCACTGGAGGTCAGTTTACAGACCAAAACCTGGCTTTTACATGAAAGTGACAACAGAATGTAGTTTTCATCACGGGAGGCCTGTTTAATGCTGGAAACGTTCCTTTTACATGAAAGTAATCATATAATGTAGTTTTCATCACGGGAGGCCTGTTTGATGGTGTAAACGTAGCTTTCACAAGAAAGTAAGCACAGAATGTAGTTTTCAACACTAGAGCACTCTTTAGTGCTGGAAACAAGGCTTTTACTTGAAAGTAAGCATATAATGTGAATTTCATCACGCGAGGCCTGTTTGATGGTGTAAACGTAGCTTTCACATGAAAGTAAGCACAGAATGTAGTTTTCAACACAAGAGAACTGTTTAATGCTGGAAACATAGCTTTTACATGAAAGTAAGCACAGAATGTAGTTTTCAACACTAGAGCACTGTTTAATGCCGGAAACATAGCTTTTACATGAAACTAAGCAGATAATGTGGATTTCTCCACGGGAGGTCAATTTACAGACCAAAACCTGGCTTTTACATGAAAGTGACAACAGAATGTAGTTTTCATCACGGAAGGCCTGTTTAATGCTGGAAACGTTCCTTTTACATGAAAGTAACAGCAGAATGTAGTTTTAATCACGGGAGGTCTGTTTGATAGTGTAAACGTAGCTTTTACATGAAAGTAAGCACAGAATGTATTTTTCAACACTAGAGCACTGTTTAATGCTGGAAACATAGCTTTTACATGAAAGTGACAACAGAATGTAGTTTTCATCACGGGAGGCCTGTTTAAATGCTGGAAACGTTCCTTTTACATGAAAGTGACAGCAGAATGTAGTTTTCATCATGGGAGGCCTGTTTGATAGTGTAAACGTAGCTTTTACATGAAAGTAAGCACAGAATGTAGTTTTCAACACTAGAGCACTGTTTAATGCTGGAAACATAGCTTTTACATGAAACTAAGCAGATATAGTGGATTTCTCCACTGGAGGTCAGTTTACAGACCAAAACCTGGCTTTTACATGAAAGTGATAAAAGAATGTAGTTTTCATCACGGGAGGCCTGTTTAATGCTGCAAACGTTCCTTTTACATGAAAGTGACAGCAGAATGAAGTTTTCATCACGGGAGGCCTGTTTGATGGTGTAAACGTAGCTTTTACTTGAAAGTAAGCATATAATGTGGATTTCGTCACGCGAGGCCTGTTTGATGGTGTAAACGTAGCTTTCACATAAAAGTAAGCACAGAATGTAGTTTTCAACACAAGAGAACTGTTTAATGCTGGAAACATAGCTTTTACATGAAATTAAGCACAGAATGTAGTTTTCAACAGTAGAGCACTGTTTAATGCTGGAAACATAGCTTTTACATGAAACTAAGCAGATAATGTGGATTTCTCCACGGGAGGTCAGTTTACAGACCAAAACCTGGCTTTTACATGAAAGTGACAACAGAATGTAATTTTCATCACGGGAGGCCTGTTTGATGGTGTAAACATAGCTTTTACACAAAAGTGAACACAGAATGTAGTGTACAACACTAGAGGCCTGTTTAATGTTGGAAACATAGCTTTTACATGAAAGTGACAACAGAATGTAGTTTTCATCACGGGAGGCCTGTTTAATGCTGGAAACGTTCCTTTTACATGAAAGTGACAGCAGAATGTAGTTTTCATCATGGGAGGCCTGTTTGATAGTGTAAATGTAGCTTTTACATGAAAGTAAGCACAGAATGTATTTTTCAACACTAGAGCACTGTTTAATGCTGGAAACATAGCTTTTACATGAAACTAAGCAGATAATGTGGATTTCTCCACTGGAGGTCAGTTTACAGACCAAAACCTGGCTTTTACATGAAAGTGACAACAGAATGCAGTTTTCATCACGGGAGGCCTGTTCAATGCTGGAAACGTTCCTTTTACATGAAAGTAATCATATAATGTAGTTTTCATCACGGGAGGCCTGTTTAATGCTGAAAACGTTCCTTTTACATGAAAGTGACAGCAGAATGAAGTTTTTATCACGGGACGCCTGTTTGATGGTGTAAACGTAGCTTTTACTTGAAAGTAAGCATATAATGTGGATTTCGTCACGCGAGGCCTGTTTGATGGTGTAAACGTAGCTTTCACATGAAAGTAAGCACAGAATGTAGTTTTCAACACAAGAAAACTGTTTAATGCCGTAAACATAGCTTTTACATGAAATTAAGCACAGAATGTAGTTTTCAACAGTAGAGCACTGTTTAATGCTGGAAACATAGCTTTTACATGAAACTAAGCAGATAATGTGGATTTCTCCACGGGAGGTCAGTTTACAGACCAAAACCTGGCTTTTACATGAAAGTGACAACAGAATGTAGTTTTCATCACGGGAGGCCTGTTCAATGCTAGAAACGTTCCTTTTACATGAAAGTGACAGCAGAATGAAGTTTTCATCACGGGAGGCCTGTTTGATGGTGTAAACGTTCCTTTTACATGAAAGTGACAGCAGAATGAAGTTTTCATCACGGGAGGCCTGTTTGATGGTGTAAACGTAGCTTTTCCATGAAAGTGACAGCAGAATGTAGTTTTCATCACGGGAGGCCTGTTTGATAGTGTAAACGTAGCTTTTACATGAAAGTCAGCACAGAATGTAGTTTTCAACACAAGAGAACTGTTTAATGCTATAAACATAGCTTTTACATGAAAGTGACAGCAGAATGAAGTTTTCATCACGCGAGGCCTGTTTGATGGTGTAAACGTAGCTTTCACATGAAAGTAAGCACAGAATGTAGTTTTCAACACAAGAGAACTGTTTAATGCTGTAAACATAGCTTTTACATGAAATTAAGCACAGAATGTAGTTTTCAACAGTGGAGCACTGTTTAATGCTGGAAACATAGCTTTTACATGAAACTAAACAGATAATGTGGATTTCTCCACGGGAGGTCAGTTTACAGACCAAAACCTGGCTATTACATGAAAGTGACAACAGAATGTAGTTTTCATCACGGGAGGCCTGTTTAATGCTGGAAACGTTCCTTTTACATGAAAGTGACAGAAGAATGTAGTTTTCATCATGGGATGCCTGTTTGATAGTGTAAACGTAGCTTTTACTTGAAAGTAAGCATATAATGTGGATTTCGTCACGGGAGGCCTGTTTGATGGTGTAAACGTAGCTTTCACATGAAAGTAAGCACAGAATGTAGTTTTCAACACAAGAGAACTGTTTAATGCTGGAAACATAGCTTTTACATGAAAGTAAGCACAGAATGTAGTTTTCAACACTAGAGCACTGTTTAATGCTGGAAACATAGCTTTTACATGAAACTAAGCAGATAATGTGGATTTCTCCACGGGAGGTCAGTTTACAGACCAAAACCTGGCTTTTACATGAAAGTGACAACAGAATGTAGTTTTCATCACGGGAGGCCTTTTTAATGCTGGAAACGTTCCTTTTACATGAAAGTGACAGCAGAATGTAATTTTCATCACGGGAGGCCTGTTTAATGCTGCAAACGTTCCTTTTACATGAAAGTGACAGCAGAATGAAGTTTTCATCACGGGAGGCCTGTTTGATGGTGTAAACGTAGCTTTTACACAAAAGTGAACACAGAATGTAGTTTACAACACTAGAGGCCTGTTTAATGCTGGAAACACAGCTTTTACATGAAACTAAGCAGATATAGTGGATTTCTCCACTGGAGGTCAGTTTACAGACCAAAACCTGGCTTTTACATGAAAGTGACAACAGAATGTAGTTTTCATCACGGGAGGCCTGTTTAATGCTGGAAACGTTCCTTTTACATGAAAGTAAGCATATAATGTAGTTTTCATCACGGGAGGCCTGTTTAATGCTGCAAACGTTCCTTTTACATGAAAGTGACAGCAGAATGAAGTTTTCATCACGGGAGGCCTGTTTGATGGTTTAAACGTAGCTTTTACTTGAAAGTAAGCATATAATGTGGATTTCGTCACGGGAGGCCTGTTTGATGGTGTAAACGTAGCTTTCACATGCAAGTAAGCACAGAATGTAGTTTTCAACACTAGAGCACTGTTTAATGCTGGAAACATAGCTTTTACATGAAACTAAGCAGATAATGTGGATTTCTCCACTGGAGGTCAGTTTACAGACCAAAACCTGGCTTTTACATGAAAGTGACAAGAGAATGTAGTTTTCATCACGGGAGGCCTGTTTAATGCTGGAAACGTTCCTTTTACATGAAAGTAAGCACAGAATGTAGTTTTCAACACTAGAGCACTCTTTAGTGCTGGAAACAAGGCTTTTACTTGAAAGTAAGCATATAATGTGAATTTCATCACGCGAGGCCTGTTTGATGGTTTAAACGTAGCTTTCACATGAAAGTAAGCACAGAATGTAGTTTACAACACTAGAGGCCTGTTTAATGCTGTAAACATAGCTTTTACATGAAACTAAGCAGATAATGTGGATTTCTCCACGGGAGGTCAGTTTACAGACCAAAACCTGGCTTTCACATGAAAGTGACACCAGAATGTAGTTTTCATCACGGGAGGCCTGTTTAATGCTGGAAACGTTCCTTTTACATGAAAGTGACAGCAGAATGTAGTTTTCATCATGGGAGGCCTGTTTGATAGTGTAAACGTAGCTTTTACGTGAAAGTAAGCACAGAATGTAGTTTTCAACACTAGAGCACTGTTTAATGCTGTAAACATAGCTTTTACATGAAACTAAGCAGATAATGTGGATTTCTCCACGGGAGGTCAGTTTACAGACCAAAACCTGGCTTTCACATGAAAGTGACACCAGAATGTAGTTTTCATCACGGGAGGCCTGTTTAATGCTGGAAACGTTCCTTTTACATGAAAGTGACAGCAGAATGTAGTTTTCATCACGGGAGGCCTGTTTAATGCTGGATACGTTCCTTTTACATGAAAGTAAGCAAATAATGTAGTTTTCATCACGGGAGGCCTGTTTAATGCTGCAAACGTTACTTTTACATGAAAGTAAGCACAGAATGTAGTTTTCAACACTAGAGCACTGTTTAATGCTGGAAACATAGCTTTTACATGAAACTAAGCTGATATAGTGGATTTCTCCACTGGAGGTCAGTTTACAGACCAAAACCTGGCTATTACATGAAAGTGATAACAGAATGTAGTTTTCATCACGGGAGGCCTGTTTAATGCTGCAAACGTTCCTTTTACATGAAAGTGACAGCAGAATGAAGTTTTCATCACGGGAGGCCTGTTTGATGGTGTAAACGTAGCTTTTACTTGAAAGTAAGCATATAATGTGGATTTCGTCACGCGAGGCCTGTTTGATGGTGTAAACGTAGCTTTCACATAAAAGTAAGCACAGAATGTAGTTTTCAACACAAGAGAACTGTTTAATGCCGGAAACATAGCTTTTACATGAAATTAAGCACAGAATGTAGTTTTCAACAGTAGAGCACTGTTTAATGCTGGAAACATAGCTTTTACATGAAACTAAGCAGATAATGTGGATTTCTCCACGGGAGGTCAGTTTACAGACCAAAACCTGGCTTTTACATGAAAGTGACAACAGAATGTAATTTTCATCACGGGAGGCCTGTTTGATAGTGTAAACGTAGCTTTCACATAAAAGTGACAGCAGAATGAAGTTTTCATCACGGGAGGCCTGTTTGATGGTGTAAACGTAGCTTTCACATAAAAGTGAACACAGAATGTAGTTTACAACACTAGAGGCCTGTTTAATGTTGGAAACATAGCTTTTACATGAAAGTGACAACAGAATGTAGTTTTCATCACGGGAGGCCTGTTTAATGCTGGAAACGTTCCTTTTACATGAAAGTGACAGCAGAATGTAGTTTTCATCATGGGAGGCCTGTTTGATAGTGTAAACGTAGCTTTTACGTGAAAGTAAGCACAGAATGTAGTTTTCAACACTAGAGCACTGTTTAATGCTGTAAACATAGCTTTTACATGAAAATAAGCAGATAATGTGGATTTCTCCACTGGAGGTCAGTTTACAGACCAAAACCTGGCTTTTACATGAAAGTGACAACAGAATGTAGTTTTCATCACGGGAGGCCTGTTTAATGCTGGAAACGTTCCTTTTACATGAAAGTAAGCATATAATGTAGTTTTCATCACGGGAGGCCTGTTTAATGCTGGAAACGTTCCTTTTACATGAAAGTGACAGCAAAATGAAGTTTTCATCACGGGAGGCCTGTTTGATGGTGTAAACGTAGCTTTTACTTGAAAGTAAGCATATAATGTGGATTTCATCACGCGAGGCCTGTTTGATGGTGTAAACGTAGCTTTCACATGAAAGTAAGCACAGAATGTAGTTTTCAACACAAGAGAACTGTTTAATGCTGGAAACATAGCTTTTACATGAAAGTAAGCACAGAATGTAGTTTTCAACACTAGAGCACTGTTTAATGCTGGAAACATAGCTTTTACATGAAACTAAGCAGATAATGTGGATTTCTCCACGGGAGGTCAGTTTACAGACCAAAACCTGGCTATTACATGAAAGTGACAACAGAATGTAGTTTTCATCACGGGAGGCCTGTTTAATGCTGGAAACGTTCCTTTTACATGAAAGTGACAGCAGAATGAAGTTTTCATCACGGGAGGCCTGTTTGATGGTGTAAACGTAGCTTTTACTTGAAAGTAAGCATATTATGTGGATTTCGTCACGGGAGGCCTATTTGATGGTGTAAACGTAGCTTTCACATGAAAGTAAGCACAGAATGTAGTTTTCAAATCTAGAGCACTGTTTAATGCTGGAAACATAGCTTTTACATGAAACTAAGCAGATAATGTCGATTTCTCCACGGGAGGTCAGTTTACAGACCAAAACCTGGCTTTTACATGAAAGTGACAACAGAATGTAGTTTTCATCACGGGAGGCCTGTTTAATGCTGGAAACGTTCCTTTTATATGAAAGTAAGCATATAATGTAGTTTTCATCACGGGAGGCCTGTTTAATGCTGCAAACGTTCCTTTTACATGAAAGTGACAGCAGAATGAAGTTTTCATCACGGGAGGCCTGTTTGATGGTGTAAACGTAGCTTTTACTTGAAAGTAAGCATATAATGTGGATTTCGTCACGCGAGGCCTGTTTGATGGTGTAAACGTAGCTTTCACATGAAAGTAAGCACAGAATGTAGTTTTCAACACAAGAGAACTGTTTAATGCTGGAAACATAGCTTTTACATGAAATTAAGCAGATAATGTGGATTTCTCCACTGGAGGTCAGTTTTTACAGACCAAAACCTGGCTTTTACATGAAAGTGACAACAGAATGTAGTTTTCATCACGGGAGGCCTGTTTAATGCTGGAAACGTTCCTTTTACATGAAAGTAAGCATATAATGTAGTTTTCATCACGGGAGGCCTGTTTGATAGTGTAAAAGTAGCTTTTACATGAATGTAAGCACAGAATGTGGTTTTCAACACTAGAGCACTGTTTAATGCTGGAAACATAGCTTTTACATGAAACTAAGCAGATAATGTGGATTTCTCCACTGGAGGTCAGTTTACAGACCAAAACCTGGCTTTTACATGAAAGTGACAACAGAATGTAGTTTTCATCACGGGAGGCCTGTTTAATGCTGGAAACGTTACTTTTACATGAAAGTAATCATATAATTTAGTTTTCATCACGGGAGGCCTTTTTAATGCTGGAAACGTTCCTTTTACATGAAAGTAACAGCAGAATGTAGTTTTCATCACGGGAGGCCTGTTTGATAGTGTAAACGTAGCTTTTACATGAAAGTAAGCACAGAATGTATTTTTCAACACTAGAGCACTGTTTAATGCTGGAAACATAGCTTTTACATGAAACTAAGCAGATAATGTGGATTTCTCCACGGGAGGTCAGTTTACAGACCAAAACCTGGCTTTTACATGAAAGTGACAACAGAATGTAGTTTTCATCACGGGAGGCCTGTTTAATGCTGGAAACGTTCCTTTTACATGAAAGTGACAGCAGAATGTAGTTTTCATCATGGGAGGCCTGTTTGATAGTGTAAACGTAGCTTTTACATGAAAGTAAGCACAGAATGTAGTTTTCAACACTAGAGCACTGTTTAATGCTGGAAACATAGATTTTACATGAAAATAAGCAGATAATGTGGATTTCTCCACTGGAGGTCAGTCTACAGACCAAAACCTGGCTTTTACATGAAAGTGACAACAGAATGTAGTTTTCATCACGGGAGGCCTGTTTAATGCTGGAAACGTTCCTTTTACATGAAAGTTAGCATATAATGTAGTTTTCATCACGGGAGGCCTGTTTAATGCTGGAAACGTTCCTTTTACATGAAAGTGACAGCAGAATGAAGTTTTCATCACGGGAGGCCTGTTTGATGGTGTAAACGTAGCTTTTACTTGAAAGTAAGCATATAATGTGGATTTCATCACGCGAGGCCTGTTTGATGGTGTAAACGTAGCTTTCACATGAAAGTAAGCACAGAATGTAGTTTTCAACACAAGAGAACTGTTTAATGCTGGAAACATAGCTTTTACATGAAAGTAAGCACAGAATGTAGTTTTCATCACGGGAGGCCTGTTTAATGCTGTAAACGTTCCTTTTACATGAAAGTGACAGAAGAATGTAGTTTTCATCATGGGAGGCCTGTTTGATAGTGTAAACGTAGCTTTTACTTGAAAGTAAGCATATAATGTGGATTTCGTCACGGGAGGCCTGTTTGATAGTGTAAACGTAGCTTTTACATGAAAGTAAGCACAGAATGTATTTTTCAACACTAGAGCACTGTTTAATGCTGGAAACATAGCTTTTACATGACACTAAGCAGATAATGTGGATTTCTCCACTGGAGGTCAGTTTACAGACCAAAACCTGGCTTTTACATGAAAGTGACAACAGAATGTAGTTTTCATCACGGGAGGCCTGTTTAATGCTGGAAACGTTCCTTTTACATGAAAGTAATCATATAAATTAGCTTTCATCACGGGAGGCCTGTTTAATGCTGGAAACGTTCCTTTTACATGAAAGTGACAGCAAAATGAAGTTTTCATCACGGGAGGCCTGTTTGATAGTGTAAACGTAGCTTTCACATGAAAGTAAGCACAGAATGTAGTTTTCAACACTAGAGCACTGTTTAATGCTGGAAACATAGCTTTTACATGAAACTAAGCAGATAATGTGGATTTCTCCACAGGAGGTCAGTTTACAGACCAAAACCTGGCTTTTACATGAAAGTGACAACAGAATGTAGTTTTCATCACGGGAGGCCTGTTTAATGCTGGAAACAATCCTTTTACATGAAAGTAACAGCAGAATGTAGTTTTCATCACGGGAGGCCTGTTTGATAGTGTAAACGTAGCTTTTACATGAAAGTAAGCACAGAATGTATTTTTCAACACTAGAGCACTGTTTAATGCTGGAAACATAGCTTTTACATGAAACTAAGCAGATAATGTGGATTTCTCCACGGGAGGTCAGTTTACAGACCAAAACCTGGCTTTTACATGAAAGTGACAACAGAATGTAGTTTTCATCACGGGAGGCCTGTTTAATGCTGGAAACGTTCCTTTTACATGAAAGTGACAGCAGAATGAAGCTTTCATCACGGGAGGCCTGTTTGATGCTGGAAACGTTCCTTTTACATGAAAGTGACAGCAGAATGTACTTTTTATCATGGGAGGCCTGTTTGATAGTGTAAACGTAGCTTTTACATGAAAGTAAGCACAGAATGTAGTTTTCAACACTAGAGCACTGTTTAATGCTGGAAACATAGCTTTTACATGAAAATAAGCAGATAATGTGGATTTCTCCACTGGAGGTCAGTTTACAGACCAAAACCTGGCTTTTACATGAAAGTGACAACAGAATGTAGTTTTCATCACGGGAGGCCTGTTTAATGCTGGAAACGTTCCTTTTACATGAAAGTAAGCATATAATGTAGTTTTCATCACGGGAGGCCTGTTTAATGCTGCAAACGTTCCTTTTACATGAAAGTGACAGCAGAATGAAGTTTTCATCACGGGAGGCCTGTTTGATGGTGTAAACGTAGCTTTCACATGCAAGTAAGCACAGAATGTAGTTTTCAACACAAGAGCACTGTTTAATGCTGGAAACATAGCTTTTACATGAAACTAAGCAGATAATGTGGATTTCTCCACTGGAGGTCAGTTTACAGACCAAAACCTGGCTTTTACATGAAAGTGACAACAGAATGTAGTTTTCATCACGGGAGGCCTGTTTAATGCTGGAAACGTTCCTTTTACATGAAAGTGACAGCAGAATGAAGTTTTCATCACGGGAGGCCTGTTTGATGGTGTAAACGTAGCTTTTACTTGAAAGTAAGCATATTATGTGGATTTCGTCACGGGAGGCCTATTTGATGGTGTAAACGTAGCTTTCACATGAAAGTAAGCACAGAATGTAGTTTTCAACACAAGAGAACTGTTTAATGCTGGAAACATAGCTTTTATATGAAAGTAAGCACAGAATGTAGTTTTCAAATCTAGAGCACTGTTTAATGCTGGAAACATAGCTTTTACATGAAACTAAGCAGATAATGTCGATTTCTCCACGGGAGGTCAGTTTACAGACCAAAACCTGGCTTTTACATGAAAGTGACAACAGAATGTAGTTTTCATCACGGGAGGCCTGTTTAATGCTGGAAACGTTCCTTTTACATGAAAGTTAGCATATAATGTAGTTGTCATCACGGGAGGCCTGTTTGATAGTGTAAACGTAGCTTTTACATGAATGTAAGCACAGAATGTGGTTTTCAACACTAGAGCACTGTTTAATGCTGGAAACATAGCTTTTACATGAAACTAAGCAGATAATGTGGATTTCTCCACTGGAGGTCAGTTTACAGACCAAAACCTGGCTTTTACATGAAAGTGACAACAGAATGTAGTTTTCATCACGGGAGGCCTGTTTAATGCTGGAAACGTTACTTTTACATGAAAGTAATCATATAATTTAGTTTTCATCACGGGAGGCCTTTTTAATGCTGGAAACGTTCCTTTTACATGAAAGTAACAGCAGAATGTAGTTTTCATCACGGGAGGCCTGTTTGATAGTGTAAACGTAGCTTTTACATGAAAGTAAGCACAGAATGTATTTTTCAACACTAGAGCACTGTTTAATGCTGGAAACATAGCTTTTACATGAAACTAAGCAGATAATGTGGATTTCTCCACGGGAGGTCAGTTTACAGACCAAAACCTGGCTTTTACATGAAAGTGACAACAGAATGTAGTTTTCATCACGGGAGGCCTGTTTAATGCTGGAAACGTTCCTTTTACATGAAAGTTAGCATATAATGTAGTTTTCATCACGGGAGGCCTGTTTAATGCTGGAAACGTTCCTTTTACATGAAAGTGACAGCAGAATGAAGTTTTCATCACGGGAGGCCTGTTTGATGGTGTAAACGTAGCTTTTACTTGAAAGTAAGCATATAATGTGGATTTCATCACGCGAGGCCTGTTTGATGGTGTAAACGTAGCTTTCACATGAAAGTAAGCACAGAATGTAGTTTTCAACACAAGAGAACTGTTTAATGCTGGAAACATAGCTTTTACATGAAAGTAAGCACAGAATGTAGTTTTCAACACTAGAGCACTGTTTAATGCTGGAAACATAGCTTTTACATGAAACTAAGCAGATAATGTGGATTTCTCCACGGGAGGTCAGTTTACAGACCAAAACCTGGCTATTACATGAAAGTGACAACAGAATGTAGTTTTCATCACGGGAGGCCTGTTTAATGCTGTAAACGTTCCTTTTACATGAAAGTGACAGAAGAATGTAGTTTTCATCATGGGAGGCCTGTTTGATAGTGTAAACGTAGCTTTTACTTGAAAGTAAGCATATAATGTGGATTTCGTCACGGGAGGCCTGTTTGATAGTGTAAACGTAGCTTTTACATGAAAGTAAGCACAGAATGTATTTTTCAACACTAGAGCACTGATTAATGCTGGAAACATAGCTTTTACATGACACTAAGCAGATAATGTGGATTTCTCCACTGGAGGTCAGTTTACAGACCAAAAACCTGGCTTTTACATGAAAGTGACAACAGAATGTAGTTTTCATCACGGGAGGCCTGTTTAATGCTGGAAACAATCCTTTTACATGAAAGTAACAGCAGAATGTAGTTTTCATCACGGGAGGCCTGTTTGATAGTGTAAACGTAGCTTTTACATGAAAGTAAGCACAGAATGTATTTTTCAACACTAGAGCACTGTTTAATGCTGGAAACATAGCTTTTACATGAAACTAAGCAGATAATGTGGATTTCTCCACGGGAGGTCAGTTTATAGACCAAAACCTGGCTTTTACATGAAAGTGACAACAGAATGTAGTTTTCATCACGGGAGGCCTGTTTAATGCTGGAAACGTTCCTTTTACATGAAAGTGACAGCAGAATGAAGCTTTCATCACGGGAGGCCTGTTTAATGCTGGAAACGTTCCTTTTACATGAAAGTAAGCATATAATGTAGTTTTCATCACGGGAGGCCTGTTTAATGCTGGAAACGTTCCTTTTACATGAAAGTGACAGCAGAATGAAGTTTTCATCACGGGAGGCCTGTTTGATGGTGTAAACGTAGCTTTTACTTGAAAGTAAGCATATAATGTGGATTTCATCACGCGAGGCCTGTTTGATGGTGTAAACGTAGCTTTCACATGAAAGTAAGCACAGAATGTAGTTTTCAACACAAGAGAACTGTTTAATGCTGGAAACATAGCTTTTACATGAAAGTAAGCACAGAATGTAGTTTTCAACACTAGAGCACTGTTTAATGCTGGAAACATAGCTTTTACATGAAACTAAGCAGATAATGTGGATTTCTCCACGGGAGGTCAGTTTACAGACCAAAACCTGGCTATTACATGAAAGTGACAACAGAATGTAGTTTTCATCACGGGAGGCCTGTTTAATGCTGGAAACGTTCCTTTTACATGAAAGTGACAGCAGAATGTAGTTTTCATCATGGGAGGCCTGTTTGATAGTGTAAACGTAGCTTTTACATGAAAGTAAGCACAGAATGTAGTTTTCAACACTAGAGCACTGTTTAATGCTGGAAACATAGATTTTACATGAAAATAAGCAGATAATGTGGATTTCTCCACTGGAGGTCAGTCTACAGACCAAAACCTGGCTTTTACATGAAAGTGACAACAGAATGTAGTTTTCATCACGGGAGGCCTGTTTAATGCTGGAAACGTTCCTTTTACATGAAAGTAAGCATATAATGTAGTTTTCATCACGGGAGGCCTGTTTAATGCTGGAAACGTTCCTTTTACATGAAAGTGACAGCAGAATGTAGTTTTCATCATGGGAGGCCTGTTTGATAGTGTAAACGTAGCTTTTACATGAAAGTAAGCACAGAATGTAGTTTTCAACACTAGAGCACTGTTTAATGCTGGAAACATAGATTTTACATGAAAATAAGCAGATAATGTGGATTTCTCCACTGGAGGTCAGTCTACAGACCAAAACCTGGCTTTTACATGAAAGTGACAACAGAATGTAGTTTTCATCACGGGAGGCCTGTTTAATGCTGGAAACGTTCCTTTTACATGAAAGTAAGCATATAATGTAGTTTTCATCACGGGAGGCCTGTTTAATGCTGCAAACGTTCCTTTTACATGAAAGTGACAGCAGAATGAAGTTTTCATCACGGGAGGCTTGTTTGACGGTGTAAACGTAGCTTTTACTTGAAAGTAAGCATATAATGTGGATTTCTCCACGGGAGGTCAGTTTACAGACCAAAACCTGGCTTTTACATGAAAGTGACAACAGAATGTAGTTTTCATCACGGGAGGCCTGTTTAATGCTGGAAACGTTCCTTTTACATGAAAGTGACAGCAGAATGAAGTTTTCATCACGGGAGGCCTGTTTGATGGTGTAAACGTAGCTTTTCCATGAAAGTGACAGCAGAATGTAGTTTTCATCACGGGAGGCCTGTTTAATGCTGGAAACGTTCCTTTTACATGAAAGTGACAGCAGAATGTACTTTTTATCATGGGAGGCCTGTTTGATAGTGTAAACGTAGCTTTTACATGAAAGTAAGCACAGAATGTAGTTTTCAACACTAGAGCACTGTTTAATGCTGGAAACATAGCTTTTACATGAAAATAAGCAGATAATGTGGATTTCTCCACTGGAGGTCAGTTTACAGACCAAAACCTGGCTTTTACATGAAAGTGACAACAGAATGTAGTTTTCATCACGGGAGGCCTGTTTAATGCTGGAAACGTTCCTTTTACATGAAAGTGACAGCAGAATGTACTTTTTATCATGGGAGGCCTGTTTGATAGTGTAAACGTAGCTTTTACATGAAAGTAAGCACAGAATGTAGTTTTCAACACTAGAGCACTGTTTAATGCTGGAAACATAGCTTTTACATGAAAATAAGCAGATAATGTGGATTTCTCCACTGGAGGTCAGTCTACAGACCAAAACCTGGCTTTTACATGAAAGTGACAACAGAATGTAGTTTTCATCACGGGACGCCTGTTTAATGCTGGAAACGTTCCTTTTACATGAAAGTAAGCATATAATGTAGTTTTCATCACGGGAGGCCTGTTTAATGCTGCAAACGTTCCTTTTACATGAAAGTGACAGCAGAATGAAGTTTTCATCACGGGAGGCCTGTTTGATGGTGTAAACGTAGCTTTCACATGCAAGTAAGCACAGAATGTAGTTTTCAACACAAGAGCACTGTTTAATGCTGGAAACATAGCTTTTACATGAAACTAAGCAGATAATGTGGATTTCTCCACTGGAGGTCAGTTTACAGACCAAAACCTGGCTTTTACCTGAAAGTGACAACAGAATGTAGTTTTCATCACGGGAGGCCTGTTTAATGCTGGAAACGTTCCTTTTACATGAAAGTAATCATATAATGTAGTTTTCATCACGGGAGGCCTGTTTAATGCTGGAAATGTTCCTTTTACATGAAAGTGACAGAAGAATGTAGTTTTCATCATGGGATGCCTGTTTGATGGTTTAAACGTAGCTTTCACATGCAAGTAAGCACAGAATGTATTTTTCAACACAAGAGCACTGTTTAATGCTGGAAACATAGCTTTTACATGAAACTAAGCAGATAATGTGGATTTCTCCACTGGAGGTCAGTTTACAGACCAAAACCTGGCTTTTACATGAAAGTGACAACAGAATGTAGTTTTCATCACGGGAGGCCTGTTTAATGCTGGAAACGTTCCTTTTACATGAAAGTGACAACAGAATGTAGTTTTCATCACGGGACGCCTGTTTGATGGTGTAAACGTAGCTTTTACTTGAAAGTAAGCATATAATGTGGATTTCGTCACGCGAGGCCTGTTTGATGGTGTAAACGTAGCTTTCACATGAAAGTAAGCACAGAATGTAGTTTTCAACACAAGAGAACTGTTTAATGCTGTAAACATAGCTTTTACATGAAATTAAGCACAGAATGTAGTTTTCAACAGTAGAGCACTGTTTAATGTTGGAAACATAGCTTTTACATGAAACTAAGCAGATAATGTGGATTTCTCCACGGGAGGTCAGTTTACAGACCAAAACCTGGCTTTTACATGAAAGTGACAACAGAATGTAGTTTTCATCATGGGAGGCCTGTTTAATGCTGGAAACGTTCCTTTTACATGAAAGTGACAGAAGAATGTAGTTTTCATCATGAGATGCCTGTTTGATAGTGTAAACGTAGCTTTTACTTGAAAGTAAGCATATAATGTGGATTTCATCACGGGAGGCCTGTTTGATGGTGTAAACTTAGCTTTCACATGAAAGTAAGCACAGAATGTAGTTTTCAACACAAGAGAACTGTTTAATGCTGGAAACATAGCTTTTACATGAAAGTAAGCACAGAATGTAGTTTTCAACACTAGAGCACTGTTTAATGCTGGAAACATAGCTTTTACATGAAACTAAGCAGATAATGTGGATTTCTCCACGGGAGGTCAGTTTACAGACCAAAACCTGGCTTTTACATGAAAGTGACAACAGAATGTAGTTTTCATCACGGGAGGCCTCTTTGATAGTGTAAACGTAGCTTTTACATGAAAGTAAGCATATAATGTAATTTTCATCACGTGAGGCCTGTTTAATGCTGCAAACGTTCCTTTTACATGAAAGTGACAACAGAATGTAGTTTTCATCACGGGAGGCCTGTTTGATGGTGTAAACGTAGCTTTTCCATGAAAGTGACAGCAGAATGTAGTTTTCATCACGGGAGGCCTGTTTGATAGTGTAAACGTAGCTTTTACATGAAAGTAAGCACAGAATGTATTTTTCAACACTAGAGCACTGTTTAATACTGGAAACATAGCTTTTACTTGAAACTAAGTAGGTCATGTGGACTTCATCACAGGAGGTCAGTTTACTGCCTAAAACCTGGCTTTTACATGAAAGTGACAACAGAATGTAGTTTTCATCACGGGAGGCCTGTTTAATGCTGGAAACGTTCCTTTTACATGAAAGTAATCATATAATGTAGTTTTCATCACGGGAGGCCTGTTTAATGCTGGAAACGTTCCTTGTACATGAAAGTGACAGCAGAATGAAGTTTTCATTACGGGAGGCCTGTTTGATGGTGTAAACGTAGCTTTTCCATGAAAGTGACAGCAGAATGTAGTTTTCATCACGGGAGGCCTGTTTGATAGTGTAAATGTAGCTTTTACATGAAAGTAAGCACAGAATGTATTTTTCAACACTAGAGCACTGTTTAATGCTGGAAACATAGCTTTTACATGAAACTAAGCAGATAATGTGGATTTCTCCACTGGAGGTCAGTTTACAGACCAAAACCTGGCTTTTACATGAAAGTGACAACAGAATGCAGTTTTCATCACGGGAGGCCTGTTCAATGCTGGAAACGTTCCTTTTACATGAAAGTAATCATATAATGTAGTTTTCATCACGGGAGGCCTGTTTAATGCTGAAAACGTTCCTTTTACATGAAAGTGACAGCAGAATGAAGTTTTTATCACGGGACGCCTGTTTGATGGTGTAAACGTAGCTTTTACTTGAAAGTAAGCATATAATGTGGATTTCGTCACGCGAGGCCTGTTTGATGGTGTAAACGTAGCTTTCACATGAAAGTAAGCACAGAATGTAGTTTTCAACACAAGAGAACTGTTTAATGCCGTAAACATAGCTTTTACATGAAATTAAGCACAGAATGTAGTTTTCAACAGTAGAGCACTGTTTAATGCTGGAAACATAGCTTTTACATGAAACTAAGCAGATAATGTGGATTTCTCCACGGGAGGTCAGTTTACAGACCAAAACCTGGCTTTTACATGAAAGTGACAACAGAATGTAGTTTTCATCACAGGAGGCCTGTTCAATGCTAGAAACGTTCCTTTTACATGAAAGTGACAGCAGAATGAAGTTTTCATCACGGGAGGCCTGTTTGATGGTGTAAACGTTCCTTTTACATGAAAGTGACAGCAGAATGAAGTTTTCATCACGGGAGGCCTGTTTGATGGTGTAAACGTAGCTTTTCCATGAAAGTGACAGCAGAATGTAGTTTTCATCACGGGAGCCCTGTTTGATAGTGTAAACGTAGCTTTTACATGAAAGTCAGCACAGAATGTAGTTTTCAACACAAGAGATCTGTTTAATGCTATAAACATAGCTTTTACATGAAAGTGACAGCAGAATGAAGTTTTCATCACGCGAGGCCTGTTTGATGGTGTAAACGTAGCTTTCACATGAAAGTAAGCACAGAATGTAGTTTTCAACACAAGAGAACTGTTTAATGCTGTAAACATAGCTTTTACATGAAATTAAGCACAGAATGTAGTTTTCAACAGTGGAGCACTGTTTAATGCTGGAAACATAGCTTTTACATGAAACTAAACAGATAATGTGGATTTCTCCACGGGAGGTCAGTTTACAGACCAAAACCTGGCTATTACATGAAAGTGACAACAGAATGTAGTTTTCATCACGGGAGGCCTGTTTAATGCTGGAAACGTTCCTTTTACATGAAAGTGACAGAAGAATGTAGTTTTCATCATGGGATGCCTGTTTGATAGTGTAAACGTAGCTTTTACTTGAAAGTAAGCATATAATGTGGATTTCGTCACGGGAGGCCTGTTTGATGGTGTAAACGTAGCTTTCACATGAAAGTAAGCACAGAATGTAGTTTTCAACACAAGAGAACTGTTTAATGCTGGAAACATAGCTTTTACATGAAAGTAAGCAGATAATGTGGATTTCTCCACTGGAGGTCAGTTTACAGACCAAAACCTGGCTTTTACATGAAAGTGACAACAGAATGTAGTTTTCATCACGGGAGGCCTGTTTAATGCTGGAAACGTTCCTTTTACATGAAAGTAAGCATATAATGTAGTTTTCATCACGGGAGGCCTGTTTAATGCTTCAAACGTTCCTTTTACATGAAAGTGACAGCAGAATGAAGTTTTCATCACGGGAGGCCTGTTTGATGGTTTAAACGTAGCTTTTACTTGAAAGTAAGCATATAATGTGGATTTCGTCACGGGAGGCCTGTTTGATGGTGTAAACGTAGCTTTCACATGCAAGTAAGCACAGAATGTAGTTTTCAACACTAGAGCACTGTTTAATGCTGGAAACATAGCTTTTACATGAAACTAAGCAGATAATGTGGATTTCTCCACTGGAGGTCAGTTTACAGACCAAAACCTGGCTTTTACATGAAAGTGACAAGAGAATGTAGTTTTCATCACGGGAGGCCTGTTTAATGCTGGAAACGTTCCTTTTACATGAAAGTAATCATATAATGTAGTTTTCATCACGGGAGGCCTGTTTGATGGTGTAAACGTAGCTTTCACAAGAAAGTAAGCACAGAATGTAGTTTTCAACACTAGAGCACTCTTTAGTGCTGGAAACAAGGCTTTTACTTGAAAGTAAGCATATAATGTGAATTTCATCACGCGAGGCCTGTTTGATGGTGTAAACGTAGCTTTCACATGAAAGTAAGCACAGAATGTAGTTTTCAACACAAGAGAACTGTTTAATGCTGGAAACATAGCTTTTACATGAAAGTAAGCACAGAATGTAGTTTTCAACACTAGAGCACTGTTTAATGCCGGAAACATAGCTTTTACATGAAACTAAGCAGATAATGTGGATTTCTCCACGGGAGGTCAATTTAGAGACCAAAACCTGGCTTTTACATGAAAGTGACAACAGAATGTAGTTTTCATCACGGAAGGCCTGTTTAATGCTGGAAACGTTCCTTTTACATGAAAGTAACAGCAGAATGTAGTTTTAATCACGGGAGGTCTGTTTGATAGTGTAAACGTAGCTTTTACATGAAAGTAAGCACAGAATGTATTTTTCAACACTAGAGCACTGTTTAATGCTGGAAACATAGCTTTTACATGAAAGTGACAACAGAATGTAGTTTTCATCACGGGAGGCCTGTTGAAATGCTGGAAACGTTCCTTTTACATGAAAGTGACAGCAGAATGTAGTTTTCATCATGGGAGGCCTGTTTGATAGTGTAAACGTAGCTTTTACATGAAAGTAAGCACAGAATGTAGTTTTCAACACTAGAGCACTGTTTAATGCTGGAAACATAGCTTTTACATGAAACTAAGCAGATATAGTGGATTTCTCCACTGGAGGTCAGTTTACAGACCAAAACCTGGCTTTTACATGAAAGTGATAAAAGAATGTAGTTTTCATCACGGGAGGCCTGTTTAATGCTGCAAACGTTCCTTTTACATGAAAGTGACAGCAGAATGAAGTTTTCATCACGGGAGGCCTGTTTGATGGTGTAAAAGTAGCTTTTACTTGAAAGTAAGCATATAATGTGGATTTCGTCACGCGAGGCCTGTTTGATGGTGTAAACGTAGCTTTCACATAAAAGTAAGCACAGAATGTAGTTTTCAACACAAGAGAACTGTTTAATGCTGGAAACATAGCTTTTACATGAAATTAAGCACAGAATGTAGTTTTCAACAGTAGAGCACTGTTTAATGCTGGAAACATAGCTTTTACATGAAACTAAGCAGATAATGTGGATTTCTCCACGGGAGGTCAGTTTACAGACCAAAACCTGGCTTTTACATGAAAGTGACAACAGAATGTAATTTTCATCACGGGAGGCCTGTTTGATGGTGTAAACATAGCTTTTACACAAAAGTGAACACAGAATGTAGTGTACAACACTAGAGGCCTGTTTAATGTTGGAAACATAGCTTTTACATGAAAGTGACAACAGAATGTAGTTTTCATCACGGGAGGCCTGTTTAATGCTGGAAACGTTCCTTTTACATGAAAGTGACAGCAGAATGTAGTTTTCATCATGGGAGGCCTGTTTGATAGTGTAAATGTAGCTTTTACATGAAAGTAAGCACAGAATGTATTTTTCAACACTAGAGCACTGTTTAATGCTGGAAACATAGCTTTTACATGAAACTAAGCAGATAATGTGGATTTCTCCACTGGAGGTCAGTTTACAGACCAAAACCTGGCTTTTACATGAAAGTGACAACAGAATGCAGTTTTCATCACGGGAGGCCTGTTCAATGCTGGAAACGTTCCTTTTACATGAAAGTAATCATATAATGTAGTTTTCATCACGGGAGGCCTGTTTGATGGTGTAAACGTTCCTTTTACATGAAAGTGACAGCAGAATGAAGTTTTCATCACGGGAGGCCTGTTTGATGGTGTAAACGTAGCTTTTCCATGAAAGTGACAGCAGAATGTAGTTTTCATCACGGGAGGCCTGTTTGATAGTGTAAACGTAGCTTTTACATGAAAGTCAGCACAGAATGTAGTTTTCAACACAAGAGAACTGTTTAATGCTATAAACATAGCTTTTACATGAAAGTGACAGCAGAATGAAGTTTTCATCACGCGAGGCCTGTTTGATGGTGTAAACGTAGCTTTCACATGAAAGTAAGCACAGAATGTAGTTTTCAACACAAGAGAACTGTTTAATGCTGGAAACATAGCTTTTACATGAAAGTAAGCACAGAATGTAGTTTTCAACACTAGAGCACTGTTTAATGCTGGAAACATAGCTTTTACATGAAACTAAGCAGATAATGTGGATTTCTCCACGGGAGGTCAGTTTACAGACCAAAACCTGGCTTTTACATGAAAGTGACAACAGAATGTAGTTTTCATCACGGGAGGCCTGTTTAATGCTGGAAACGTTCCTTTTACATGAAAGTGACAGCAGAATGTAGTTTTCATCATGGGAGGCCTGTTTAATGCTGGAAACGTTCCTTTTACATGAAAGTAAGCATATAATGTAATTTTCATCACGGGAGGCCTGTTTAATGCTGCAAACGTTCCTTTTACATGAAAGTGACAGCAGAATGAAGTTTTCATCACGGGAGGCCTGTTTGATGGTTTAAACGTAGCTTTTACTTGAAAGTAAGCATATAATGTGGATTTCGTCACGGGAGGCCTGTTTGATGGTGTAAACGTAGCTTTCACATGCAAGTAAGCACAGAATGTAGTTTTCAACACTAGAGCACTGTTTAATGCTGGAAACATAGCTTTTACATGAAACTAAGCAGATAATGTGGATTTCTCCACTGGAGGTCAGTTTACAGACCAAAACCTGGCTTTTACATGAAAGTGACAAGAGAATGTAGTTTTCATCACGGGAGGCCTTTTTAATGCTGGAAACGTTCCTTTTACATGAAAGTAAGCACAGAATGTAGTTTTCAACACTAGAGCACTCTTTAGTGCTGGAAACAAGGCTTTTACTTGAAAGTAAGCATATAATGTGAATTTCATCACGCGAGGCCTGTTTGATGGTGTAAACGTAGCTTTCACATGAAAGTAAGCACAGAATGTAGTTTACAACACTAGAGGCCTGTTTAATGCTGTAAACATAGCTTTTACATGAAACTAAGCAGATAATGTGGATTTCTCCACGGGAGGTCAGTTTACAGACCAAAACCTGGCTTTCACATGAAAGTGACACCAGAATGTAGTTTTCATCACGGGAGGCCTGTTTAATGCTGGAAACGTTCCTTTTACATGAAAGTGACAGCAGAATGTAGTTTTCATCATGGGAGGCCTGTTTGATAGTGTAAACGTAGCTTTTACGTGAAAGTAAGCACAGAATGTAGTTTTCAACACTAGAGCACTGTTTAATGCTGTAAACATAGCTTTTACATGAAACTAAGCAGATAATGTGGATTTCTCCACGGGAGGTCAGTTTAAAGACCAAAACCTGGCTTTCACATGAAAGTGACACCAGAATGTAGTTTTCATCACGGGAGGCCTGTTTAATGCTGGAAACGTTCCTTTTACATGAAAGTGACAGCAGAATGTAGTTTTCATCACGGGAGGCCTGTTTAATGCTGGATACGTTCCTTTTACATGAAAGTAAGCATATAATGTAGTTTTCATCACGGGAGGCCTGTTTAATGCTGCAAACGTTACTTTTACATGAAAGTAAGCACAGAATGTAGTTTTCAACACTAGAGCACTGTTTAATGCTGGAAACATAGCTTTTACATGAAACTAAGCAGATATAGTGGATTTCTCCACTGGAGGTCAGTTTACAGACCAAAACCTGGCTATTACATGAAAGTGATAACAGAATGTAGTTTTCATCACGGGAGGCCTGTTTAATGCTGCAAACGTTCCTTTTACATGAAAGTGACAGCAGAATGAAGTTTTCATCACGGGAGGCCTGTTTGATGGTGTAAACGTAGCTTTTACTTGAAAGTAAGCATATAATGTGGATTTCGTCACGCGAGGCCTGTTTGATGGTGTAAACGTAGCTTTCACATAAAAGTAAGCACAGAATGTAGTTTTCAACACAAGAGAACTGTTTAATGCCGGAAACATAGCTTTTACATGAAATTAAGCACAGAATGTAGTTTTCAACAGTAGAGCACTGTTTAATGCTGGAAACATAGCTTTTACATGAAACTAAGCAGATAATGTGGATTTCTCCACGGGAGGTCAGTTTACAGACCAAAACCTGGCTTTTACATGAAAGTGACAACAGAATGTAATTTTCATCACGGGAGGCCTGTTTGATAGTGTAAACGTAGCTTTCACATAAAAGTGACAGCAGAATGAAGTTTTCATCACGGGAGGCCTGTTTGATGGTGTAAACGTAGCTTTCACATAAAAGTGAACACAGAATGTAGTTTACAACACTAGAGGCCTGTTTAATGTTGGAAACATAGCTTTTACATGAAAGTGACAACAGAATGTAGTTTTCATCACGGGAGGCCTGTTTAATGCTGGAAACGTTCCTTTTACATGAAAGTGACAGCAGAATGTAGTTTTCATCATGGGAGGCCTGTTTGATAGTGTAAACGTAGCTTTTACGTGAAAGTAAGCACAGAATGTAGTTTTCAACACTAGAGCACTGTTTAATGCTGTAAACATAGCTTTTACATGAAAATAAGCAGATAATGTGGATTTCTCCACTGGAGGTCAGTTTACAGACCAAAACCTGGCTTTTACATGAAAGTGACAACAGAATGTAGTTTTCATCACGGGAGGCCTGTTTAATGCTGGAAACGTTCCTTTTACATGAAAGTAAGCATATAATGTAGTTTTCATCACGGGAGGCCTGTTTAATGCTGGAAACGTTCCTTTTACATGAAAGTGACAGCAAAATGAAGTTTTCATCACGGGAGGCCTGTTTGATGGTGTAAACGTAGCTTTTACTTGAAAGTAAGCATATAATGTGGATTTCTCCACTGGAGGTCAGTCTACAGACCAAAACCTGGCTTTTACATGAAAGTGACAACAGAATGTAGTTTGCATCACGGGAGGCCTGTTTAATGCTGGAAACATTCCTTTTACATGAAAGTGACAACAGAATGTAGTTTTCATCACGGGAGGCCTGTTTAATGCTGCAAACGTTGCTTTTACATGAAAGTGACAGCAGAATGAAGTTTTCATCACGGGAGGCCTGTTTGATGGTGTAAACGTAGCTTTTACGTGAAAGTAAGCATATAATGTGGATTTCGTCACGGGAGGCCTGTTTGATGGTGTAAACGTAGCTTTCACATGAAAGTAAGCACAGAATGTAGTTTTCAACACAAGAGAACTGTTTAATGCTGGAAACATAGCTTTTACATGAAATTAAGCAGATAATGTGGATTTCTCGACGGGAGGTCAGTTTATAGACCAAAACCTGGCTTTTACATGAAAGTGACAGAAGAATGTAGTTTTCATCATGGGAGGCCTGTTTGATAGTGTAAACGTAGCTTTTACTTGAAAGTAAGCATATAATGTGGATTTCGTCACGGGAGGCCTGTTTGATGGTGTAAACGTAGCTTTTCCATGAAAGTGACAGCAGAATGTAGTTTTCAACACAAGAGCACTGTTTAATGCTGGAAACATAGATTTTACATTAAAATAAGCAGATAATGTGGATTTCTCCACTGGAGGTCAGTCTACAGACCAAAACCTGGCTTTTACATGAAAGTGACAAGAGAATGTAGTTTTCATCACGGGAGGCCTGTTTAATGCTGGAAACGTTCCTTTTACATGAAAGTAAGCATATAATGTAGTTTTCATCACGGGAGGCCTGTTTAATGCTGCAAACGTTCCTTTTACATGAAAGTGACAGCAGAATGAAGTTTTCATCACGGGAGGCCTGTTTGATGGTGTAAACGTAGCTTTTACTTGAAAGTAAGCACAGAATGTAGTTTTCAACACAAGAGAACTGTTTAATGCTGGAAACATAGCTTTTACATGAAAGTAAGCACAGAATGTAGTTTTCAACACTAGAGCACTGTTTAATGCTGGAAACATAGCTTTTACATGAAACCAAGCAGATAATGTGGATTTCTCCACGGGAGGTCAGTTTACAGACCAAAACCTGGCTTTTACATGAAAGTGACAACAGAATGTAGTTTTCATCACGGGAGGCCTGTTTAATGCTGGAAACGTTCCTTTTACATGAAAGTGACAGCAGAATGTAGTTTTCATCATGGGAGGCCTGTTTGATAGTGTAAACGTAGCTTTTACATGAAAGTAAGCACAGAATATAGTTTTCAACACTAGAGCACTGTTTAATGCTGGAAACATAGATTTTACATGAAAATAAGCAGATAATGTGGATTTCTCCACTGGAGGTCAGTCTACAGACCAAAACCTTGCTTTTACATGAAAGTGACAACAGAATGTAGTTTTCATCACGGGAGGCCTGTTTAATGCTGGAAACGTTCCTTTTACATGAAAGTAAGCATATAATGTAGTTTTTATCACGGGAGGCCTGTTTAATGCTGGAAACGTTCCTTTTACATGAAAGTGACAGCAGAATGAAGTTTTCATCACGGGAGGCCTGTTTGATGGTGTAAACGTAGCTTTTACTTGAAAGTAAGCATATAATGTGGATTTCATCACGCGAGGCCTGTTTGATGGTGTAAACGTAGCTTTCACATGAAAGTAAGCACAGAATGTAGTTTTCAACACAAGAGAACTGTTTAATGCTGGAAACATAGCTTTTACATGAAAGTAAGCACAGAATGTAGTTTTCAACACTAGAGCACTGTTTAATGCTGGAAACATAGCTTTTACATGAAACTAAGCAGATAATGTGGATTTCTCCACGGGAGGTCAGTTTACAGACCAAAACCTGGCTATTACATGAAAGTGACAACAGAATGTAGTTTTCATCACGGGAGGCCTGTTTGATGGTGTAAACGTAGCTTTTACTTGAAAGTAAGCATATTATGTGGATTTCGTCACGGGAGGCCTATTTGATGGTGTAAACGTAGCTTTCACATGAAAGTAAGCACAGAATGTAGTTTTCAACACAAGAGAACTGTTTAATGCTGGAAACATAGCTTTTATATGAAAGTAAGCACAGAATGTAGTTTTCAAATCTAGAGCACTGTTTAATGCTGGAAACATAGCTTTTACATGAAACTAAGCAGATAATGTCGATTTCTCCACGGGAGGTCAGTTTACAGACCAAAACCTGGCTTTTACATGAAAGTGACAACAGAATGTAGTTTTCATCACGGGAGGCCTGTTTAATGCTGGAAACGTTCCTTTTACATGAAAGTTAGCATATAATGTAGTTGTCATCACGGGAGGCCTGTTTGATAGTGTAAACGTAGCTTTTACATGAATGTAAGCACAGAATGTGGTTTTCAACACTAGAGCACTGTTTAATGCTGGAAACATAGCTTTTACATGAAACTAAGCAGATAATGTGGATTTCTCCACGGGAGGTCAGTTTACAGACCAAAACCTGGCTATTACATGAAAGTGACAACAGAATGTAGTTTTCATCACGGGAGGCCTGTTTAATGCTGGAAACGTTCCTTTTACATGAAAGTGACAGAAGAATGTAGTTTTCATCATGGGAGGCCTGTTTGATAGTGTAAACGTAGCTTTTACTTGAAAGTAAGCATATAATGTGGATTTCGTCACGGGAGGCCTGTTTGATAGTGTGAACGTAGCTTTTACATGAAAGTAAGCACAGAATGTATTTTTCAACACTAGAGCACTGTTTAATGCTGGAAACATAGCTTTTACATGAAACTAAGCAGATAATGTGGATTTCTCCACTGGAGGTCAGTTTACAGACCAAAACCTGGCTTTTACATGAAAGTGACAACAGAATGTAGTTTTCATCACGGGAGGCCTGTTTAATGCTGGAAACGTTCCTTTAACATGAAAGTAATCATATAATTTAGTTTTCATCACGGGAGGCCTTTTTAATGCTGGAAACGTTCCTTTTACATGAAAGTGACAGCAGAATGAAGTTTTCATCACGGGAGGCCTGTTTGATAGTGTAAACGTAGCTTTCACATGAAAGTAAGCACAGAATGTAGTTTTCAACACTAGAGCACTGTTTAATGCTGGAAACATAGCTTTTACATGAAACTAAGCAGATAATGTGGATTTCTCCACAGGAGTTCAGTTTACAGACCAAAACCTGGCTTTTACATGAAAGTGACAACAGAATGTAGTTTTCATCACGGGAGGCCTGTTTAATGCTGGAAACGTTCCTTTTACATGAAAGTAACAGCAGAATGTAGTTTTCATCACGGGAGGCCTGTTTGATAGTGTAAACTTAGCTTTTACATGAAAGTAAGCACAGAATGTATTTTTCAACACTAGAGCACTGTTTAATGCTGGAAACATAGCTTTTACATGAAACTAAGCAGATAATGTGGATTTCTCCACGGGAGGTCAGTTTACAGACCAAAACCTGGCTTTTACATGAAAGTGACAACAGAATGTAGTTTTCATCACGGGAGGCCTGTTTAATGCTGGAAACGTTCCTTTTACATGAAAGTGACAGCAGAATGTAGTTTTCATCATGGGAGGCCTGTTTGATAGTGTAAACGTAGCTTTTACATGAAAGTAAGCACAGAATGTAGTTTTCAACACTAGAGCACTGTTTAATGCTGGAAACATAGATTTTACATGAAAATAAGCAGATAATGTGGATTTCTCCACTGGAGGTCAGTCTACAGACCAAAACCTGGCTTTTACATGAAAGTGACAACAGAATGTAGTTTTCATCACGGGAGGCCTGTTTAATGCTGGAAACGTTCCTTTTACATGAAAGTAAGCATATAATGTAGTTTTCATCACGGGAGGCCTGTTTAATGCTGGAAACGTTCCTTTTACATGAAAGTGACAGCAGAATGAAGTTTTCATCACGGGAGGCCTGTTTGATGGTGTAAACGTAGCTTTTACTTGAAAGTAAGCATATAATGTGGATTTCATCACGCGAGACCTGTTTGATGGTGTAAACGTAGCTTTCACATGAAAGTAAGCACAGAATGTAGTTTTCAACACAAGAGAACTGTTTAATGCTGGAAACATAGCTTTTACATGAAAGTAAGCACAGAATGTAGTTTTCAACACTAGAGCACTGTTTAATGCTGGAAACATAGCTTTTACATGAAACTAAGCAGATAATGTGGATTTCTCCACGGGAGGTCAGTTTACAGACCAAAACCTGGCTATTACATGAAAGTGACAACAGAATGTAGTTTTCATCACGGGAGGCCTGTTTAATGCTGGAAATGTTCCTTTTACATGAAAGTGACAGAAGAATGTAGTTTTCATCATGGGAGGCCTGTTTGATAGTGTAAACGTAGCTTTTACTTGAAAGTAAGCATATAATGTGGATTTCGTCACGGGAGGCCTGTTTGATAGTGTGAACGTAGCTTTTACATGAAAGTAAGCACAGAATGTATTTTTCAACACTAGAGCACTGTTTAATGCTGGAAACATAGCTTTTACATGAAACTAAGCAGATAATGTGGATTTCTCCACTGGAGGTCAGTTTACAGACCAAAACCTGGCTTTTACATGAAAGTGACAACAGAATGTAGTTTTCATCACGGGAGGCCTGTTTAATGCTGGAAACGTTCCTTTTACATGAAAGTAATCATATAATTTAGTTTTCATCACGGGAGGCCAGTTTAATGCTGGAAACGTTCCTTTTACATGAAAGTGACAGCAGAATGAAGTTTTCATCACGGGAGGCCTGTTTGATAGTGTAAACGTAGCTTTCACATGAAAGTAAGCACAGAATGTAGTTTTCAACACTAGAGCACTGTTTAATGCTGGAAACATAGCTTTTCCATGAAACTAAGCAGATAATGTGGATTTCTCCACAGGAGGTCAGTTTACAGACCAAAACCTGGCTTTTACATGAAAGTGACAACAGAATGTAGTTTTCATCACGGGAGGCCTGTTTAATGCTGGAAACGTTCCTTTTACATGAAAGTAACAGCAGAATGTAGTTTTCATCACGGGAGGCCTGTTTGATAGTGTAAACGTAGCTTTTACATGAAAGTAAGCACAGAATGTATTTTTCAACACTAGAGCACTGTTTAATGCTGGAAACATAGCTTTTACATGAAACTAAGCAGATAATGTGGATTTCTCCACGGGAGGTCAGTTTACAGACCAAAACCTGGCTTTTACATGAAAGTGACAACAGAATGTAGTTTTCATCACGGGAGGCCTGTTTAATGCTGGAAACGTTCCTTTTACATGAAAGTGACAGCAGAATGTAGTTTTCATCATGGGAGGCCTGTTTGATAGTGTAAACGTAGCTTTTACATGAAAGTAAGCACAGAATGTAGTTTTCAACACTAGAGCACTGTTTAATGCTGGAAACATAGATTTTACATGAAAATAAGCAGATAATGTGGATTTCTCCACTGGAGGTCAGTCTACAGACCAAAACCTGGCTTTTACATGAAAGTGACAACAGAATGTAGTTTTCATCACGGGAGGCCTGTTTAATGCTGGAAACGTTCCTTTTACATGAAAGTAAGCATATAATGTAGTTTTCATTACGGGAGGCCTGTTTAATGCTGGAAATGTTCCTTTTACATGAAAGTGACAGCAGAATGAAGTTTTCATCACGGGAGGCCTGTTTGATGGTGTAAACGTAGCTTTTACTTGAAAGTAAGCATATAATGTGGATTTCATCACGCGAGGCCTGTTTGATGGTGTAAACGTAGCTTTCACATGAAAGTAAGCACAGAATGTAGTTTTCAACACAAGAGAACTGTTTAATGCTGGAAACATAGCTTTTACATGAAAGTAAGCACAGAATGTAGTTTTCAACACTAGAGCACTGTTTAATGCTGGAAACATAGCTTTTACATGAAACTAAGCAGATAATGTGGATTTCTCCACGGGAGGTCAGTTTACAGACCAAAACCTGGCTATTACATGAAAGTGACAACAGAATGTAGTTTTCATCACGGGAGGCCTGTTTAATGCTGGAAACGTTCCTTTTACATGAAAGTGACAGCAGAATGTAGTTTTCATCATGGGAGGCCTGTTTGATAGTGTAAACGTAGCTTTTACATGAAAGTAAGCACAGAATGTAGTTTTCAACACTAGAGCACTGTTTAATGCTGGAAACATAGATTTTACATGAAAATAAGCAGATAATGTGGATTTCTCCACTGGAGGTCAGTCTACAGACCAAAACCTGGCTTTTACATGAAAGTGACAACAGAATGTAGTTTTCATCACGGGAGGCCTGTTTAATGCTGGAAACGTTCCTTTTACATGAAAGTAAGCATATAATGTAGTTTTCATCACGGGAGGCCTGTTTAATGCTGCAAACGTTCCTTTTACATGAAAGTGACAGCAGAATGAAGTTTTCATCACGGGAGGCTTGTTTGATGGTGTAAACGTAGCTTTTACTTGAAAGTAAGCATATAATGTGGATTTCTCCACGGGAGGTCAGTTTACAGACCAAAACCTGGCTTTTACATGAAAGTGACAACAGAATGTAGTTTTTATCACGGGAGGCCTGTTTAATGCTGCAAACGTTCCTTTTACATGAAAGTGACAGCAGAATGAAGTTTTCATCACAGGAGGCCTGTTTGATGGTGTAAACGTAGCTTTCACATGAAAGTAAGCACAGAATGTAGTTTTCAACACTAGAGCACTGTTTAATGCTGGAAACATAGCTTTTACATGAAAGTGACAACAGAATGTAGTTTTCATCACGGGAGGCCTGTTTAATGCTGGAAACGTTCCTTTTACATGAAAGTGACAGCAGAATGAAGTTTTCATCACGGGAGGCCTGTTTGATGGTGTAAACGTAGCTTTTCCATGAAAGTGACGGCAGAACGTAGTTTTCATCACGGGAGGCCTGTTTAATGCTGGAAACGTTCCTTTTACATGAAAGTGACAGCAGAATGTACTTTTTATCATGGGAGGCCTGTTTGATAGTGTAAACGTAGCTTTTACATGAAAGTAAGCACAGAATGTAGTTTTCAACACTAGAGCACTGTTTAATGCTGGAAACATAGCTTTTACATGAAAATAAGCAGATAATGTGGATTTCTCCACTGGAGGTCAGTCTACAGACCAAAACCTGGCTTTTACATGAAAGTGACAACAAAATGTAGTTTTCATCACGGGAGGCCTGTTTAAATGCTGGAAACGTTCCTTTTACATGAAAGTGACAGCAGAATGTAGTTTTCATCATGCGAGGCCTGTTTAATGCTGGAAACGTTCCTTTTACATGAAAGTAAGCATATAATGTAGTTTTCATCACGGGAGGCCTGTTTAATGCTGCAAACGTTCCTTTTACATGAAAGTGACAGCAGAATGAAGTTTTCATCACGGGAGGCCTGTTTGATGGTGTAAACGTAGCTTTCACATGCAAGTAAGCACAGAATGTAGTTTTCAACACAAGAGCACTGTTTAATGCTGGAAACATAGCTTTTACATGAAACTAAGCAGATAATGTGGATTTCTCCACTGGAGGTCAGTTTACAGACCAAAACCTGGCTTTTACCTGAAAGTGACAACAGAATGTAGTTTTCATCACGGGAGGCCTGTTTAATGCTGGAAACGTTCCTTTTACATGAAAGTAATCATATAATGTAGTTTTCATCACGGGAGGCCTGTTTAATGCTGGAAATGTTCCTTTTACATGAAAGTGACAGAAGAATGTAGTTTTCATCATGGGATGCCTGTTTGATGGTTTAAACGTAGCTTTCACATGCAAGTAAGCACAGAATGTATTTTTCAACACAAGAGCACTGTTTAATGCTGGAAACATAGCTTTTACATGAAACTAAGCAGATAATGTGGATTTCTCCACTGGAGGTCAGTTTACAGACCAAAACCTGGCTTTTACATGAAAGTGACAACAGAATGTAGTTTTCATCACGGGAGGCCTGTTTAATGCTGGAAACGTTCCTTTTACATGAAAGTAATCATATAATGTAGTTTTCATCACGGGAGACCTGTTTAATGCTGGAAACGCTCCTTTTACATGAAAGTGACAGCAGAATGAAGTTTTCATCACAGGACGCCTGTTTGATGGTGTAAACGTAGCTTTTACTTGAAAGTAAGCATATAATGTGGATTTCGTCACGCGAGGCCTGTTTAATGCTGTAAACATAGCTTTTACATGAAATTAAGCACAGAATGTAGTTTTCAACAGTAGAGCACTGTTTAATGCTGGAAACATAGCTTTTACATGAAACTAAGCAGATAATGTGGATTTCTCCACGGGAGGTCAGTTTACAGACCAAAACCTGGCTTTTACATGAAAGTGACAACAGAATGTAGTTTTCATCACGGGAGGCCTGTTTAATGCTGGAAACGTTCCTTTTACATGAAAGTGACAACAGAATGTAGTTTTCATCACGGGAGGCCTGTTTAATGCTGGAAACGTTCCTTTTACATGAAAGTGACAGAAGAATGTAGTTTTCATCAGGGGAGGCCTGTTTAATGCTGCAAACGTTCCTTTTACATGAAAGTGACAGCAGAATGAAGTTTTCATCACGGGAGGCCTGTTTGATGGTGTAAACGTAGCTTTTACTTGAAAGTAAGCACAGAATGTAGTTTTCAACACTAGAGCACTGTTTAATGCTGGAAACATAGCTTTTACATGAAACTAAGCAGATAATGTGGATTTCTCCACTGGAGGTCAGTTTACAGACCAAAACCTGGCTTTTACATGAAAGTGACAACAGAATGTAGTTTTCATCACCGGAGGCCTGTTTGATGGTGTAAACGTAGCTTTTACTTGAAAGTAAGCATATAATGTGGATTTCGTCACGGGAGGCCTGTTTGATGGTGTAAACGTAGCTTTCACATGCAAGTAAGCACAGAATGTAGTTTTCAACACAAGAGCACTGTTTAATGCTGGAAAGAAGGCTTTTACATGAAACTAAGCAGATAATGTGGATTTCTCCACTGGAGGTCAGTTTACAGACCAAAACCTGGCTTTTACATGAAAGTGACAACAGAATGTAGTTTTCATCACGGGAGGCCTGTTTAATGCTGGAAACGTTCCTTTTACATGAAAGTAATCATATAATGTAGTTTTCATCACGGGAGGCCTGTTTAATGCTGGTAACGTTCCTTTTACATGAAAGTGACAGCAGAATGAAGTTTTTATCACGGGACGCCTGTTTGATGGTGTAAACGTAGCTTTTACTTGAAAGTAAGCATATAATGTGGATTTCGTCACGCGAGGCCTGTTTGATGGTGTAAACGTAGCTTTTCCATGAAAGTGACAGCAGAATGTAGTTTTCATCACGGGAGGCCTGTTTGATAGTGTAAATGTAGCTTTTACATGAAAGTAAGCACAGAATGTATTTTTCAACACTAGAGCACTGTTTAATGCTGGAAACATAGCTTTTACATGAAACTAAGCAGATAATGTGGATTTCTCCACTGGAGGTCAGTTTACAGACCAAAACCTGGCTTTTACATGAAAGTGACAACAGAATGCAGTTTTCATCACGGGAGGCCTGTTCAATGCTGGAAACGTTCCTTTTACATGAAAGTAATCATATAATGTAGTTTTCATCACGGGAGGCCTGTTTAATGCTGAAAACGTTCCTTTTACATGAAAGTGACAGCAGAATGAAGTTTTTATCACGGGACGCCTGTTTGATGGTGTAAACGTAGCTTTTACTTGAAAGTAAGCATATAATGTGGATTTCGTCACGCGAGGCCTGTTTGATGGTGTAAACGTAGCTTTCACATGAAAGTAAGCACAGAATGTAGTTTTCAACACAAGAGAACTGTTTAATGCCGTAAACATAGCTTTTACATGAAATTAAGCACAGAATGTAGTTTTCAACAGTAGAGCACTGTTTAATGCTGGAAACATAGCTTTTACATGAAACTAAGCAGATAATGTGGATTTCTCCACGGGAGGTCAGTTTACAGACCAAAACCTGGCTTTTACATGAAAGTGACAACAGAATGTAGTTTTCATCACGGGAGGCCTGTTCAATGCTAGAAACGTTCCTTTTACATGAAAGTGACAGCAGAATGAAGTTTTCATCACGGGAGGCCTGTTTGATGGTGTAAACGTTCCTTTTACATGAAAGTGACAGCAGAATGAAGTTTTCATCACGGGAGGCCTGTTTGATGGTGTAAACGTAGCTTTTCCATGAAAGTGACAGCAGAATGTAGTTTTCATCACGGGAGCCCTGTTTGATAGTGTAAACGTAGCTTTTACATGAAAGTCAGCACAGAATGTAGTTTTCAACACAAGAGATCTGTTTAATGCTATAAACATAGCTTTTACATGAAAGTGACAGCAGAATGAAGTTTTCATCACGCGAGGCCTGTTTGATGGTGTAAACGTAGCTTTCACATGAAAGTAAGCACAGAATGTAGTTTTCAACACAAGAGAACTGTTTAATGCTGTAAACATAGCTTTTACATGAAATTAAGCACAGAATGTAGTTTTCAACAGTGGAGCACTGTTTAATGCTGGAAACATAGCTTTTACATGAAACTAAACAGATAATGTGGATTTCTCCACGGGAGGTCAGTTTACAGACCAAAACCTGGCTATTACATGAAAGTGACAACAGAATGTAGTTTTCATCACGGGAGGCCTGTTTAATGCTGGAAACGTTCCTTTTACATGAGAGTGACAGAAGAATGTAGTTTTCATCATGGGATGCCTGTTTGATAGTGTAAACGTAGCTTTTACTTGAAAGTAAGCATATAATGTGGATTTCGTCACGGGAGGCCTGTTTGATGGTGTAAACGTAGTTTTCACATGAAAGTAAGCACAGAATGTAGTTTTCAACACAAGAGAACTGTTTAATGCAGGAAACATAGCTTTTACATGAAAGTAAGCACAGAATGTAGTTTTCAACACTAGAGCACTGTTTAATGCTGGAAACATAGCTTTTACATGAAACTAAGCAGATAATGTGGATTTCTCCACGGGAGGTCAGATTACAGACCAAAACCTGGCTTTTACATGAAAGTGACAACAGAATGTAGTTTTCATCACGGGAGGCCTGTTTAATGCTGGAAACGTTCCTTTTACATGAAAGTGACAGCAGAATGTAGTTTTCATCATGGGAGGCCTGTTTAATGCTGGTAACGTTCCTTTTACATGAAAGTAAGCATATAATGTAATTTTCATCACGGGAGGCCTGTTTAATGCTGCAAACGTTCCTTTTACATGAAAGTGACAGCAGAATGAAGTTTTCATCACGGGAGGCCTGTTTGATGGTGTAAACGTAGCTTTTACACAAAAGTGAACACAGAATGTAGTTTACAACACTAGAGGCCTGTTTAATGCTGGAAACACAGCTTTTACATGAAACTAAGCAGATATAGTGGATTTCTCCACTGGAGGTCAGTTTACAGACCAAAACCTGGCTTTTACATGAAAGTGACAACAGAATGTAGTTTTCATCACGGGAGGCCTGTTTAATGCTGGAAACGTTCCTTTTACATGAAAGTGACAGAAGAATGTAGTTTTCATCATGAGATGCCTGTTTGATAGTGTAAACGTAGCTTTTACTTGAAAGTAAGCATATAATGTGGATTTCATCACGGGAGGCCTGTTTGATGGTGTAAACTTAGCTTTCACATGAAAGTAAGCACAGAATGTAGTTTTCAACACAAGAGAACTGTTTAATGCTGGAAACATAGCTTTTACATGAAAGTAAGCACAGAATGTAGTTTTCAACACTAGAGCACTGTTTAATGCTGGAAACATAGCTTTTACATGAAACTAAGCAGATAATGTGGATTTCTCCACGGGAGGTCAGTTTACAGACCAAAACCTGGCTTTTACATGAAAGTGACAACAGAATGTAGTTTTCATCACGGGAGGCCTCTTTGATAGTGTAAACGTAGCTTTTACATGAAAGTAAGCATATAATGTAATTTTCATCACGGGAGGCCTGTTTAATGCTGCAAACGTTCCTTTTACATGAAAGTGACAACAGAATGTAGTTTTCATCACGGGAGGCCTGTTTGATGGTGTAAACGTAGCTTTTCCATGAAAGTGACAGCAGAATGTTGTTTTCATCACGGGAGGCCTGTTTGATAGTGTAAACGTAGCTTTTACATGAAAGTAAGCACAGAATGTATTTTTCAACACTAGAGCACTGTTTAATACTGGAAACATAGCTTTTACTTGAAACTAAGTAGGTCATGTGGACTTCATCACAGGAGGTCAGTTTACTGCCTAAAACCTGGCTTTTACATGAAAGTGACAACAGAATGTAGTTTTCATCACGGGAGGCCTGTTTAATGCTGGAAACGTTCCTTTTACATGAAAGTAATCATATAATGTAGTTTTCATCACGGGAGGCCTGTTTAATGCTGGAAACGTTCCTTTTACATGAAAGTAATCATATAATGTAGTTTTCATCACGGGAGGCCTGTTTAATGCTGGAAACGTTCCTTTTACATGAAAGTGACAGCAGAATGAAGTTTTTATCACGGGACGCCTGTTTGATGGTGTAAACGTAGCTTTTACTTGAAAGTAAGCATATAATGTGGATTTCGTCACGCGAGGCCTGTTTGATGGTGTAAACGTAGCTTTCACATGAAAGTAAGCACAGAATGTAGTTTTCAACACAAGAGAACTGTTTAATGCTGTAAACATAGCGTTTACATGAAATTAAGCACAGAATGTAGTTTTCAACACTAGAGCACTGTTTAATGCTGGAAACACAGCTTTTACATGAAACTAAGCAAATATAGTGGATTTCTCCACTGGAAGTCAGTTTACAGACCAAAACCTGGCTTTTACATGAAAGTGACAACAGAATGTAGTTTTCATCACGGGAGGCCTGTTTGATAGTGTAAACGTAGCTTTTACTTGAAAGTAAGCATATAATGTGGATTTCGTCACGGGAGGCCTGTTTGATAGTGTAAATGTAGCTTTCACATGAAAGTAAGCACAGAATGTAGTTTTCAACACAAGAGAACTGTTTAATGCTGGAAACATAGCTTTTACATGAAAGTAAGCACAGAATGTAGTTTTCAACACTAGAGCACTGTTTAATGCTGGAAACATAGCTTTTACATGAAACTAAGCAGATATAGTGGATTTCTCTACTGGAGGTCAGTCAACAGACCAAAACCTGGCTTTTTCATGAAAGTGACAACAGAATGTAGTTTTCATCACGGCAGGCCTGTTTAATGCTGCAAATGTTCCTTTTACATGAAAGTGACAGCAGAATGAAGTTTTCATCACGGGAGGCCTGTTTGATGGTGTAAACGTAACTTTTACTTGAAAGTAAGCATATAATGTGGATTTCGTCACTGGAGGCCTGTTTGATGGTGTAAACGTAGCTTTCACATGCAAGTAAGCACAGAATGTAGTTTTCAACACTAGAGCACTGCTTAATGCTGTAAACATAGCTTTTACATGAAATTAAGCACAGAATGTAGTTTTCAACACTAGAGCACTGTTTAATGCTGGAAACATAGCTTTTACATGAAACTAAGCAGATAATGTGGATTTCTCCACGGGAGGTCAGTTTACAGACCAAAACCTGGCTATTACATGAAAGTGACAACAGAATGTAGTTTTCATCACGGGAGGCCTGTTTAATGCTGGAAACGTTCCTTGTACATGAAAGTGACAGCAGAATGAAGTTTTCATTACGGGAGGCCTGTTTGATGGTGTAAACGTAGCTTTTCCATGAAAGTGACAGCAGAATGTAGTTTTCATCACGGGAGGCCTGTTTGATAGTGTAAATGTAGCTTTTACATGAAAGTAAGCACAGAATGTATTTTTCAACACTAGAGCACTGTTTAATGCTGGAAACATAGCTTTTACATGAAACTAAGCAGATAATGTGGATTTCTCCACTGGAGGTCAGTTTACAGACCAAAACCTGGCTTTTACATGAAAGTGACAACAGAATGCAGTTTTCATCACGGGAGGCCTGTTCAATGCTGGAAACGTTCCTTTTACATGAAAGTAATCATATAATGTAGTTTTCATCACGGGAGGCCTGTTTAATGCTGAAAACGTTCCTTTTACATGAAAGTGACAGCAGAATGAAGTTTTTATCACGGGACGCCTGTTTGATGGTGTAAACGTAGCTTTTACTTGAAAGTAAGCATATAATGTGGATTTCGTCACGCGAGGCCTGTTTGATGGTGTAAACGTAGCTTTCACATGAAAGTAAGCACAGAATGTAGTTTTCAACACAAGAGAACTGTTTAATGCCGTAAACATAGCTTTTACATGAAATTAAGCACAGAATGTAGTTTTCAACAGTAGAGCACTGTTTAATGCTGGAAACATAGCTTTTACATGAAACTAAGCAGATAATGTGGATTTCTCCACGGGAGGTCAGTTTACAGACCAAAACCTGGCTTTTACATGAAAGTGACAACAGAATGTAGTTTTCATCACGGGAGGCCTGTTCAATGCTAGAAACGTTCCTTTTACATGAAAGTGACAGCAGAATGAAGTTTTCATCACGGGAGGCCTGTTTGATGGTGTAAACGTTCCTTTTACATGAAAGTGACAGCAGAATGAAGTTTTCATCACGGGAGGCCTGTTTGATGGTGTAAACGTAGCTTTTCCATGAAAGTGACAGCAGAATGTAGTTTTCATCACGGGAGCCCTGTTTGATAGTGTAAACGTAGCTTTTACATGAAAGTCAGCACAGAATGTAGTTTTCAACACAAGAGATCTGTTTAATGCTATAAACATAGCTTTTACATGAAAGTGACAGCAGAATGAAGTTTTCATCACGCGAGGCCTGTTTGATGGTGTAAACGTAGCTTTCACATGAAAGTAAGCACAGAATGTAGTTTTCAACACAAGAGAACTGTTTAATGCTGTAAACATAGCTTTTACATGAAATTAAGCACAGAATGTAGTTTTCAACAGTGGAGCACTGTTTAATGCTGGAAACATAGCTTTTACATGAAACTAAACAGATAATGTGGATTTCTCCACGGGAGGTCAGTTTACAGACCAAAACCTGGCTATTACATGAAAGTGACAACAGAATGTAGTTTTCATCACGGGAGGCCTGTTTAATGCTGGAAACGTTCCTTTTACATGAAAGTGACAGAAGAATGTAGTTTTCATCATGGGATGCCTGTTTGATAGTGTAAACGTAGCTTTTACTTGAAAGTAAGCATATAATGTGGATTTCGTCACGGGAGGCCTGTTTGATGGTGTAAACGTAGCTTTCACATGAAAGTAAGCACAGAATGTAGTTTTCAACACAAGAGAACTGTTTAATGCTGGAAACATAGCTTTTACATGAAAGTAAGCACAGAATGTAGTTTTCAACACTAGAGCACTGTTTAATGCTGGAAACATAGCTTTTACATGAAACTAAGCAGATAATGTGGATTTCTCCACGGGAGGTCAGTTTACAGACCAAAACATGGCTTTTACATGAAAGTGACAACAGAATGTAGTTTTCATCACGGGAGGCCTGTTTAATGCTGGAAACGTTCCTTTTACATGAAAGTGACAGCAGAATGTAGTTTTCATCATGGGAGGCCTGTTTAATGCTGGTAACGTTCCTTTTACATGAAAGTAAGCATATAATGTAATTTTCATCACGGGAGGCCTGTTTAATGCTGCAAACGTTCCTTTTACATGAAAGTGACAGCAGAATGAAGTTTTCATCACGGGAGGCCTGTTTGATGGTGTAAACGTAGCTTTTACACAAAAGTGAACACAGAATGTAGTTTACAACACTAGAGGCCTGTTTAATGCTGGAAACACAGCTTTTACATGAAACTAAGCAGATATAGTGGATTTCTCCACTGGAGGTCAGTTTACAGACCAAAACCTGGCTTTTACATGAAAGTGACAACAGAATGTAGTTTTCATCACGGGAGGCCTGTTTAATGCTGGAAACGTTACTTTTACATGAAAGTAACCATATAATGTAGTTTTCATCACGGGAGGCCTGTTTAATGCTGCAAACATTCCTTTTACATGAAAGTGACAGCAGAATGAAGTTTTCATCACGGGAGGCCTGTTTGATGGTGTAAACGTAGCTTTTAGTTGAAAGTAAGCATATAATGTGGATTTCGTCACGTGAGGCCTGTTTGATGGTGTAAACGTAGCTTTCACATGAAAGTAAGCACAGAATGTAGTTTTCAACACAAGAGAACTGTTTAATGCTGGAAACATAGCTTTTACATGAAAGTAAGCAGATAATGTGGATTTCTCCACTGGAGGTCAGTTTACAGACCAAAACCTGGCTTTTACATGAAAGTGACAACAGAATGTAGTTTTCATCACGGGAGGCCTGTTTAATGCTGGAAACGTTCCTTTTACATGAAAGTAAGCATATAATGTAGTTTTCATCACGGGAGGCCTGTTTAATGCTGCAAACGTTCCTTTTACATGAAAGTGACAGCAGAATGAAGTTTTCATCACGGGAGGCCTGTTTGATGGTTTAAACGTAGCTTTTACTTGAAAGTAAGCATATAATGTGGATTTCGTCACGGGAGGCCTGTTTGATGGTGTAAACGTAGCTTTCACATGCAAGTAAGCACAGAATGTAGTTTTCAACACTAGAGCACTGTTTAATGCTGGAAACATAGCTTTTACATGAAACTAAGCAGATAATGTGGATTTCTCCACTGGAGGTCAGTTTACAGACCAAAACCTGGCTTTTACATGAAAGTGACAAGAGAATGTAGTTTTCATCACGGGAGGCCTGTTTGATGGTGTAAACGTAGCTTTCACAAGAAAGTAAGCACAGAATGTAGTTTTCAACACTAGAGCACTCTTTAGTGCTGGAAACAAGGCTTTTACTTGAAAGTAAGCATATAATGTGAATTTCATCACGCGAGGCCTGTTTGATGGTGTAAACGTAGCTTTCACATGAAAGTAAGCACAGAATGTAGTTTTCAACACAAGAGAACTGTTTAATGCTGGAAACATAGCTTTTACATGAAAGTAAGCACAAAATGTAGTTTTCAACACTAGAGCACTGTTTAATGCCGGAAACATAGTTTTTACATGAAACTAAGCAGATAATGTGGATTTCTCCACGGGAGGTCAATTTACAGACCAAAACCTGGCTTTTACATGAAAGTGACAACAGAATGTAGTTTTCATCACGGAAGGCCTGTTTAATGCTGGAAACGTTCCTTTTACATGAAAGTAACAGCAGAATGTAGTTTTCATCACGGGAGGTCTGTTTGATAGTTTAAACGTAGCTTTTACATGAAAGTAAGCACAGAATGTATTTTTCAACACTAGAGCACTGTTTAATGCTGGAAACATAGCTTTTACATGAAAGTGACAACAGAATGTAGTTTTCATCACGGGAGGCCTGTTTAAATGCTGGAAACGTTCCTTTTACATGAAAGTGACAGCAGAATGTAGTTTTCATCATGGGAGGCCTGTTTGATAGTGTAAACGTAGCTTTTACGTGAAAGTAAGCACAGAATGTAGTTTTCAACACTAGAGCACTGTTTAATGCTGGAAACATAGCTTTTACATGAAACTAAGCAGATATAGTGGATTTCTCCACTGGAGGTCAGTTTACAGACCAAAACCTGGCTTTTACATGAAAGTGATAAAAGAATGTAGTTTTCATCACGGGAGGCCTGTTTTATGCTGCAAACGTTCCTTTTACATGAAAGTGACAGCAGAATGAAGTTTTCATCACGGGAGGCCTGTTTGATGGTGTAAACGTAGCTTTTAGTTGAAAGTAAGCATATAATGTGGATTTCGTCACGTGAGGCCTGTTTGATGGTGTAAACGTAGCTTTCACATGAAAGTAAGCACAGAATGTAGTTTTCAACACAAGAGAACTGTTTAATGCTGGAAACATAGCTTTTACATGAAAGTAAGCACAGAATGTAGTTTTCAACACTAGAGCACTGTTTAATGCCGGAAACATAGCTTTTACATGAAACTAAGCAGATAATGTGGATTTCTCCACGGGAGGTCAATTTACAGACCAAAACCTGGCTTTTACATGAAAGTGACAACAGAATGTAGTTTTCATCACGGAAGGCCTGTTTAATGCTGGAAACGTTCCTTTTACATGAAAGTAACAGCAGAATGTAGTTTTAATCACGGGAGGTCTGTTTGATAGTGTAAACGTAGCTTTTACATGAAAGTAAGCACAGAATGTATTTTTCAACACTAGAGCACTGTTTAATGCTGGAAACATAGCTTTTACATGAAAGTAACCATATAATGTAGTTTTCATCACGGGAGGCCTGTTTAATGCTGCAAACGTTCCTTTTACATGAAAGTGACAGCAGAATGAAGTTTTCATCACGGGAGGCCTGTTTGATGGTGTAAACGTAGCTTTTAGTTGAAAGTAAGCATATAATGTGGATTTCGTCACGTGAGGCCTGTTTGATGGTGTAAACGTAGCTTTCACATGAAAGTAAGCACAGAATGTAGTTTTCAACACAAGAGAACTGTTTAATGCTGGAAACATAGCTTTTACATGAAAGTAAGCAGATAATGTGGATTTCTCCACTGGAGGTCAGTTTACAGACCAAAACCTGGCTTTTACATGAAAGTGACAACAGAATGTAGTTTTCATCACGGGAGGCCTGTTTAATGCTGGAAACGTTCCTTTTACATGAAAGTAAGCATATAATGTAGTTTTCATCACGGGAGGCCTGTTTAATGCTGCAAACGTTCCTTTTACATGAAAGTGACAGCAGAATGAAGTTTTCATCACGGGAGGCCTGTTTGATGGTTTAAACGTAGCTTTTACTTGAAAGTAAGCATATAATGTGGATTTCGTCACGGGAGGCCTGTTTGATGGTGTAAACGTAGCTTTCACATGCAAGTAAGCACAGAATGTAGTTTTCAACACTAGAGCACTGTTTAATGCTGGAAACATAGCTTTTACATGAAACTAAGCAGATAATGTGGATTTCTCCACTGGAGGTCAGTTTACAGACCAAAACCTGGCTTTTACATGAAAGTGACAAGAGAATGTAGTTTTCATCACGGGAGGCCTGTTTGATGGTGTAAACGTAGCTTTCACATGCAAGTAAGCACAGAATGTAGTTTTCAACACTAGAGCACTCTTTAGTGCTGGAAACAAGGCTTTTACTTGAAAGTAAGCATATAATGTGAATTTCATCACGCGAGGCCTGTTTGATGGTGTAAACGTAGCTTTCACATGAAAGTAAGCACAGAATGTAGTTTTCAACACAAGAGAACTGTTTAATGCTGGAAACATAGCTTTTACATGAAAGTAAGCACAAAATGTAGTTTTCAACACTAGAGCACTGTTTAATGCCGGAAACATAGCTTTTACATGAAACTAAGCAGATAATGTGGATTTCTCCACGGGAGGTCAATTTACAGACCAAAACCTGGCTTTTACATGAAAGTGACAACAGAATGTAGTTTTCATCACGGAAGGCCTGTTTAATGCTGGAAACGTTCCTTTTACATGAAAGTAACAGCAGAATGTAGTTTTCATCACGGGAGGTCTGTTTGATAGTTTAAACGTAGCTTTTACATGAAAGTAAGCACAGAATGTATTTTTCAACACTAGAGCACTGTTTAATGCTGGAAACATAGCTTTTACATGAAAGTGACAACAGAATGTAGTTTTCATCACGGGAGGCCTGTTTAAATGCTGGAAACGTTCCTTTTACATGAAAGTGACAGCAGAATGTAGTTTTCATCATGGGAGGCCTGTTTGATAGTGTAAACGTAGCTTTTACGTGAAAGTAAGCACAGAATGTAGTTTTCAACACTAGAGCACTGTTTAATGCTGGAAACATAGCTTTTACATGAAACTAAGCAGATATAGTGGATTTCTCCACTGAGGTCAGTTTACAGACCAAAACCTGGCTTTTACATGAAAGTGATAAAAGAATGTAGTTTTCATCACGGGAGGCCTGTTTTATGCTGCAAACGTTCCTTTTACATGAAAGTGACAGCAGAATGAAGTTTTCATCACGGGAGGCCTGTTTGATGGTGTAAACGTAGCTTTTAGTTGAAAGTAAGCATATAATGTGGATTTCGTCACGTGAGGCCTGTTTGATGGTGTAAACGTAGCTTTCACATGAAAGTAAGCACAGAATGTAGTTTTCAACACAAGAGAACTGTTTAATGCTGGAAACATAGCTTTTACATGAAAGTAAGCACAGAATGTAGTTTTCAACACTAGAGCACTGTTTAATGCCGGAAACATAGCTTTTACATGAAACTAAGCAGATAATGTGGATTTCTCCACGGGAGGTCAATTTACAGACCAAAACCTGGCTTTTACATGAAAGTGACAACAGAATGTAGTTTTCATCACGGAAGGCCTGTTTAATGCTGGAAACGTTCCTTTTACATGAAAGTAACAGCAGAATGTAGTTTTAATCACGGGAGGTCTGTTTGATAGTGTAAACGTAGCTTTTACATGAAAGTAAGCACAGAATGTATTTTTCAACACTAGAGCACTGTTTAATGCTGGAAACATAGCTTTTACATGAAAGTGACAACAGAATGTAGTTTTCATCACGGGAGGCCTGTTTAAATGCTCGAAACGTTCCTTTTACATGAAAGTGACAGCAGAATGTAGTTTTCATCATGGGAGGCCTGTTTGATAGTGTAAACGTAGCTTTTACATGAAAGTAAGCACAGAATGTAGTTTTCAACACTAGAGCACTGTTTAATGCTGGAAACATAGCTTTTACATGAAACTAAGCAGATATAGTGGATTTCTCCACTGAGGTCAGTTTACAGACCAAAACCTGGCTTTTACATGAAAGTGATAAAAGAATGTAGTTTTCATCACGGGAGGCCTGTTTAATGCTGCAAACGTTCCTTTTACATGAAAGTGACAGCAGAATGAAGTTTTCATCACGGGAGGCCTGTTTGATGGTGTAAACGTAGCTTTTACTTGAAAGTAAGCATATAATGTGGATTTCGTCACGCGAGGCCTGTTTGATGGTGTAAACGTAGCTTTCACATAAAAGTAAGCACAGAATGTAGTTTTCAACACAAGAGAACTGTTTAATGCTGGAAACATAGCTTTTACATGAAATTAAGCACAGAATGTAGTTTTCAACAGTAGAGCACTGTTTAATGCTGGAAACATAGCTTTTACATGAAACTAAGCAGATAATATGGATTTCTCCACGGGAGGTCAGTTTACAGACCAAAACCTGGCTTTTACATGAAAGTGACAACAGAATGTAATTTTCATCACGGGAGGCCTGTTTGATGGTGTAAACATAGCTTTTACACAAAAGTGAACACAGAATGTAGTGTACAACACTAGAGGCCTGTTTAATGTTGGAAACATAGCTTTTACATGAAAGTGACAACAGAATGTAGTTTTCATCACGGGAGGCCTGTTTAATGCTGGAAACGTTCCTTTTACATGAAAGTGACAGCAGAATGTAGTTTTCATCATGGGAGGCCTGTTTGATAGTGTAAATGTAGCTTTTACATGAAAGTAAGCACAGAATGTATTTTTCAACACTAGAGCACTGTTTAATGCTGGAAACATAGCTTTTACATGAAACTAAGCAGATAATGTGGATTTCTCCACTGGAGGTCAGTTTACAGACCAAAACCTGGCTTTTACATGAAAGTGACAACAGAATGCAGTTTTCATCACGGGAGGCCTGTTCAATGCTGGAAACGTTCCTTTTACATGAAAGTAATCATATAATGTAGTTTTCATCATGGGAGGCCTGTTTAATGCTGAAAACGTTCCTTTTACATGAAAGTGACAGCAGAATGAAGTTTTTTATCACGGGACGCCTGTTTGATGGTGTAAACGTAGCTTTTACTTGAAAGTAAGCATATAATGTGTATTTCGTCACGCGAGGCCTGTTTGATGGTGTAAACGTAGCTTTCACATGAAAGTAAGCACAGAATGTAGTTTTCAACACAAGAGAACTGTTTAATGCCGTAAACATAGCTTTTACATGAAATTAAGCACAGAATGTAGTTTTCAACAGTAGAGCACTGTTTAATGCTGGAAACATAGCTTTTACATGAAACTAAGCAGATAATGTGGATTTCTCCACGGGAGGTCAGTTTACAGACCAAAACCTGGCTTTTACATGAAAGTGACAACAGAATGTAGTTTTCATCACGGGAGGCCTGTTCAATGCTAGAAACGTTCCTTTTACCTGAAAGTGACAGCAGAATGAAGTTTTCATCACGGGAGGCCTGTTTGATGGTGTAAACGTTCCTTTTACATGAAAGTGACAGCAGAATGAAGTTTTCATCACGGGAGGCCTGTTTGATGGTGTAAACGTAGCTTTTCCATGAAAGTGACAGCAGAATGTAGTTTTCATCACGGGAGGCCTGTTTGATAGTGTAAACGTAGCTTTTACATGAAAGTCAGCACAGAATGTAGTTTTCAACACAAGAGAACTGTTTAATGCTATAAACATAGCTTTTACATGAAAGTGACAGCAGAATGAAGTTTTCATCACGCGAGGCCTGTTTGATGGTGTAAACGTAGCTTTCACATGAAAGTAAGCACAGAATGTAGTTTTCAACACAAGAGATCTGTTTAATGCTGTAAACATAGCTTTTACATGAAATTAAGCACAGAATGTAGTTTTCAACAGTGGAGCACTGTTTAATGCTGGAAACATAGCTTTTACATGAAACTAAACAGATAATGTGGATTTCTCCACGGGAGGTCAGTTTACAGACCAAAACCTGGCTATTACATGAAAGTGACAACAGAATGTAGTTTTCATCACGGGAGGCCTGTTTAATGCTGGAAACGTTCCTTTTACATGAAAGTGACAGAAGAATGTAGTTTTCATCATGGGATGCCTGTTTGATAGTGTAAACGTAGCTTTTACTTGAAAGTAAGCATATAATGTGGATTTCGTCACGGGAGGCCTGTTTGATGGTGTAAACGTAGCTTTCACATGAAAGTAAGCACAGAATGTAGTTTTCAACACAAGAGAACTGTTTAATGCTGGAAACATAGCTTTTACATGAAAGTAAGCACAGAATGTAGTTTTCAACACTAGAGCACTGTTTAATGCTGGAAACATAGCTTTTACATGAAACTAAGCAGATAATGTGGATTTCTCCACGGGAGGTCAGTTTACAGACCAAAACCTGGCTTTTACATGAAAGTGACAACAGAATGTAGTTTTCATCACGGGAGGCCTGTTTAATGCTGGAAACGTTCCTTTTACATGAAAGTGACAGCAGAATGTAATTTTCATCATGGGAGGCCTGTTTAATGCTGGAAACGTTCCTTTTACATGAAAGTAAGCATATAATGTAATTTTCATCACGGGAGGCCTGTTTAATGCTGCAAACGTTCCTTTTACATGAAAGTGACAGCAGAATGAAGTTTTCATCACGGGAGGCCTGTTTGATGGTGTAAACGTAGCTTTTACACAAAAGTGAACACAGAATGTAGTTTACAACACTAGAGGCCTGTTTAATGCTGGAAACACAGCTTTTACATGAAACTAAGCAGATATAGTGGATTTCTCCACTGGAGGTCAGTTTACAGACCAAAACCTGGCTTTTACATGAAAGTGACAACAGAATGTAGTTTTCATCACGGGAGGCCTGTTTAATGCTGGAAACGTTCCTTTTACATGAAAGTAAGCATATAATGTAGTTTTCATCACGGGAGGCCTGTTTAATGCTGCAAACGTTCCTTTTACATGAAAGTGACAGCAGAATGAAGTTTTCATCACGGGAGGCCTGTTTGATGGTTTAAACGTAGCTTTTACTTGGAAAGTAAGCATATAATGTGGATTTCGTCACGGGAGGCCTGTTTGATGGTGTAAACGTAGCTTTCACATGCAAGTAAGCACAGAATGTAGTTTTCAACACTAGAGCACTGTTTAATGCTGGAAACATAGCTTTTACATGAAACTAAGCAGATAATGTGGATTTCTCCACTGGAGGTCAGTTTACAGACCAAAACCTGGCTTTTACATGAAAGTGACAAGAGAATGTAGTTTTCATCACGGGAGGCCTGTTTAATGCTGGAAACGTTCCTTTTACATGAAAGTAAGCACAGAATGTAGTTTTCAACACTAGAGCACTCTTTAGTGCTGGAAACAAGGCTTTTACTTGAAAGTAAGCATATAATGTGAATTTCATCACGCGAGGCCTGTTTGATGGTGTAAACGTAGCTTTCACATGAAAGTAAGCACAGAATGTAGTTTACAACACTAGAGGCCTGTTTAATGCTGTAAACATAGCTTTTACATGAAACTAAGCAGATAATGTGGATTTCTCCACGGGAGGTCAGTTTACAGACCAAAACCTGGCTTTCACATGAAAGTGACACCAGAATGTAGTTTTCATCACGGGAGGCCTGTTTAATGCTGGAAACGTTCCTTTTACATGAAAGTGACAGCAGAATGTAGTTTTCATCATGGGAGGCCTGTTTGATAGTGTAAACGTAGCTTTTACGTGAAAGTAAGCACAGAATGTAGTTTTCAACACTAGAGCACTGTTTAATGCTGTAAACATAGCTTTTACATGAAACTAAGCAGATAATGTGGATTTCTCCACGGGAGGTCAGTTTACAGACCAAAACCTGGCTTTCACATGAAAGTGACACCAGAATGTAGTTTTCATCACGGGAGGCCTGTTTAATGCTGGAAACGTTCCTTTTACATGAAAGTGACAGCAGAATGTAGTTTTCATCACGGGAGGCCTGTTTAATGCTGGATACGTTCCTTTTACATGAAAGTAAGCATATAATGTAGTTTTCATCACGGGAGGCCTGTTTAATGCTGCAAACGTTACTTTTACATGAAAGTAAGCACAGAATGTAGTTTTCAACACTAGAGCACTGTTTAATGCTGGAAACATAGCTTTTACATGAAACTAAGCAGATATAGTGGATTTCTCCACTGGAGGTCAGTTTACAGACCAAAACCTGGCTATTACATGAAAGTGATAACAGAATGTAGTTTTCATCACGGGAGGCCTGTTTAATGCTGCAAACGTTCCTTTTACATGAAAGTGACAGCAGAATGAAGTTTTCATCACGGGAGGCCTGTTTGATGGTGTAAACGTAGCTTTTACTTGAAAGTAAGCATATAATGTGGATTTCGTCACGCGAGGCCTGTTTGATGGTGGAAACGTAGCTTTCACATAAAAGTAAGCACAGAATGTAGTTTTCAACACAAGAGAACTGTTTAATGCCGGAAACATAGCTTTTACATGAAATTAAGCACAGAATGTAGTTTTCAATAGTAGAGCACTGTTTAATGCTGGAAACATAGCTTTTACATGAAACTAAGCAGATAATGTGGATTTCTCCACGGGAGGTCAGTTTACAGACCAAAACCTGGCTTTTACATGAAAGTGACAACAGAATGTAATTTTCATCACGGGAGGCCTGTTTGATAGTGTAAACGTAGCTTTCACATAAAAGTGACAGCAGAATGAAGTTTTCATCACGGGAGGCCTGTTTGATGGTGTAAACGTAGCTTTCACATAAAAGTGAACACAGAATGTAGTTTACAACACTAGAGGCCTGTTTAATGTTGGAAACATAGCTTTTACATGAAAGTGACAACAGAATGTAGTTTTCATCACGGGAGGCCTGTTTAATGCTGGAAACGTTCCTTTTACATGAAAGTGACAGCAGAATGTAGTTTTCATCATGGGAGGCCTGTTTGATAGTGTAAACGTAGCTTTTACGTGAAAGTAAGCACAGAATGTAGTTTTCAACACTAGAGCACTGTTTAATGCTGTAAACATAGCTTTTACATGAAAATAAGCAGATAATGTGGATTTCTCCACTGGAGGTCAGTTTACAGACCAAAACCTGGCTTTTACATGAAAGTGACAACAGAATGTAGTTTTCATCACGGGAGGCCTGTTTAATGCTGGAAACGTTCCTTTTACATGAAAGTAAGCATATAATGTAGTTTTCATCACGGGAGGCCTGTTTAATGCTGGAAACGTTCCTTTTACATGAAAGTGACAGCAAAATGAAGTTTTCATCACGGGAGGCCTGTTTGATGGTGTAAACGTAGCTTTTACTTGAAAGTAAGCATATAATGTGGATTTCATCACGCGAGGCCTGTTTGATGGTGTAAACGTGGCCTTTGCTTGAAAGTAAGCAT